>CM061540.1:253097904-253697904 GCA_030864215.1 Capsicum pubescens | reverse complement strand
AGTATTATTCACGTTACAATTTCTGTAACTTTAGACAGAAAAAACGCTACAAGAACGGCTAGAGAGGAAATCACGTCATTCTCATAGTGACGCCAATACATACCCATCGTGATATTGTTATCGTTTTGGTATGATGATGATGATGTCTTCGTTGTTTTCCTTTACAATCATGAGTAGCTAAACTTCTCTGTTAGGGTTATGGAAGCCTTTTGATATACTATCTATTACTATGAGTTTGTGAATTCTTGATGTGTTATGCTACTTATATCATTACTCTCTTCGTTTTGATTGAATTTTTATGGTTGCAAACATAGAGAATATGCCATTATAGCATTAACTTGTTCGAGAGAAAAGTTACATGTTTGGAAAAGAGAGTGTGACAAGGAAATAGGGTTACCAACCCCTATTTACACGTTAATGCCTTAACCGTATTAACCTCTTGGAGAGTTCGTACCATTAGTTATTCGCTTTAAGATCGAGAGAGTTAAAGTGAAATAATCCTTGATGGTTGAGAAACACTAGGATTTACCATTAGAATACAAATCTCTATAAGTGCATGCATGTCTGAATTCCTCATTACTCATAGTTAATAGATACGTAGAACTCATAAGGTGGACATAACCCTAACGTATTTTTCTCTGTGATTAAATCTTACTACACAAAGCATTCCATTTTTACTGTGATATTATTAATTCACGCCAAACCCAAAACCCCCCTTTTTCGTGGAATTTTTGACCAATGTTGTCTACTAACAATTGCAACACTTAGTGACCAAGTATTCCCAGTGGGATTCGACACCCAACCCAGTTGGGTTTTATATTTGACAGCGACCGCTTACACTTTCTAACGAGAGCTATAGTTTAGGCGTTATCAGTGACCACTCGAGCTAAAGTTGTAATGACCCAAACTATCATTACGTGTGAAAATGCTTCAAAAATAATTTATGATAAATAATATGCTCAAATTAGGCCCCAAAAAACTAAATTAGGAAGTTAAAATAAGGACCAAAGTTATTGGACCATAAGTCCTAAAAAAAATTAGGCTGGTTGTTGGTCTACCACTGCAGTGATACCTGGCAGTAGGCAACCCGAGGAATTTTTAAAAACCCTCTTATTTGTCGTTTTGCTAAGTCTCCCCCTTCCCCTAAAAGCATTTTGAAAAACCCTACTTTTTCAAGTATGATATTTCAAATAGTAGGGTTTAAATAGAGATTTTGAGGCACACTAACGGGAAACCTATATGGAAAGACACTTAGAACTAGAGGGATAACTCTCTCCTCTCAATAACATCATAATTTGGCTATGAGGTAGGTTATGGTTTAGTTATAGTAGCAACTAGAATTCCATTAGATCTATTTAATATTGATAGTAATGTCGGGGGTTACCATGCATTAGGCCTTTGAACACGGTGATTGGAAGAATGGGAATGATAAAACCTGATTAGGCTTTAATATTGTGATTAATCGTTATTGCAACCCATTTATGTAGTATTCATGGTGTGAAATCTTTGAATTTAGTATGAATCGTGATTAACTGAGCAAATATTATGTCTCATAAGTAGGGTGTAAGTTGAGTAAGATTAAAGGGGGAGTATTATTCAACTAGGGTATCGGGTAAACTTGATAGTTTTTATCTTGCATTGGGAAAAGGTTAATCGAACGTAATTGAGGAGTAGAGGTTGAGAGTAACCTAAGAGTGTTTTAGGCAATCTATGAGGGACTTAAGTAGGTGAGGCCAAGTGTGAGATTTTCCAAACAAGTATCTAGGAAGGATTTTGAGTATTAGGTTGGGGATACTGACGAGAGTCATAAATAAACAAGGTGAGTAGCTACATTTAAGTGGAAAGTTTTAATTGTATAGGAGGTGAAAAACGGAAGATGTAATGAACTATGTAACTAAATTATATCTATGGAACTAAGATTGGTAATTTATAAATATATGTGAAAATAGTAATTGTGATTGCTTTTAAGTAATGCTTGTGATTCTTGGTTGCATTGCATGTGCATACATTTTGGTGTTGTGGAGGTGAGATAGTGGGGATGTTGATGTTATTATTGAAATCATAATATTCATAATGTTATTAATATTGAGTTGATGATGATGGTGATGACATTGGTATATTTCCCATGGTGTTTATGGGGTTGGTAATGATTAAGATATTTATGAGGTTGAGAAGGGGGAGAGATAATGTTATGGCCCGAATCTAGTACTCGAAATGCTACATGGTGCTCATGACCCCAAAGGACCACAAGCTAACCCCTGACTGATATATGTACCTGAACACTGCAAAATATACCATATAATGCGGAAATAAAGGCTGAAAGGCCATAAGGTTCAAAACTGTAACATAACTGATAAAAAATAACATCTGGATGGGGTATAAAGTACCCAAAACAACTGAAATAAACTGTCTGAACATAATAGTCTGAAAAGCCTCTGACTGTCTGAATAAGGAGTTGATGGGAAATGTTCCCAACTAACTCTAACTACTAAAATAAACTAAGTACTGAAATAATAAAATAATGATTATGTCCTTGAAGGATGATGACTCACTGTTGACTCCGACTGCTGAGTACTAGAATGTTACTGATGCTATTGAGCTCGTGCCTCTGGACCTATGGTATAAAACACCATAGCGCAAATGCATCAGTACGATTGAATGTACTGGTATGCATGTGAGGTAGGATGAATACAAAAGGGTTCACATGCATGAACTACACTAACTGACTGGATAACATGAACGTGAGAATGCATGCATGAATAAATAATAACTATAACTGAGTTCATGATAACATAATTACTGAGTCTGAGTACTGATAACATGAGACACTGATAACTTTATAACTGAAATAACTGATATTGAGCGACTATATCTGACATTCTAGGTTCTGATGGAACTAGCTGAGTTTCATACTGTTCTTAGTTGACTGTATCTGACAGTCCTAAATTTTGTAGAACTATCTGAGTTCTATTACTGAGACTAAATGACTGTGTCTGACAGTCCTGATTCTATAACTGAAACTATGAGAAGTAGTGATCTAACCGATATGCCCCAAATAATGCATTATAGCTGAGTTGGGGTCTAATCTGTAACCCCAATTGGAAGGGTTTCAATACCACGCCATTGGTAAGGACAAACTGTGGGTAACCCTTATCTGATAGTGTCCCTAAAAGAGAACAGTGGCCCCCTCATCTGACAGTGCTTATCTACCTCATCAACCCTCATCTGACAATGTTGATGTCTCAACCTATGCTGGCTACATAGTTCTGGAATGCAAGGATTGCTTCTAAGAATCACACCCTCATCTGACAGTATGTTCCCATCCTTGGGTTCACTCGGTGCTAATTCATACTCCCATCTGAATGGACACTGAACATGATTAACTGAACTGGACTACACTGAATTCATGGAGTTTCGTTAACTGACGGAATACTATTGAGATTACTGAATTACTGACCTTTCCTGAGTCACATGACTGACTGAGTTCTATGGATCATGTCTTGACTAATGATATCATGAAAACATGTCACTTGCTCTAGGAACACAACTATATTTTTTGGGTACAAGTACCCCCCAGGACTCGATAGAAGAAAACTGACAAAGCATGACTTTCTTGAATACAGGACCAACATCAACAATACATAATCCACTGGCTAAGACATTTCAACAAACACTTGACATACATAACTTGTACATGAATGGGGATTTCATATTATCATACTAGTATGACACTTTTTCTTGACATAGGCATTTAATCAAACATATGGGGAGCATGCTTTGGTTATACAATCATCAACACATCTAATAATCATGGATACATAAATCAACTTGTAAATTGAGGGGTTTATTATGAATATCACGTAAATCATCATATATTAGAATCAATTCTTGTAATTAATAGTCTATAACATGGAACAAAACCAATCAACAACATGAACATCAATTTTCAATTCAATCAAATCATGAACATTCATAAATATACAAATCTTGGATTTTGAAAAGAGATTCTTGAGCTTCATGGGTGAAAGAGACCCATGAATCAACACATGACTTACCTTAGAATGTAACTCCGTAAATATCCTTGGAGAGATTCTTGATCCTTGCCCTTGAATTTTTAAGATTAAGGTTTCTTGGCTTTGAGAGAGTATGAAGAAATTGGGAAAAATAGAGTGAATAATGATGTCCTTAGGTCATGAAGGGTTAAATTTTGTGTTTAAGAATGAATTAAAATCATGGGAAAAGACCCATTGAACCCTGGATGCGCCTTTTAAAATTTGTGAAAATTTCCCAACCTGGACCCCTGGCGCGACGCGGCGCTATCAAGCCGTGTCACTGGAATTTGACAACTGGGAAATTGGACGATGGCGTGACGCAGGGACATTACGGAGCTTCACTGGAATTTGACAATTGGGATTTAGGAGCTCTCCGCAATGCGGTGAAATCGTGGAGTCTTTCTGGAAATTGACAAATGTTATTTTGGCTTATGGCGCGACATGCCTTTGATTGGGATGACGGTGTTTTATGACTAAAATTTGAAGTAGTCATAACTTCTTTCCCGGTTATCGGATTTAGGCAAATCTTACATCGATGTAAAGCTTATTGGATTTTCCACATGACAAAAAGTGAAAATCTTAAAAATTCCACCTGTATAAAAGTGGATTCATCTTTAAAATATGTCTTTAACATTTTTAGGACAAATTCAAGCTAGGTAGAAGTACGGGGCATTACAGATGATGTACACACCTTGCATACATTTATTCATTCATATGTCTTGATAATCTATTATATTCTTTGTATTATTGTTGATTTCTAAAGCAGATAAGCCTATTGGTAAAACTGATGAAATGTTGTAGTATTTCGTGAATCAAAGGTACGTCCTAATTCAGGTTTAATGTTAACTGTCTGAGTATATAATTATGGGAATATATTGTACGGTATTGTCCTTTATCGTAGGTATTGTCAGGTCCTAAGTGCCTTAGTGGTTGTAAACCCTATAGTGTATTGTTTTAGTAGAGTACACAGGTTGTTCGGTCCAATCGTTTGTGATGTTTATAGATTCAACCCAAAGGGAGTAAAGAGTAGTGGAAATTCTATCAATAGATTAGTTAAGTGACAAGAGGCTGTGAGTTAGGGTAGGTGATTAAAGAACAAAGATAAATGAAAATGTTAATTGGAAGGTAAGTGATGTGCCATTTCATGGCACTTTCAATTCTTAAAATGAGGAAATTATTCAAGAACTTAGGTATTTTTGTTAGGTATGATGTGTTTTTGTGATGTTGTGCCTTTAAACAAGGTCTGGAGGAAACTTGGAGAAAAGGGATAAAAAATATTAACCAAAGGAAGAAAATCTTTTTAGTTCTACGGGTGTGGTCTACGACCCATAGACTAGACGTACGACCCGTGAAGGTTATTCATGAGCTGGGTTGTGAAGGTGAAGACAAGATCTGATTTTCACGGATGCAACCTACAACCCGTGACTCCCGCCTATGGTTCATGAATGTCAGTCATGAACTATATATTGAGAATCGGTCCAGAGTTTGATATCCACAAGACATACCTACGACCCTTGGATTGATTTACAACTCTAGTTTACGAGTCGTAGGAAGCCACCGACCTAATTCTCTTACACAATTTAGGATAGGATTCGTTTTGTATCTATAAATATTCCCATTGGGTTTAGTGATTTTCTTAATGCACTATTACATTATTTTGAGGTTATTAGACATATTATTGATCTTGGAATTATTGACACTGGTTTTCAAGGCTTTTATTTTATTTGAAATTTTAGAGTTTTTCATCTTATTCTTATAATTACACAATTATGCTTTCAACTATGAATTCATATTACCTGCTTACGATCATAAGTAGATAAAATCCATAACTAGGGTTATGGGAACCATGATGAATTAACGAAATGGGTTAAGTGAGAAGTCATTCTAGATCGGTGTGCTTGTATGTATTGGTATTTCCTTCTCTTTGATTGCTTTCCTGATGGTTGCAAATATTAGGAACTTGCTTGTATTCTAGACTTGCTCGAGAGAGGTAGAGATTGGGAAAAGGAGATTACAATAGAGATTTGAAGCTATCAACCTTCATCTAATTAACTCGAGCCTTAACCCAAATAGTTAATCTGCGATCATAGAACAAGGGTTAGTAGTGCAACACTCTAAGTTTGAGAGGAGATATGTGAAATTCATTTAACCAAGGTTGAGAGACAGTTAGATGATGCATATCTTGTTAGATTTTGCATGAAAGGAATCAAGATAGTCTGCTAGCATGAATTTTACACTAAGGGTACGTCACTTGTACTCAATAGGTATCATAGGCCGACTAAGCAAAGTAGAAAATAAAGCATACAAAATACACACTAAGGGCACGTCACCTGCAACCAGAAAATGTCCCAAACGTTAGCCCATACCATCTCCACGAATAGTTCTATAATATTTACATACACCATAGAAATACGATAGAAACACAAGTATACAAATATCTAACATATGAATATGAAGGAAGAAGTACACATAGATAGGTATCACATCAAGGAAAGATAATACATCACAGAAAAATACAAAGTAAATACAATGCAATAGAGATGATGATGATGCTCGAGGTTGTCTGAAAACCTCCATATACACCTGTAAAGATAAAGCTTCCCGACGTAAGACCCATGGGGGGTTCATCAACCCGTATGCAACCAATATCCATAACTCCTCTCCAACACATACATTGGTAGAGGGTTTTAATGATGACACATTTTCTATCTGGAAAAATCAGTGTTTCCAGTATTTCAACGGTGGTACCAATGTTTCATGAATGAATATGACATGAGGATATAATTCTCATAACCAACCAGAATGAGAGGTTTTCAGATCCAACCAATATACAAATCAAGTGAGCCAAAAACCACTCATAAAATCCAATCATCCTTGAATCCAATATAATCCATATGCCAATAGAATGAAATACATTAGAAAGCACCATTGATACCACATTATGCTTTTTATCAGACAAGATTACAACTAATTTCCTCGTACATAAGGCCAATAATATCATATAGGACCGACACGGTCACACATAGCAATTAATATTTCAAAACCGCCAAATAATTTCAATATATAGCCCTCCACACGAGCACAACACAATAATATAGCCATTTTTATGATTAGTTCCCACACCCTTAACTTGATATTGTACCAAAATTAACTACCCAACCTAGCCTAAAAAAACTTAAGCCCTAACCTACCTCAAATGGCGAAAATCGGCCTGAAAGCCTTTAGTCCAAATCCTTATTTCCATGAACGGACTCAAAATCAACTAAGACATAGAAATATAGAATATAAACATCAAAAGAAAGCCAATGATACCCATATTACCTAATTTTGAGTCTGGTTCAAAACGGACCACCGAAATGGACTTTCAAAAAAGTAGAGTAAAATCATAATTTTATTTTTGAAACATGTGTCCCATAATTTTAGAAGTCAACAGCTGAAAACCCAAGCAAAAATGAGTTCGAAAACAGGTCAAATTATAGAAAAACATTTTAAAGATTTACCGGCAAAACCTCTGAAATCCATTTTAAAATCGAGAATAGGAGTTGTTTTGAAGATGAAGTTGAGAAAAAAGTGATAATTAAAATATTAGCAACTCATCCAAGTGAAAAAGGTTAAAATCAGGATTTTAATTGGATAAATGAAAATTTTAGGCCTTCTAGGCAAAAATCCCCAATTTCCACCTTTAAATTCGCATTCAACAAGATTCAAATGATAAAATTGAAGGAAAGTAGTTGAAATAGGTGTTTTGGAGCTTACCTAAGCTTAGAAATGGAGGAAGTTGCTCCAAATAACAAAATCCAAAACTCCAAGTCTAAAAAATGGTGAAAAACAACAAAACATAGGTATTTAAGGGATCCAGGCATTGCATACGTGATTATTGGGTCACTTAAGCTACTACCGCTTAAGCGACTAGGTGTTGTGTACGCGATACCTTGCCTGAGGGAAGGTATGGTGTAAGTGACCCTGTCATTGCTTATGCGGGGTTCATGATGGCGGCCAAGATGTCGCATAAGCGACCAAAGTGTTGCGTACGTGAGTGCACCAGCTAAAGACTTGGAGAATTCTAAGTCTCTGTGGATCCCTCGATATTCTTCTAAAATCCCCTGAGTGCAAATAAATTATGCTACCCTATCAAATTTGACGCTACAAACTCAATGGCGATATCAAATTTTTGAAAAAACATTATTTTTGCAAAGTTGACCCCTGAAACCCAATTTCACAACTTTCCGAATCGATGGTCGAAATGAGATATAAAATCCATAAAGTCATACTAACCATGTTACCATCCTAATATCAATGTTCTGTATCTGCTAGCGCAATTTGTTTTGCGATTTGATGCACAGATCAATAAATGTTCACTAAAGTCTACTATAACGCTTTCCAAGCTACCAAAAACCACAATATCACATAAATCACACTAAAATGCATTGAGAACTGTGCCAATCATTCTACACCTCAGAAATACCACAAAGACACCATGCAGAGGGGTAAAATGGTCAAATCACAAAGAAATAAATATTTTACATAAATCACCAAAGCAAGTCATTACATCATCCACCACTAGAAATCTAGTTCATCCTCAAACTAAAACTCGGGATACAAACCATGCATATCAGACTCGAACTTTTAAGTAGACTCATCTGCAAGTCAATGTCTCCACTGGACCTTAACCACCGAAGTATCTCCTAAACACAACCATCTAACATCCCTAGCCAAGATGGAGACAGGCTCCTCAAGAAAAGACAACATCCCATCTAACATATTCAAATCCCAACGAATGAATGAGATTTATTCGAAATGTAATGTCGTATCATGGAAATATGAAAAACTGGATGAACAACTAATAAATATGGGGGCAAAGACAACTCATAAGCCACATCTCCAATAGTTCAAAGAATCTCAAATGACCCAATATAACTGAGGCTGAGCTTGACCCTCTTCCCAAACCTCATTACACCCTTCATCGGTGAAACTCGAAGGGAAGTACGATTACCAACACTAAATCTCAAGGCACAAAATCTATGATCTGCATAGCACTTTTGCCTACTCTAAGCTGCTCGAAGCCTATCCTGAATAACTCAAACTCTGTCCAAAGACTTATGAAGCAGGTCCGTACCTCGAGGTCTAATCTTAGAAGCCTCAAACCAACCAACTAGAGAGAGGAAATACCTACCATAAAAAGCCTTAAAAGGAACCATATTAATACTAGAATTATAGTTGTTGTTATATGTAAACTCAGTCAAAGCTAGATGCTTCTCCCACCGACTACCAAAGTACATCACATAAGTGCAAAGCAAATCCTTTAAAACCTAAATAGTACGCTCTGACCTCTTATTAATCTGGGGTGAGATGCTGTACTAAGATCAACTAGAGTACCCAACTCCTCCTGAAAAGTCTTCCAAAAGTAAGATGTGAACACTGATGTTCAATTTGAGATAATAGACACTGACACATCGTGAATATGCTCAATCTCACGAATATAGATATGGGCCAACCTCTCAGCACTGAAAGAGACTTGAGCTAAAATAATGTGGGAAGATTTGTTTAATCGATCCACGATGAACTAAACACTATCTGAACCACAAAAAATACCAGGCAACCCAATCACAAAGTCCATAGTGATCCATTCCCATTTCCACTCAAGAATGGGTAACCTTTGAAGCAAACCACTAGGCTTCAAATGTTCGGCCTTCACTTACTGACAACAAAGGCAATGAACTATAAAGTCCGCTACATCTTTCCTCATACCACCCCACCAGTAATGTTGACTCAAATCATGATACATCTTAGTCACTCTCGGATCGATAGAATACCTAGAACAATGAGCCTCCTCTAAAATCAATCTAATCCAATCACCCACCTTCAGTATACAAACTTGGACTATAATCCTCAAAACACCATCAGAATCAAGTGAAGCTTCCTTAGCCTCACTACTCATCACTTTATACCGAACCAATCTCAATCTAACATTATCAAACTAATGAGCTCAAATCTGCTTTGTCAAAGAAGACCTAGCCTCCACGAATGCCAAAACACACCCAGGCATCGAAATATCTAGCCTAACCATCTGGTTAGCTAAAGACCAAACTTATAAGGCCAAAGGCCTCTCCAAGGTTAAAAGACCCTTGCTAGTCAACTTCCGGCTTAAGGTATCTGCAACTACATTAGTCTTGCCTAGATGATAGAGAAGAGTTAAGTCTTAATCCTTAAGCAACTCGAGCCAATGGTGTTGTCTCATATTAAGATCTCACTATGTGAAGAAATACTGAAGGTATGATGATCTGAGAAAATCTCACAATGGACTCTATACAAGTAGTGCATCCACAACTTCAAAGAAAAAACAAATACACATAACTTTAAATTATGGGTAGGGTAATTCCTCTCATGAGGCTTCAACTGACGTGAAGCATACACAATCACATTACCCTTCTGCATCAACACTGCCCCTAACCTTACACCTAAAGCATCATAAAATATGGTAAAACCCGTGCCCTCCTTGGACAAAGTTAAGATAGGAGCTGATGTTAACAAATCCTTGAGCTTTTGGAAGCTCACCTCATAAGCATCAAATCACTGAAAGGAAATCTTCTTATGAGTAAACTTGGTCAATGGAGCTGTCAACTTGGTCAATGGAGCTGTAATAATGAAAAACCCTTAACAAAACGCCGATAGTAACCTATCAAGATGATAAATCTCTAAATATCAGTGGGCAAAGTAGGCCTAGCCCAATCATGAACCGCTACAATCTTGGCTGGATCAACCATAATACTATCCTCGTCAACACATGATCCAAGAATGAAAAAGACTCCAACCAAAACTCACACTTAGAGAACTTAGCACACAACTTCTCATCCCTCAATCTCTGGAGCAAAATCTACAAATGATCCTTATAATCAGCCTCACTCTTAGGATCATCCAAGATATCATCTATAAAACAACAACAAGGAAGTCAAAATACGGTTAGAACTCCCGGTTCATTAACTTCATTAATGCGGATGGGGAATTGGTCAACCCAAAGGACATGACCAAGAACTCATAATAATTGTATTGAGTCTGAAAAGCTATCTTTTGAATATATGAAGCTCTAATCCTCAACTGGTGATACCCGGACCTCAAATCAATCTTTAAAACACTGAAGAACCCTAAAGCTGATTAAATAAATCATCAATACGAGGAAGAGGATACTTATTCTGAACCATCACCTTGTTCAATTATTGATAATTGATGCCCATATGCATAGACCCATCCTTTTTCTTTACAAACAAGATAGGCGCACCCCAAGGTGATATACTAGGTTGGATAAATCCTTTATTCAATAAGTCCTGGAACTGATCTTTTAATTTTTTCAACTCGGCATGGTCCATTCTATAAGAAAGAATAGAAATAAGCTCGGTGCCTGACTTGACATCAATAACAAAGTCAATATTATGATTAGGAGGCATACTATGCAAATCCATAGAAATCAAATCCATGAACTTATGAACAACCCAAAAAAATCCAAAAAGGGAGGTAAAGCAACACTAGTATCACAAATATAAGCCAAATAAGATAAATATCCCCTCTCAACTAAGTGATGGCACTGAAAATATGATATAACCCTCTTGGGACACGAATAAAGTGCACCCTTCTAAGCTATCCTTAGCCCACCCGATGAAGATAAGGTCACGGTCTTGGCATAAAAATCTAGGACAACATGGTAAAGATCCAACCAATCCATACCTAAAATGATGTCAAAGTCATCTATATCTAGAATAAACAAATCTAGCCAAGTCTCATGCCTAGCAAAAGTCATAATACAGGATTGATACACCCGATCCACCAATAAAGAATATCCTATAGAGGTAGATAGATGAATAGGCATGGCAAGAGGCTCACTACAAGAATCAAAACCCAAAGTAAAATATGTAGACATATAGGAGAAAGTCGATCCCAAATCAAATAACATACATATAGGTCTTAAAAAGAGACGTACCTATGATAAAAACATTAGAAGCCTCCACCTCTATTTTGATAGGTCTAGCATAGCACTATCCACGACCATCGACTGGTTGAATAGCCCCTCGACCAACATCACAGGCTCCAGTACCTCTGCCTTGCACCCTGGTAGAACCCCTACCTATCATAGCTAAAATTAGAGTAGCCTTGAACACACAACAAGGATAGTCCTTGACCAGAAGGCCAGTCTCATCACACACATAACAGACCCTATGACCAAACTCAGGAGGAGGTACGACAAGACTGAAATGACCACCCAAAATTGCCAAACCAAAAGACCCACTACCTGAACTCTCCAAGGCTTCCTACAAAGGTCTACCATGATATCTTTTGTGGTATAATGCACACGCAAGTGCACACGATCATACAATTAATATAGTGACTAGAATAGCCAGATATCGTACCCACAAAGACTATATAACTAGTAATTCAACCAACTTTAGTTTTTGACAAGAATGTATTAAGTATTTCAATGTATCAAGATGATTGTGAAGTTTCAAATAAAAATATAATTAATAAATAAATAACAAGAGGTGACAATAGTAATGTAGGCAGAGTTGTGAACAATAATAGTAAGGATTCCAGGGTTGAGATACTTTTAACAATCATGCAAATCTCTATTCCTATGTAGTTTAGTTGATTATTGGGTTATTGATTCGCAGGGTTTATAGTATAATCATGGTCTTCTGACCTCTAATCTTCTACCTAACTGGACATTGCAACTACATCATTGAGCGGGGATGCAATAATCTAATTAAATGCAGTAAGCTTCTAGGTATATCCCTATCCTAGATGCTAATTCAAATTCCTTATTTTATAAAAGTATAGGAACCTTGCTCCTTAATCTCTTTGTTGTATCCTATGATTCTCCTCCCGGGTTCACATAGAAATATAAGTTTATTTTAATTGTGGCCAATCATCAAAATAGTAAGCACAAGAGATTAAGATTAATCCATATGATAATTCAACTATAAACTACGATAGAGAATATCAAAGTGCAATCATGTCTTCGGTCTCAACCTTAAAACAAGGGTGTTTAGCCCCTCATGTTCGAATTCAACAACAAAAATGAATAATTAAACATACCCAAAAGTAATCTTGAAATAATAAAGTTAAAAGAACCTTAAGAGAAGTATTCAAAGTATTTTTGCCTCTGATGCACGTTTCCAAAGTTCCTTTAAATTGTGCTTAAGTGTTGCTTTTATAGTAGGATAATTTTTCCTAGTGGGGAGCCAGGGTCGCGACGCATTGGGTGCTTGACTTAAGTAGGGGTCATGCCGCAGTGTGTGCTTGAGTTGAGAAGGGGTCGTATCGCATTGTGTGCTTGAGTTGATCAGGGGTTGCGCCGTAGGCCTATCGCGACCCCCCACTAGAATTCACATTCTTTTACATGAATTTGTTCCTTTCCAGTTCATTTTTTCTTTCTTAGCTCCCAACTCCAAATGCATGCCCTCCAAGATAATTTAAATTCTTTTCAAGTTCATACAGTCAATCCCAAAGCTTAAATCATCACTTGCCTTATGTCATGAATCCAAACTCATCAAATTCCATTGAAAATCCACCCTGCATCACTAATCACGTCCATTAGCTAAATCATGCAATTACACATCAAACACAATAAAAGTAACACATTTTTGCTTTACAATAAGTCTTATTATGGGTGAATATTGGTGCTTGGACATATAAATATGCCCAAGATTGCCACCTCACACTTAGAACCTTGTTTTGTTCGTCCTCGAACAACTTAAAGCAACACTGTATTCAATTGAGCTTAACATCACAACCTAGGAAAAATACTTGTGTTGGGCATTCATAAATTGAACAATGACTTTTTCTTCAAAACATTTCACTTAATTTCCATAACATGAGATTAATCTTTTCAAAACATCCTTACCTCTAAGGTGAACTTTCAATTTGTAGGCAAACTCAACCAAGTTACTCGATCAAGAACATTATAAGTCACCTGACTATCATCCATATGCACCCCACAACAAGAAAGTTTCCCACATTCATTCATAATTCACAATATTCAATGGAAGTGGGATCTCAAACATAAATCACTCACTCTCAACAAGGGATTCATACATGATGGTCAATGAACCATAAGCTTATCGTTAGTGTACTACTCTACTAATAGCCGAATGTTGGGATGAAGGATCAACTAGGTCTTCCAAGGTTTTAATGCAAGCTAGGGACAGGTAGGAACTATTTGGGTAAATAGTGACTAATCTCCCCAAGCGCTTTAGTACATTACATGAACATTTGAATCATCCGATTAACAATCAAATTCTTTCCTCACAACCTCCCTTCTTCTCTTACTTTAGCCCTACCTATTTACAATTATTACACACTATGGTGGGCGTATCTTCTATTCACCATTTTTTTTTTTTTTTTTTTTTTTTTCATTGTTTGATACTCTCACCCACCACAAAAATTTACTTCCTATTTAGATAACAATCTCTTAAGGGCTTCAATTTCATCATCATCCTAATTCAAATTTCTACTCCTTACTCTAATAATTTCAACTAAAGCGCTTAGGAGTTTTTGGATCAAATTATGGTTCAAGAACAAAAAGAGAATAGGCTACTTACGAGGCTACCAAAAAAATTAAGCTATAGGCTCAGCGGGGATAACTAGGGATATGTACATGGGTAGGCAAACAAGGTCTATAAATTTGGCTATCAACAAAATGCCTAGATCATTTCCTAACCCAACATCCTTTATTTTGCTTCCTAAACACACCAGGCAAGTTCTAAACATTACTATGCATGAAAAATAAACAAATACCTCTCTCACTCTTGGTGCATGATAGACTCAAGTCGGATCTCTATAGTTTCTGATTTCGCACTTGTCAAATTCAAATTTAAACCAACAAACTAAAAATTTCACCAATTGAGATTAAATTTCTACATTAATTCACTTTTAAAATTATGACATACTTCTGTTTCAGTACAAGTCTATTCCAAGTTAAGCAACCACCTAGCCCAACACAAAGCATTTCTCATTAAAGTTGCGATGTGGGTCTTATCACTTCTCAAAGTCCTACGGCTAATTCCCCTTAAGATGGTTGTCATCCATCCATTATAGGGAAGGGTACCTAACTATGATGACTTATTGAGAATTTCCTTGAGGGAAAAATAAATTTTTTTAATCCTACTTTAAACACAAGTAACTAATAAGAACACTAAATTTTACTCCCACTTTAAGCAAAAGTAACTAATAAGCACACTACTAATAAGCTAACTACTACTAAATACTAACTATTACATACCGTATCATTTCAAATAGTTAGAATGACTAAATCGAACATACAAAAATAAAAACATCCAACATAATAAAAATATCCAACAAAATAAAATAATAAGAGTACAAAAAATGAGATACCACCACCCCACACTTAAAATAAAGCACTATCCCTGTGCTGGCAAAATAAATCAAGTGTGAGATGGGTAGCAATGATGTATGAGCAGATGCTAACACATTTGAGGCTTTTAACTCTAAATAATTACGAAGTCTTAAGCAACTTTTGGTTGTTTTTGATTGTTTTCTTGTGATATTGCAGTTGTAGCAAGGATGGGAGGAAAACATAGGAAAAATGAACAAAATAAGTAAAATCTGGTACAAGTGAGCTGATATGAGTCTGACGACATATCTTGCAAGTCATCAGAGATGAGGTAAGCTACCAGAAAAAGGCGTCAGGAAGAACAGTGGAGAAGAGTTGTTGGATGAGAGTGACGACATTCTTAATATGTCATCACCAGTGTGGTAAGCCATCAGAATATGCGGTCAGAGTGAGGCAGAACATGGTGAAATAAGCTGAAGGTCTGACGATATTTGCTACACGCCGTCACAAGTGTGGTAAGCCATCATAAGACATCGTCAGAGTGAGGCAGACCAGGTCAAGATGGCATGACTTCTGATGACATATCTGAGATGCCGTCAGAAGCCTGACGACCAACACTAATATGGCGTCACCTAAATTCGAGACCAGCTATGATTTTATTATTTTATTTCCTTAATTAGGTTTTAGTATAAATAGAAGTTTTTAGGGTTTTTAAAAGGGTGAAGTTTTTTTATTCAGAAGAAGAATTTTGGCGGGAGAAACACGTACATTGTTCTCTTTTGCCAATTATTTTTAGTTTCTTTCTTATCAATTATTCTTGGGTTTCTAACTTGGGATTTAATTGAAGAAATTATTTGTTGTTTTCCATCTAGACGTAAGTTTATCATTATCATCATAAATTCAACTTGTGATTTCCTTTGTCAAATCATGAGCGGCTAATTTCATTAGCCGGGGTTATGTGATCTGAGGATTAGGGTTTGATATGATGCTAGGTGTTTAACGGATTCAAAGAGTAGTAGAACATCTTGAAATTCTGTGGTTTTAACTGAAATTTAGTGGTTGCAAACATTAGATTATGCCTTAGGTTTTATTTGCTTCTAACGGAGAAATAGACTAGAGGACGAGAATTAACAACAGGGACTCGAAAGCTACCATCCTTCTGTTTAATTATTAATGCCGTAACTAGATTAATCTACCTGAGATAACATCTAATTGGATATAGATAAATTATCTAAGTTTGAGAGAATTAAATAATAAATTATCTGGTGAGGTCGATAGATAAGTCAGATAGTATCATAGTCAGGGATATTCTGTTGTTCTACTAACTCTGAGGATCTCTAGCATTACCTGGTATCTGTCAATACCCGAAACCTTTGGTGATCATAACCCTAGTTTACCATTTATATTGATAACAACTCTAAAAATTTAGAAAGTGAAGATTGATACATTGTGAACTTTAAACCCCCAACTTTCAGAAATGATAAACTACCAGTAAAGTATTTCGTAAACAAATTGACGTTCACACCCTATTCCCTGTAGGATTCGACCCTAACCTAGTTGGGTTTTATATTAACAACGATCTCTTATACCCATTCAAGAGAGTAATTTGAGCGTTATCAAAAATGGCGCCGTTGCCGGGGAATACGGTCGTAGACTAAAAATTTTATGCGCAAAAATTTGCTGATAGTTAAGTTTCCTTGATTTACGTTTGGTTTTGTTTTTGTCTATTTGTCGGATATTTACTTTAGGTTGCACTAAGAAGTACCCAATCCGAAACTCCATCACATAAAAAAAATTACAGAACGGTCACTGTGGTATGAGGCTGAAGAGGATGACGATGTGGATGGAGCAGGTGCAATGGGCGCGATCATTCCGCCACCGTTGGCACCAGGAGCAAAGTTTAATATTACAAAAACCATGATCTGGCTTTTAAATATGAAAGGGTTGTTTGGAGGCCTTCTTGAAGATGACCCCAATCTGCATCTGGTGAATTTTGTCACCATTTGCAAATCCTTTGATAACCCGGGGGTGAGCCAGAGCGCTATCCGATTGAGGTTGTTCCCATTGTCTCTGTCCGGTGAGGCAACATTATGGATAAATGAGTTGAAGCTTAATTTTATAACCAACTGGAGGTAGTTGAGAGGAGCTTTCCTAGAAAGGTTCTTTTCGTCATCCAGGAGGGTACAGTTTAGGGATGAGATCAACAATTTTAGGCAACTCCTAAATGAGGCTTTGCATGAAACTTGGGAGAGATTCAAGAAGAAGCTGGCACAATGTCCAAATCATAACACGACGGACATATATCTGTTGGAGACTCTGTACAGAGCTTTTAACTCTATGACAAGGTCAATGGTAGATAATGCTGCTGGAGGATTATTTGTTACTCTTACATTTTAAGAAGCTGCTAATATGCTGAATAGAATGACCAAATTAAGTAGGGCTTGGTACACCAATGATTCTGTGGTGACAAGTCCAACTGTACCTGTCGGAAGGAATAAGGAGCAGCGAAAAAGGAATGAGGAAAATGATTAAGACATAGCCCATCTAAAGACTCAAATAGACCTGCTCACCAAGCACCTAATGTCAGAAAGGACGGAATAGGTGAAAGATGTCATGACTTGGGACCGTGTTGATATGGAGACTAAAGAAAAAGTCAACTATTTTACTAATCAGGTGGGTTTTTGAGGCACTAGCCAAGGGAATCAAGGTCATCAGGAAGCTGCCACAACTAGTTCGGGAAAGTATTCGATGGAAGATATGATGAAAGAACTATTGAAGGGAATAGAGGCTACTAATGCAGGCTTAGTCAGTATGAGGAGTGAATTTTCCACTATGAGTCAGTTGGTTAGTTCAGATTCAACTTCTATCCAGCAGTTAAAGCAACAGATGAGTCAACTATCCTCAGTACTAAACCAGGGAATAAGTGGTACTTCACTTGTTCAAGCAACTCAGGATCAGAAGACTGACAGTTCATGTCAAGTGATTACCACTAGGAGTGGTAAGATTTTATCTGGCCCTGCTGTCAACAAACCTGTGAATATTGAGAAAGTTGCAGATGAACCAACAAAACAACACCTAGAGGAGTGTGAGAAACCAAATAGTTCTATTGACTTATCAGACAAGGAGAAAGACAAGGAAGTGGTGTTGAAACCCATGCCACGGCCACCACCTCCCTTTTCTCAACGGCTGAGAAAGAAGGCAAATGATGCAAAGTTCAGCAAGTTCCTCGCAATGCTTAAAGAATTGACTATAAATGTGCCTTTGATCGAGACCCTGTAGAAAATGCCAGGATATGAAAAATTTATGAAAGATCTTGTGAACAAGAAATGAGCAGTGAGTTGTGAACTGGAAGCAGACCTTCACTATTATAGTGCTATGTCCACAGGGACCTTGACGCAAAAAAGGTCAGATCCAGGTGCAGTCACTATTCCCTGCATAATTAGAACTATGGACTTCACCAAAGCATTGTGTGATCTAGGAGCTAGTGTTAACCTGATGCCATTGACTATCTATAAAAAGTTGGGTCTGAGAAATCCCACACCGACCAACATGAGGCTGGTAATGGCTGACAGATCAGTAAAGCGACCTGTTGGCATTTTGTATGATGTACTGGTCAAGGTCTCCAATTTCATATTCCCTGCAGACTTCGTCATTCTAGACTGTGAGGTGGACTTTGAGGTGCCCATAATCTTGGGTTGACCTTTCCTCACAACCGAAAGTGTATTGATCGATTTGAGAGCGAATGAGCTCTTATTCAGGGTGAACGATTAAGAGGTACGGTTTAATGTGGGAAAATCAATGAAAAAACATGAGTAAATAAATGTGTTCTCAGTAGTTGATGTGTACTTTGAGGATGAACAGGATGTGCTCAGAACTGAATAACTTATTATTGAGCCCTTAGCAGCGGTTGTGATGAACTATGAAAGCGAAGGCATTGGAGAGTATGAAGAGACAAGTTGTGCCCTGACCGGCCTGGGCTCATATTCTTATGCTCCTAAAAAGCTTGACCTTGATTTGGCTAATCAACCAACACCACCATCCAAGCCATCCATTGAAGAACCTTCGGTGTTGGAATTGAAGGAGCTGCTTGGTCACTTACGATATGTATTTCTTGGAAAGGGAACATGCTACCTGCTATTATTACAGTCGATTTGGAAGAACGACAGGTAACTGCACTTATTTCAGTGCTTCAGAATCACAAGAGAGCAATCGGATGGACCATCGTAGACATTATTAGCATTCCCCCTAGGATCTGTATGCACAAGATCCAACTAAAATAAGACTGTACTCCTACTATTGAGCATCAACGTCATCTTAACCCACCAATGCAAGAAGTGGTTAAAAAGGAGATTATTAAGTGGTTGGATGCATGAGTAGTTTACCCTATTTTTGATAGCAAGTGGGTGAGCCCAGTTCAATGTGTGCCCAAAAAGGGTGGTATGAAAATGGTTACTAATGAGAAGAATGAGCTGATTCCACTCAGGCTAGTGACCGGGTGGAGAGTCTGCATGGACTACCATAAGTTGAACTCTTGGACGCTGAAGGACCATTTCCCAATGCCTTTCATGGACTAGATGCTTGATTGATTGGCTAGCAGGGGGTGGTATTGCTTCCTGGATGGTTATTCTGGGTATAACCAAATCTGCATTTCTCCAGAAACTCAAGAGAAGACGATGTTCACATGCCCATATGGCACATTTGCATTTAAGAGGATGCCATTTGGGCTATGCAATGCACTCGTCACTTTTCAACGGTGCATGATGTCTATCTTCTCTGATATGGTAGAAGACACCATAGAGGTATTCATGGATGATTTCTCAGTGGTAGGTGATTCATTCAAAATATGTCTGGAGAATCTGAACGTGGCTTTGCAGATATGTGTTGAATTTAATCTAGTTCTTAATTGGAAAAAATGCCATTTTATGGTAAAGAAGGGTATTGTGCTGGTCCATAAAATTTCTGAAAAAGGGATTGAAGTTGATCGAGCAAAGGTTGAAGTTATCGAGAAATTACCGCCCCCCATTTCAGTAAAGGGAGTGCGTAGTTTTATTGGTCATGCAGGATTCTATCGGAGATTCATAAAAGACTTCTCAAAATTTGCAAGCCCACTTTACAAGTTATTGGAGAAGGAAGTTAAATTTCTCTTTGATGATGAGTGCTTGAAGGCATTTGAATGCCTTAAAAGGAAGGTGGTGGAGGCCCCCATTGTTATTATACCTGACTGGGCCAAACTATTTAAAATAATGTGTAATGCAAGTGGTGTTGCGCTAGGAGCTGTATTGGGACAAAAGAGGGATAAATTGTTTCACCTGATATATTATGCCAGCAAAGCACTGAATGGAGAACAAAAGAATTACACAGTAACCGAACAGGAATTGCTAGCTGTGGTGTATACTTTCAAGAAATTCAGGTCGTATTTTCTTGGAACTAAAGTGGTAGTTCATACAGACCATGATTTCTTACGGTACTTGATGTCCAATAAGGATGATAAACCAAGGCTTATTAGATGGGTATTTCTACTGCAAGAATTTAATTTCGAAGTCAAAGATAGAAAAGGTTGTGAAAACCAGGTTGTAGATCATCTATCTAGAATGGAAGGTGGACAAAAAGTGAGTGATGAAACAAAAATAAATGATGACTTTCCGGATGAGGAGATCCTGGCAACTGCTGTGGAAATATTGCCTTGGTACGCTGATTATGCAAATTACGTTGTGAGTAAGATCCTCACAGAACACCTTTCGTTCCACCAAAGAAAGAACTTTTTGCATGATGTAACACATTATTTCTGGGATGAGCCTTATCTTTTCAGGTGATGTGCAGACAATATCATACAGAGATGCATTCCGGAATTAGATGTACGATGTATATTGGAAGCGTGTCACGCTTCCCTAGTTGGGGGTCACCATGAAGGTGATCGAATGACCAGTAAGGTGTTGCAGAGGGGCTATTATTGGCCAACATTATTTAAAGATGCCTATAAGTTTGTGCAGGAATGCGATTAGTGTCAAAGACAGGGATCGATATCTAAACTGCATGAAATGTCCTTGACTAAGATGCTTGAAGTGAAGTTATTTGATGTGTAGGGTATTGACTTCATGGGTCCATTTGTAAGTTCTTATGGGATGAAGTACATTCTGGTTTCTGTTGATTATGTGTCCAAGTAGGTTGAGGCTATTGCATTGGCTGACAATGAGGGAAAGAGAGCCGTTGCATTTCTTAAGAAGAACATCTTCTCTTATTTCGGAGTACCACGCACTATCATAAGCGATGGAGGATCTCACTTTTGCAACAAACTATTTCGAGCGGCTCTAGTGAAGTATGGTATGAAACACCACAGAGTGGCTACTCCATATCACCCGCAAACCAGTAGGCAAGTGGAAGTGTCAAATCGTGAAGTGAAGGCCATCCTATCCAAGACAGTGAATGCTAGCCGAAAAGATTGGTCATGAAAACTTGATGATGCCTTGTGGGCATACCGAACTGCTTTCAAGACACCTATTAGAATGTCACCATTTCAACTGGTCTATGGAAAGGCGTGCCATTTTCTAATAGAATTGGAGTACAAGGCCTTATAGGCACTCAAGAAGTTGAATCTGAACTGGAAGAAGGCGGTAAAAATGAGATTAGGGCAACTGAATGAGATGGATGAATTCCGCCTTAGGGCATACGAACGAGCAGATTTGTATAAAGAAAAAATGAAAAAGTACCATGACTGGAAGATAGAGAAACGAGAGTTTAAAAAAAGGGACTTGGTACTTCTGTTTAATTCCGGACTTAAATTGTTTCCAAGAAAGCTGAAATCTAGGTGGTCAGGCCCTTTTAAGATAAACCAAGTCCACTCCTCTGGAGTAGTGGAGCTCGAAAATGAAGATGGAAGTACCTTCAAGATAAATGGGCAACGGGTAAAGCTATACATTGGACCAGAAGAATTAGTGAAAAGCATCACCATTATTTCTCTCGATGAAGTCTGAGGTAAGCGAGCCACCTGCGTCGTGCCGCGACATTAAATCAAGCGTTGAATGGGAGGCAACCCATGATCCTCGTACTTGATCTCTACTAGGTACGCCCTAAACCCTTAGTTTTATTTTGTTTTGATTTTAAGTTGAGGGTGTAGGGTAGCATGTTGTTGTAGCATATTCTACAAATAACTAGGAGTAGTGCAAGTTTTGTAGGTAGTCAACTAATTTTGTTTTTTGATTTTGAACACCTCTCTGAAGGTTTGTTTTGCATGACTGTGTGAATTGCCTCAAATTGTGACTATTGAGCATCTTCTTAGGGCATTAGTTTTGTGCTTAACAATCACAGCTGAATAACTGCATGAACCAGATAAGTAGTAGTTAGTGAAATGCTTGTGTGCCAAGTGTGTGTGAGATCTTACTGTGTTCCCTGTGGTATTACTGAATCTAGAACTTGTCCAGTTCGTTTTTCCTTGGTTGAGAGATAGGGGTTAGGAAAGGATCATAGGCCATTTTTGAATTCAAGTCACTTTTAGCCTAAATGACCTTCCCTGTACTGTATTATATCCCTTGATCCCCGTTTAAGCCTAAATTGACCATTTTCTTTCTATGAAGCCCATCACCTTCCCCTTTTAAATCATAATGAACCTGTTTTGGCCCTGGTCCTCCTTGGACACTGTGCACCTCAACGTAGGCAAACAACCTAAGTTGAGGGTAGCTATCGTAGGGGTGTGTGATATAAGTTGGGTATGAAGAAGGGTAGAATAGAAGAGAAAGAATCAAAGAAAAAGAATAAAAGGTTGGGTGTTGGTGAAAAATAGCAAGTAAAGAAAATCTGTTGGAATAAAAAGAAATGCACTCATCCTGAAAGTGTGATCAAGAAAAGAAAAAGAGAGAAAAAGAGGTTAATAAGTGGACCCCACAAGATAAGGTAGTGCCAAGGAGGTTAGTCACTCTAAATACCGTTTAATACCATACCAGCCCCTAGCCTACGTTACAAGCCTGAGAAAGTCCTATAGTGGTCCTAGCTTACCTGTCTAGACACTTTGGTAATGACGATAAGGGCAAGCATATGGTATTTGGCATACTCTGGTTGAACTTCATTCTGAGTGCGAGAGTCTTTGTGATTATCCCCATGATTATACCTTGATTACCGATAATGAGAGAAAAGGGGAATTTCTTTGTTGTGAGGGCACACTAGTATCTTGCTAAGTTACTTGCTTGTTTGAGTAGTGTACATTACATGCATGATTTTTGGAACTTAGTGATGCCATGGGTAGAATCCATTGTGTTACATTGTTGCTTTTTAATAAATTGCACAGTAGTTTGAGTGGGTTGACCTTGGAGGTGGTAAACTGAGTTTTGAGCTAAGAATTGGTTGTTGACTGCTGAATGTTCGTTGTATTCTCTTAGTTGTGTTTTAGTTGCTTGAGGACAACCAATTGTTTTAAGTTGAGGGTGTTGATGTGTGAGAAGATGCTAACACATTTGAGTCTTTTAACTCTAAATAATTGTGAAGTCTTAAGCAACTTTTGGTTGTTTTTGATCGTTTTCTTGTGATATTGCAATTGTAGCAAGGATGGGAGGAAAACATAGGAAAAATGAACAAAATAAGTAAAATCTGGTACAAGTGAGCTGATATGAGTCTGATGGCATTTCTTGCAAGCCATCAGAGATATGGTAAGCTACCAGAAAAAGGCGTCAGGAAGAACAGTGGAGAGGAGTTGCTGGATGAGAGTGACAACATTCTCAATATGTCATCACAAGTGTGGTAAGCCGTCAGAATATGCCGTCAGAGTGAGGAAGAACATGGTGAAATAAGATGAAGGTCTGACGATATTTGCTACACGCCGTCACAAGTGTGGTAAGCCATCATAGGACATCGTCATAGTGAGGCAGACCAGGTCAAGATGGCATGACTTCTGACGACATATCTGAGACTCCGTCAGAAGCCTGACGACCAACACCAATATAGCGTCACCTAAATCTGAGCCCAGCTGTGATTTTATTATTTTATTTCCTTAATTAGGCTTTAGTATAAATAACAGCTTTTAGGGTTTATAAAAGGGTGAAGTTTTTTTATTCAGAAGAAGAATTTTGGAGGGAGAAACACGTACATTGTTCTCTTTTGCCAATTATTTTTAGTTTCTTTCTTATCAACTATTCTTGGGTTTCTAACTTGGGATTTAATTGAAGAAATTATTTATTGTTTTCCATCTATACGTAAGTTTATCATTATCATCATGAATTCAACTTGTGATTTCCTTCATCAAACCATGAGTGGCTAATTTCATTAGCTGGGGTTATGGGATCCGAGGATTAGGGTTTGATATGATGCTAGGTGTTTAACGGATTCAAAGAGTAGTAGAACATCTTGAAATTCTATAGTTTTAACTGAAATCTAGTGGTCGCAAACATTAAATTATGCCTTAGGTTTTATTTGCTTCTAACGGAGAAATAGACTAGAGGTCGGGAATTATCAACAGGGACTCGGAAGCTGCCAACCTTCTGTTTAATGATTAATGCCGTAACTGGATTAATCTACCTGAGATAACATCCGCTTGAATATAGATAAATTATCTAAGTTCGAGAGAATTAGATAATAAATTATCTGGTGAGGTCGAGAGATAAGTCAGATAGTATCATAGTCAGGGATATTCTGTTGTTCTACTCATTCCGAGGATCTCTAGCATTACCTGGTATCTGTCAATACCCGAAACCTTTGGTTATCATAACCCTGATTTCCCATTTATATTGATAACAACTCTAAAAATTTAGAAAGTGAAGATTGATACATTGTGAATTTTAAACGCCAAACTTTCGGAAATGATAAACTACCAGTAAAGTATTTCGTAAACAAATTGACGTTCACACCCTATTCCCCGTGGGATTCGACCCCAACCTAGTTGGGTTTTATATTAACAATGATCGCTTACACCCATTCAAGAGTGTAATTTGAGCGTTATCAAGCAACTCCCTGGTCACATCTCGTCCATGTCCTCATCTGATTCTACACCATAGGCCTCAGCTCCCAAGTCTCAATCATTAGCATCATCCTTCTCCTCTGACTCTAAATCTGAATCACATAGATAATGCTCCTCGTCAGTGGGCACATCATTATCTAACGACTCTATAAAGTTTGAACCAATTCGCAGCATAGTCCTAGCATGAAAGCCTAGTGGATAGTCAAGATCAATAGCTTGAATCACTAGTTATGTCGCTGGGCGTCTCCCTATCCCCAACTACAACAGCTGTAATGAATATATTCAGGCTGTGATCTCATTATTCCAAGCCTGATGCTCGGGCATAGTCAATATCAGACCATGAATCCCAGTGACCCCTTTAGTATAGGATAAATCTACAAGATGAGTGTCTACTGGCAACCTATAATCGAGGTCCTCCTCCTCAACATCTTGTTCCATAAAAAAATATGTCAGTAACCCACCAAACCCATTCCTACGCACCGCATGGCATCTTCTTCATAGCCAAAAAAATGACAACACCTACATTCACATCAATATCATCATACATTAAGGAATAAATAAGGCATACCCTATTGCGTATCACCTCAGCCAAATGTCTACCATGGATGAAACAAGCATAGATAATATTTATCTATCTGTTGGCCTCCCTATTCATCTAATTGAAGGGTAATGTAAGGTGAATGCCATTGTCTTTATGATGTATCCACCTGGCTGTGGATTGGTTCCCGCATAATAAATGGCTGATATATGCATAAGGCAGTTCGATGTTCATCTGCTTCAAAGGCTTTGCATCGACCACAGGTGTACCTTGGATAATATTCAAAGAATGAGCAGTGAAAATTACCACCTAGCCTCGTATCTTGACTTTTGAGTCCCTCTCCCGTGGGTCCAATTTGCGTAAAACTCCCTGAAAAGGATCAAGTTGCACTCATAGGGATGCTCGAACAAGAAATTCATGTGTACCTCCTCTATACAGTGTACCATAATGACGAACTCTCTCAGTAAACTGGATCGATCAATGAATTAGTCTACAGAATACTTAGTGTTCTTGCATACCACTTCTTTCTAGTCTCTACAACCCATCTCGTATAGTACCTCCTAGCTTGGCTGTATGGGATAGTCAAAGCTCGGGGCATATGACCAGCTTGCCTATTCCTTTTGTGTGCCAGCTCAAAAGGTCCAGTCAATGTCTTACCCTTTTGCTGTCGACTAGCCATCTCACCTGCTAATCACAATATTCAGCAAACACGTCAAACAATGCACCTATATTAAACTAGCAAACACTAAGATGGAGAAAGTGTTGATGAAACCCCACACTTAGTTGTTAGCATCGGTGCGCAAGTATGAGAACTAAGGTACTAAGACTTTCCCTATTCAATATAATTCTCATAAGCACATCATTTCAATTATTAAGCATTCATGAATTCTTACCATCATTCCATTTTATAGCATTGACAATCCTCTTCACTTCATCAAAACAACTCTATGTGCACCTTATTTCATTATTTCAACCTAACCAAACCAATATGCATTCATACATATTCCTAATTCGACATCTTTACACATATTCAAGCCCAATGACAAGCATGGAATCAAATCAATGGTAGACATGCCATAATTTTGTTGCAACTACTAAGTAGGTGGAGATTAAGAAACCACCCCACACTTCATTGTTCACATGGTAGTGTAGCTAAACAAACCCCAAGGTACTTAGACTTCCCTTGTCAACAACATACACCCACATGCTACAGTAAGTGCCACCACTTAACTTACACCATCACTACACATTTTTCAATCATGTAAGCTACTCACATGTGCTATATTCTACTAACAACTCATTACATCAATCCATTTCCACAACAATAGAATAACCAAAGCAAATGTAGCATTATAAAAATTTAATAGCACAAACATCCTTTATGAACTCAATTTATCTCACTAAGTAGCAAGCAAAGCACTTATATACTTCAATTATGCCTACAACTACTTCACTTCTTGCACTCCAATAATCAAAGAAATAAGAATATGAGAAATTACTTTGGTTATCTTTAATACAATGAATGAAAAACTTCATGTTGTTTGAATGAAAATCACATAAGATAGATGAAAATATTAGGATTATGGAGAGGGAGGTCGCGCAGCTAGGGATTCAATTGAGAGGGGAATGGGGAAAATAATGGAGTATATAAAGGGGATGGGAAGTGAGGGGTCTGGTTATTGGGTTTTACTTGGGTTAGGAATATGCCTTGAGTTATAGCCCATGCTTAACCGGACTAGCCCTCAGGTCGCGACCCATGCTAAACTTGACTAGGCCTCACATCGCGACCCACAGTTGATTGGAGTGGGCCTCACGTCATGGGGCTATCGCGAGGGGCTACTGGAATTGGCATTTTTCCATGGATTGTTTTTGCATCTTAGGGGAATATTTCATTCCCCCTTTTCATTTTCACCCTATATTTCTCTGTAGTGAATATTTTACTTACCCGAAAGCTTTCCTGTAACACCGTCTCACTTAACTCTCATTTTCCCTCATGCCACCATGTTTCTCATTCCTGCACACTTAACAAAACCAACACAATAACATAGGAAAAAGTGGGTTGCCTCCCACTCAGTGCCTTAGTTTCGGCCGTGGCATGACACTTCTTTTTGTTTTTTTCATTTCTTTTCTATCATTTTTTCTTTATTTTTCTTTCAACAACTAAGCAATATACTATGCTATTACATTACATACGTGGGTTGCCTTCCACACAGTGCCTTAGTTAAGTCGTGGCACGACCCAAATCATCTTCAATCATCTGTAAAGGTGATGGGCATATTATGCTGATCCCCATGATCTGCCAAATAATGCTTCACTCTCTGTCCATTCACCATGAATTTTTTAGTCTTCTCCTTGTTCCATGGTTCAACAGCTCCATCAGAAGTCATCCACACAACTTCAAATGGTCCAAACCACTTGGACCTCAGCTTACCTGGAAACAACTTCAATCTTGAATTAAATAACAACACAAGTTGTCCAGGCTCAAAAACTCAATTCAAAATATACTTGTCATACCATTTCTTAGTATTTTCTTTGTATAATTTTTCACTATCATAAGCATGGAGATGAAACTCATCAAGTTCATGTAGTTTCAACAATCTCTTTTTACCTGCCACCTTCATATCAAAATTTAATTTCTTTACTACCCAATAAGCTTGATGCTCAAGATCTATAGTTAAGTGGCAAGCTTTTCCATATACTAAGCGATAAAGAGAGGTCCCAATGGGCATCTTATAGGATATCCTATATGTCCATAGTGCATCATGCAACTTTTTCGACCAATCCTTATGTTGACCATCAATCGTCTTCTATATATCTTCTTGATTTCACAATTAGAGACCACTACTTGGCCACTAGTTTATGGGTGATACGTTGTGGCCACCTTATGCCTAACACCATATTTAGCTAAATTTTTTTTAAACCAAGTGCTCACAAAATGCGTACCTCCATCGCTGATAATAGATCTAGGTATGGTAAAACGAGAAAAGATATGCTTTTCACAAAATTTATTACAACTCTCGCATTATTCGTGGGAAGGGTAGGAACATCTACCCACTTAGATACGTAATCGACTGCCAGTAGGATATATAAACTACCATAAGTTGGTGGAAATGGACCCATAAAGTCTATCCCCCAAACATCAAATACCTCAATCTCAAGAATATTGTTCAGGGTTATCTCATGGCGCCTTTCTATTGTGCCTACTCTCTGACATTGATGACACCCCCTTACATAGGCAACCATATCTTTGAACAATATTGGCCAAAACAAACCTGACTGTAACACCTTTTTAGCTGTTCGTTCGCCTTCATAATGGCCACTATAAGAAGATGAATGACACTTTTATAACACTTGTTTAGATTCAGCTTCAGAAACGCATCTGCGCATAATCCCATCAGCACCCTATTTTAAGATATAGGGCTTATCCCATGTGTATGCACGAGAATCATGTAACAACTTCTTCTTTTGTTGACTAGTAGCTTCGAGAGGGTAATACCCACACACTAAAAAATTCACAACGTCCACATACCAAGAAATCTCACACACATCTAGAACTAATAATTTCTCATCTGGAAACTCTTATCGAATGCAAAGTGTATCATCTGTAATATGATCATGATTCTTTAGCCTCGATAGATGCTCATCCACTTGATTTTTAGCTCTTTTTCTTTCATGCACTTCTAGATCAATTTTTTGGAGTAATAAAATCCACCTGTTCAATCGTGGCTTTGCATTTTTTTGGTAGAAAAAATACTGGATGGCAGCATGGTCTGTGTGAACAATTACCTTGGTTCCCACCATGTATGATTTGAATTTGTCAAACACATAAACGAGCGCTAACATCTCCTTTTTTGTCACTGTGTAATTCATCTAGGCATCATTTAAGACTTTACTTGCATAATAAATAGAATGAAATACCTTATCTTTTTGCTGCTCCAAAACTGCTCCAATATCCATATTGCTAGCATCACACATCAACTCGAATGGTAATGCCCAGTCAGGAGAAATCAAGATGGGTGATTTTGTCAGTCTTTTCTCCAGGCCCTCAAAATCTTCCTAACACTCAACCCCAAAATCAAATTTAGCTTCTTTTTTCTAACAACTTGCACATAGGACCTGTAATTTTTGAAAAGTCTTTGATAAACCGCCTATAAAATCCTACATGCCCGAGAAAACTTCTCATTACCTTCACTGTCACAAGATATGGTAACTTTTCAATGAATTCAACTTTGGCTCTATCTACTTCAAGTCCTCTACATAACACATTATGAACAAGGACTATACCTTCCTTAACCAAACAATGGCATTTCCTCAGTTCAGTACAAGGTTTGTCTCCTTATAATAATCTAAAACTCAATCTAGATTCTGCAAGCACACATCAAATAATTTACCATAAATAGAGAAATCATCCGTAAATACCTCAACAAATTCTTCCACTATGTCATAGAAAATTTCCATCATGCATCTCTGAAATATTGTGGGTGCATTGCAAATGCCAAAAGGCATACGTCTAAATGTGTATCTGCCATATGTACTGGTCAAGGTGGTCTTTTCTTAATCTTTTAGAGCTATTGTGATCTTATTATACCCTGAGTATCCATCCATAAAGCAATAATATTCCTGCCCTGCCAACCTGTCTAGCATTTGATCAATGAATGGAACAAAATAATTATCCTTCCTGGTGGCTTCATTCATCTTTCGATAATCAATGCAGATCCTCCAACCAATAACCAAGTGAGTGGCAATAAACTCATTAGCTTCATTGGTCACCACAGTTATACTACCTTTCTTCGAGACACAGTGCACAAGGCTGACCCATTTGTTATCGGATATGGGATAGATAATCCCAGCATCAAGCCACTTAATAACTTCTTTTTGTACCGCTTTCTTCATCACAGGATTTAATCTTCATTATTTCTACACACTTGCTTTGTAGACCTCTTTTATATATATTGTGCATACAGAAAGTTGGATTGATCCCTATGATGTTCGATATCTGCCATCCAATTGACTTTTTACTTCTTTTCAAAATTGTCAATGCTTTCGTCACCTACACATCAGGCAAACCTATAGAAAAAATCACAGGCAAAGTATTATAATCACCAAGGAAAACATATTTTAAATGAGGAGGAAGAGACTTGAGCTCTAATTTTAGTGCTTCATCAATAGACACCTTGGGAGATGGGCTAATTGGTCTGTTCAATGGTTCAAATGGAACTATTCTAGTGTCAATCACCACTAAATCCATAACCTATTCCATTTCTAGTGCCTTTACATCACCACTGAGATCATGTCCCATCACAACTCTCTCTATTAGATCTTTTGATAACAATAAGCGAAACTCGGATGCAAGGTCTACAACTGTAATAGAAGATAGTTCCTCATACATAGTAGGAAACTTTATTGCCTTGTATACATTAAAAACCTCAACTTTGTCATGAGCTCTCATGGTCATTTTCCCTGTAGCTACATCAATAAGTGACTGCCCTATTGCTAAGAATGGGCATCCCAAAATAAATGGAACAGCCGAATCGACTTTAAAATCAAGAACGACAAAATCTACTGGAAATATAAGTGATCCAACTTGTACCGATACATCTTCAATGATCTCGTCAGGCCTAGCAAGGGACCTGTTAGCTAACTATAAAATAATAGTCATACGTTTGGGACTCCTAAGACCCATATTCTTGAACCAAGATGTGGGCATGAGATTGATGCTCACCCATAAATCACATAACCCCCAAGTACTAATGGCTTGACCGATGCTAATTTGTAAAGTAAAACAACCTAGATCTTTCAGCTTCGTGGGAAATTTATTCTGAATCTTGGATGTACACTCCCCAGTAAGTGATACTATAGCATATTCTGTCAAATGGTTCTTGTTTTCCACTATGTATTTCACATACTTTGCATACTTTGGAAGACTCTGCAAAATATCAACAAAAGGGAGATTGACATGAACCTGCTTCAAAAACTCCAAAGACTTTTTGTAATTGGTCTCCTCTTGGTACTTCTGAAACCTTTGAGAGAGGGTAGAGATAGAGTCTTCTTCTCCACTTGAGTTTCATTACTTGCATCTTTTACTTCAACCACTTTCTTCTCATTCTTTTTAGTATCACCATTAGTAGTTACGGGACTTACAAGCTCAAGTTCCAACTCCTTTAACTACAAACCACTCTAAGTAATGGCTGTATTTACCTATTTTGGATTTGCCTCAGTATCACTAGGTAGACCTCCCCGAGGACAGACATATACACACACAAAAATGGTGAAAACAGAGAGATGCGAGGGGGAATCAAAAGAGATAGAGAGAGAGTGAAATCGAGAGAGTGAAGAACAAAAATAAAGAGAAATTGAGAAAGGGTGAGCAAAGATACGGCCGGTATCGAGTTTTTTTGTGACTATCTACCGAAACCCATACTACACGTCAAATTAAGCACCATCGACACAAAACCCATCCTTCTCACTGCCAAAAACCCAAACTAGCAACTAAAACTAGCCGAGATCAGCCTCTTTTGGGTAGATTCCAGTGATATTTGAGTTGATTCTGATGAGATTTGGTTATTCGAGTATGAATTGATTGGTTTTTCATAAATTTAATCTTGGTTTGCTTGAAATTTCTTCTTCAAATCTGTTCGAATTGTAATTATTTGCTACCGATTTGGTTTGTTCATTGTTGAGGCTTCAATTGAAGTTATAGGAAGCGGGTTTTCTTTATTTTATCTAGTAACATTCTTCAAAGCTCCAAATTGAGGTCCATTTCTTCAACTCAATCTCTTTCTATTTTCTTGTGATGTGATGTTTGATGTCATAATTTTTGTTGGACTGTGATGGGTTGATGATATAAATTTTGAGCGTGTTTGAGTTTCTATAGTTGTGTGGTTTGATTGATTGATTCCTATATTGAATTTGGTTAATTGATTGGGAATAAGTGGAATTGGAATTGAAAATTGATAAAAGTGTATTTTGGTTGGTTTGATTCATGGGTTGTTGTTTGACTTGGAATGAACGTTAATTGAACTTGATAGTATCACGACAGGTTGAGTGGGTAGGCAAACATAGGTTGGGTAGGCAAAGTTTAGAATTTGTGATTTTGTTGAATGTTTGAAATTTTGTTGAACGGTTTGGTTTTCTCCCACTTCATTTAGATGGGGGATGCCCCGAGGTCATTTGTATTTATTCATCGGGGAATGCCCCGATGTATCTTGTAGCCAGAGGATGTTCTTGATGAAGGCCCGAGTCATCAGGTAAAACATAGTCTAGGGTAGTTTAGAATAGGATTTACATTTTCGTATTTTTCTATTTTGGGACTGTATAATTTGGACTGGACATTATTTTGGGGTTTTTGAATTTTGTTTGATTTATTCGTTTGCTTGGTTTGTGTTTTTTTTTTTGTTTATGCATTCTATAGTGTCGAATTAGATGATATACTCCACGAAGCGACCGTTGTCAAACCACGAGATCGAGGGGTGCCTAACACCTTCCCTTCGGTCAACAGAATTCCTTAACAGGAATCTCTGTTCACAGATCAGTTTTAGAGTCAAACTATTTTGAAAAAGGATTTCCAAAGGTGACTTAGCACACCTAATTTATGTCAAGTGGCGACTCTGAATTTAATTGTAAAATGAATCCTTTTTGAAATAATTTCATCTTTTGTCACTAAATAATAAAACCCTTTTCGAACTTAAAATCATATCTTTTTTTGGTTAGAAAAAAAGGGGTGTGACAGCTCTGGCGACTCCACTGGGAATTTTTTAGAATTCAAGCTTATTTTTGGAGTTGTATCAGCTTAGTTTGACATTATGAGTGTATAGACATTATTTATGTTATTGTTTGTATTTGTTTTATCATTGTTGAGTGCCTACTTGATACATGTTTACATTTTTTTCTCTTATGCGTTACCGCGTTATATATGGCATCATTTGCATAACTCGAGTCAATTTTTTCTGTAACAAGTCTATAGTACATGCTGTGTACACGACCTCTAGTTGAGTCACCCTTATTTTAGGAGGGGGAGCCATCAGCTGGTATGGGGTAGGTGGAAATCAATCAAAGCCACTATCGACCATACGCTCCCTCGAACAGACTTGTTAGTGGACCCCAATGTAGGTCATCCCTTAGGTCATGTTTATCTGTATCATATTGAGACCTAGTGGGACCCACTTGGTCCATTGTACGAGACTCACCCCTAAAGCATCCTTACGTGCTAATTGTTGTATCTTTCAAGGTAATAGGGTCATTTAACAGACTGATTCGAGCAAAACTTATGCTGGAATTAAAAGAAAGTGTGCAGGCAAGGAAAATTTCAAAAAAAAAGAAAAGAAAGTGAGTCAAAGAAGAGTTTTGTAGTTTTTTTAGAGTTCATTATGGATTTTGTTCTTCATAATTCAAAAATTCAAAAAAGATTTTTCCCTATTATGCACATTTCTAAAAAAAAAAACATCAAAAAGATTTTCCTTTCGTTCCTTTAGCATGCATTCATAAATAAAAAAAAAAGATTATTTTTTTAATAGGAGATTTTTATAAAAAGAAAATTAAATAAAATGGTAGAAGGTTTGTACCTTTCATATAATGAAAATATCAAAAAGATTTTTCTTTCATAGTTGTTGGTGTCATTTTTGTGTAAAGTGTCAAATTAAAAAACCAAAAAGATTTTACTTTCATTGTCTGTTTGTAATCACGTCGCTCAAGTTAAGTTTTAGTTTTTTATCTAATCCTTAATTGTCCAATCTAGACGAACTACACATACCTGATTTTCGTCCCTCGGGGCGGGATACGTAGGCAACCCTCGGTGGGGATAATCCTTTATTTTGGTCATTTATCTCAGTTCTAGCTTAGGGTCTTTCTCCTCTTATTATCCTAATATTGTTAGCTAATCCTAGCCAAGTAGGCTGACTTTTCTTTAGTGGTATCATTAGTGTATTCGAATTGCAAGTTAGTTTGTCCCTTCGTGTCATATGACACTTCTCCACATTAAAATCCCGAGGGTCAGGAATTCCTATTCTCTTATTGAATTTTGAGTCAATGTACTCTGTGTTATTACAGGATGTATCCGTCTAACAAGTCTAGAGTTTTGATGGTTTCCAAGGTGCCTAAAAAGTTAATCAAATGGTGGGGCATGTTTAACTTCGTCGAGCAATAGGAGTTAGCAAAGAAGTTAGGCACTCTCACTTCCCCCCTAGACTTCACGCCCTGCCCAGATCTGGTCGAGGCTATATTGACTTTTTGGGACCCAAATTATTTGGTGTTTAGGTTTGGAAATTGTGAAATAATGCCTACTCTGGAAGAGATACCTGGTTTCTCTGAGTTGTCTTACATTAAGAAAAAGATGATTTGAGGGTGGATTCATTCTCCCACATCATTTCTTCATGATTATGGATTGAAGGTCAATAACCACCTGGGATGCCTTAACCAATATCAGGTCTCTTTTGATTACTTGTATGCTCGATTTGTGCCCTCAAATAGTTTTGATTGCTTTTGGGATGAATTCTATACAACCAAGGAGAATCAGGAGAAACGTCATCTAAAAGTCTTCACTCTCGCGTTGTTGGGCATTTTAGTCTTTCTATTAGAAGAAAGGAAGGTTAATACTCACTTGAAGTATGTAGTGATGAACTTATTTCATAAAAATCTAGGGGATACATTCACTATCGTACCTATGATCGTAGCAGAAATGTATAAGACTTTGATTGAAGTAAAAGGAGAGATGCGATTTTTTAAGGAAAGTAACCTGATATTGCAATTATGGATGATGGAGAATTTGCATGCTCCTTCTTTGATTAAATAGGATGTGATCGATCGTTGTATGCCCGAGCGAGTGAAAGCCATGGAACATAGAATGCACTTTGATAAGTTCTCGCATCTTGTAGAAGTCAATGCTTGGATTGAATTTCTCGAGTCAAGAACTTAGGACAACATTCTGTGGACCTATCTCTGGCTTCATCCAAAAATAATCTTGTATGGTTGTAGGATACAACTCCTTTTAGTTCTATTAGGGCTCAATTGCACTAGACCATACTCTTCTTTTAGGGTAATGATTCAGTTGGGTAGATTGCAAGACGTTCTAACAGTAATGGATCTTCTAAAGGATGTTGAGCATTTTAAGAACCAAGCCTTAGCTGAGAGAAAATACGAATAGTTTTGGCATCATGCAACAAATCTAGGTGTGGATACTCTCAAAGTAGGTTCGAACAATCTGGGATACACTCAGAGATACGAGATCTAGATTTAATCCATACCTTGGGGTATCAGTAGGCCATTACCAGTTCAACTTAGAGGAAGGATATAGGAAACAAACTTAGTTGAGGACCATGAGGAGGAAGATAGAGATGCTAAAGTAGAGTTATTGAGAGTTCAATTTTCAGGTTTAATCAAAACTATAGAGGGGTACCAGAGAAACCTTTTTGGGTGTACTCTCCAAGAGGCAGGGACATGTGCGAGAAGATTCCTCCCAAGTATCAAAGTGTCATTGCAGGATATGTTGCAAAATTTGAGTGGGAAAGTGAGAACTTCACAGATAAGTCCATCTCAGCCAGGGCCATCACGCAGCGCAACAGTTTGAAGGGGCACTTCTTATCTTTTATTTAGTTTGAGTCCTTTGTTTTTCTGTTATTGTATTGTTGTGTCTTTGTCAAGTCGGTGTCAAGTTTTTTTTTTAACATTAGATTCTTTATTACGAGTGTTATGCATGTTGTCCTATGGGTCTATAGTGTTGTTCAGTCTTTGTTGATTAGTATTAAGGTTTTCTTAAATTCGAAGTTTGTTATAGTTGTTTTTTTATGAAATGTAATGATGTTGCATTGTTCCTTCTTTTGTTTGTTTTCGTAAAAAAAAATCAAGTCATCAACTTTGTGCATACCTCCCAAACTACGCAAGATCTAATTCATGTACAACATGATATGTAGGCAACATAATTTGGGTTTGATCTACTCATTTTTTTGCTTTGTTTTCCTCAAATTTAGCTATTTTACAGAAAAAAAAGCCACAAAGAATGATAAAAAAAGAAAAAATAGTTAGAGAAGAAAAGAAAAAGAAAGAATAGAGTGAGAAGAAAAGGGAAGAATAAAAAATTGATGCAAAGAAGAGAGAAACGAGGGAAAAAAGTAGAAAAGAATGAGGTATGATGAGAGGGGAAGGAAAATAGTGTAAGGGAGAAGTCGGGATGATGTTAAAATGGCCTCATTAGCCTCAAAGGCTGGTAGAAATGTGCATGAATCTAGGGTGTGTATATAATGTGATTTCCATGCTTGTTGTGTGGCCTAATCCTAACGGGTTTTGTCATTGATGAGCATGTTCTTTCAGATAAAAGTGGTTGGTTTGTAGCACTCTGGCAAGTCATCCTTGCTTCACGAGATCAAAAGCAAAGCTCACCATGGTCAACAAAGAAGTAGAAACTTCGCTCATTGGCCCAAACCAGAGTACTAGGGAAGGAGGTTCCGAACATAATGAGGAGATATTGAGAATCAGCCAACAACTGGCAGAAGTACACCGAGCCTGGGTCAGTGGCATGACTCCTCCTCCGTACCCGGATGATCTCGGCAACACTTCCAATTATCCTCCGCTATCTCAGGCATAATTTTCTAGTCCCACTAATACGCCCCAGCACGTGCCTGGATTCACGCCACATCAGTACTATCCTATCACTTCTAGTGTGCCCTTGGCAGTCCCTCAATAGAGGCCTTCTGCTCATTCAGCATCACCTGTAGTACCTGTGTTTGTGGATCCTCCACCACTTGAATCTCCTACTTATGTAGTTCGTCCAATAATCATGCTCCCTCGATCTGCTAGTGAGCCGGTGTTGAAGGTTTCAGATGATTAGTATTATACCCCAGAGCCTACTTTGAAGATAAATGAACCGTATGGGTACACTCAGCCACTTGCATTTCCATTTGATACAGAGAAGCCTGTTGCAACAGAGGAATAAGAAGTTATGGCGCGAAAATTAAATAGTCTAGAATAGGCCATGAGAAATTTACAGGGACTTGGAGGTTATAAAAGTGTTTTGTATAAAGATTTATGCATGTTTCCAGGTGTTAACCTTCCTCTTGGATTTAAGATGCCTAAATTTGAGAAGTATGATAGACACGGGGATCCGGTGGCGCATTTGACACTTTATTGTCATCAATTAAGGGTCTCTGGAGGTAAAGAGGAATTACTCATGGCCTATTTAGGTGAAAGTCTTTCGAGTCTAGCCTCAAAGTGGTTTGTGGATTAGGATATCGACAAGTGGAATAGTTGGGACGACCTGGCTAATGAATTTGTGCAATAATTTTAATATGATGTGGAGCTAATTCCTAATAAGGAATCCTTGATTAATATGAAGAAGAAGAGTACTAAAAGCTTTAGAGAGTAGACGATAAGGTGGCATGAATAAGACACTAGGGTAATACCTCCAATGAAAGAAGGTAAATTAGTGGAGGTCATTATTCAGGCACAAGATGAGACCTATTTCCAACACTTACTTCCGACGATGGGTAAGTTATTTGTTGAAGTCCTTAAAAAGGGAGAGATGATAGAAGAGGGTATCAAGAATGGATGAATCATGAGTTTTTTCACAATAAAAGCCACCACCCAAGCAATTCAAAGTGGTTCTGGAACTTTTGGAAATAGAAAAAAAGAGGATGTGGTGACTGTTGTAGTTGGACCACAAACTTATCCAAAAAGATCGCCTCGCCCCTATCCCCAGTCCCAAGACCAAGTTTATGCCCAAGCTCCATATAATCCCCCTCATCATTACTACCCTCCATAAAACCCACTATATTCCATTCCACCATCCTCATACCCAGTATATAGCGCATAACCATATGTACAAACCCCTTCCTACCCACAATGGCGTGCACCAGATCCTCAAAATCATCCCTCAACTCCACAAAATTACCAAAACCCTTCCAACTATGGTTTTCAACCTAGGCCTAAATTTAAGAAATGAAAGTTAGTCAAGAATGAGTTCACACCTTTTAGGGAGTCGTATGCTAGTTTGTTTGAAAGGTTAAGGAAGATGAAGGTATTGAGTCCAATTCAAGGAAGGCTTTCGAATCCATCTCTGAGGAATCTTGATTATTCTTTAAGGTGTGCATATTGTTCTGATATGCTAGAGTATGATATCAAGAAATGCTAGTATTTGAAAAGAGCCATCCAGGATCTGATCGAAGCAAAATCAGATTATGATACAAGCTCTAGAGATTCCGAACATCAACAAAAATCCCTTTCCAGTCCATGCTAAAACAAACATATTAGAGTTTATATATGGTGATAAAGAGTCATCGATGTGTTACAAGCCTATTGTTAGAATACATACTAATAAGGATAAATCGGTGAATGTGGCGGATTCGTTGAAGGCGAAGTCATTAAGACAAGAGGAAACAGTGGAAGATAAAACCCAAGAAAACATGAGGAAACCCATGATCATTATAAAAGGAGTTGGAAAAATTGGTGGTTTAAGTCAGGACAAACCTAAGTTAATGATAGTAGGAGCTCCGAGAAAGCCTATTTTGATGGTAAAAAGAGTACTTGCAACACTTATTATCATCAAGACGGTGACCCAACTCCCATTAGTCGATACAAAAAGGGTCCCGTAGAGGTATAATCATACTGCGATGACTTATCAGGGTAAGGAAATCATGGAAGAAGTAGATGAGGTAAGAGGTTTGACTCTTTCGGGGAGATGTTTTGTTCCAGAAGGCTTGAGGAAGTCTAAACCAATGATGACTGGTCAATTATCTCTAAATAATCCTGTCACTGAAGAAGAAGCTGAAGAATTCTTGAAGAAGATAAAATTGCAAGAATATTCAATCATAGATCAGTTGAAGAAGGCTCCTGCCCAAATTTCCCTTCTGTCGTTGTTGTTACATTCTGAGGAACATCATAATGTTATATTGAAGGTGTTGAATGAAGCTTATGTTCCTAGGGAAGTTACGGTGAATTAGTTGGAGAAAATCATTGGAAAGATATTTGAGGTGAATCGAATTAGCTTTTTTGATGATGAATTGCCTATAGAAGTTACGGGGCATAACCAGGGCCTTAAAATTACTATGAAGTGTGAAAATTTCTATGTCATGCATGTCATGATTGATGGAGGTTCTGGAGATAACATTTATCCTATGTTCACCTTACGAAAGTTGAATATCTATTCTTAGAGGATTCAACCCAATAATGTATGTGTCAGAGCTTTTGATGGAGCAAAAACTGACTCCATTGGCGAAATAGAGCTTATGCTGACTATAGGTCCTGTTGAATTCGTATAGAGTTCAAAGTATTGAATATCGATGCCTCTTACAATTTGTTGTTGAGAAGACCATAGGTTTACAAAGCTGGGGCAGTTGCATCTATATTGCATTAGATCATCAAGTTCAAGCATGACAAGAAAGAAGTGGTTACTCATGATGAAGGGGATTTGTCTATCTCCAAAGACTCTCCCATGCCTTTTATTAAAGCAAACAATGTAGAAGATACATTTGTTTATCAATATTCCTCTATAGTGCTGGTAGATCACATCTTTGAAGTTATACCAGGGCCATAATTATCTTCTACTTCTATCATGATGGAAAATGAGATGTTGAAATATGGATTTGAGCCAGAAAAGGGTTTAGGAGTGTCTCTATATGGTATCATTCATCCCATATGTCCGAGTGAGAGCATGTGCACTTTTGGTCTTGGATTCAAACTTACAATTGAAGATTGGAAAAAGGCCAGGAAAAGGAAGAAGGAAACATGGTCACTACCTCACCCAGTGCCGCTACTCAGTAAGTTATTTGTCAAGACAAATTCCATGAAGCCTATAGAGTTTGGAGCTGAGTTAGTTGATGACTTCCAGAACCTGTTAGTTAAAGTTGATATGGTTGAAGTGAGAGAAGGTACCAACAAGGCAGATGTACAGTTCATAGGTCCTAATGTTTGGCTCAGCAATTGAAAAGTCACTCCTTTCCCCATCAGGAGAGAGTTTTGGTAGTTTGTATTGTTTTTCTTTCTATTTATTCGAGTTATTTTAGGGTTATAATTAGGAATTCATCTTATTTATTTTCTATTTTTGTTTATGTCTAATCCCTTGTAACTTTTATTCTAAATGAAATGCAATGTTCCTTTTTGTTTTGTGTCTAATATATTTTGTTTGTCTTTTCCTTATACAATTCTCTTTATGCTGATTCTAGTGATATGACATGCATGACAAATTTTTAGCTTGATCTTAAAATCTAATCTAATCAAGATATAATGAAGCAAGAGGTGGAATATGATGAATAAAAGACATTTGAGGAAGTAAGCAAAGAATTGAAATAGTTTGAAGATAAGCCAAACCCTAATTTGATTGAAACTGAGCCGATTAATATGGGAGATCAAGGAGATATTAAGGAAACTAAAATAAGTATGCATTCTTCTCCATAGTTAAAAGAGGGAATGATTCAAGAACTAATTGATTTTAAAGAAGTTTTTGCATGGTCTTATGATGATATGCCTGGTTTAAGCACTTAGTTTCTCATAAATTGCTAACTGATCCTGTATTCCTTCCTATCAAACAGAAGTTGAGGAAGTTTAAAACTAATGCAAGTATAAAAATCAAAGAGGAAATCATGAAATAACTTGAAGCCAAAGTCATTCAAGTGGCTCGTTATCCTACTTGGTTGTCTAATGTTGTTCCTATCCCAAAGAAAGATGGCAAGGTTCGAGTATGTGTTGATTATCGTGATTTGAATAGATCAAGTCCGAAGAATGATTTTCCGCTGCCCAACATCCATTTTCTACTGGATAATTGCGCTAAACGTGAGGTTACCTCTTTTGTGGATTTCTATACCTGATATTACCAAATCATTATGGATGATGATGACACAGAAAAGACGTCTTTTATCATACAATGAGGAACTTATTGTTATCAAGTGATGTCGTTCGGCTTGAAGAATGCTGGAGCAACATACATGAGAGCAATGACCATTATGTTTCATGATATGATGCATAAGGAAATCAAAGTCTATGTAGATTATGTGATTATTAATTCAAAGAATCAGTCTAACCATGTTAAGGATCTAAGAAAGTTCTTTGAAAGGCTTTGTAGGTATAATCTCAAACTTAATTCAGAAAAATATGTATTTGGAGTGCCATCCAGAAAGTTGTTGGGGTTAGTAGTCAGTCGTCGGGGTATTGAATTGGATCCTTCAAATATCAAAACCCTTTAGGATTTGTCGCTGCCCAAGAACAGAACAAAGGTGATGAGTTTTCTTGGTAGATTGAACTACATCAGTAGGTTCATTGCTCAACTCACAACCACTTGTGAGCCCATATTCAAGTTGCTGAAGAAGAGTGTTGCGGTTAAGTAGACTGAGGAATGTCAGGAAGCATTTGATAAAAAACGATATCTATCTAATCCACTTGTGCTGGTACCATCGAAGCCTGGTAGGCCTTTGATCTTGTATTTATCAGTTATGGACAACTCCTCCAGTTGTGTCTTGGGTCAACATGATGTCACGGGAAAAAAGTATCAAGCTATTTATTATCTTAGCAAGAAGTTTACAACATATGAAGCCAAGTACACTCTTCTTGAAAGGACGTGTTGCGCCCTAACTTGGGTAGTGTAGAAGTTGAAGCATTATCTTTCATCCTACACTACTTATCTCATCTCTCGCATGGATCCTTTAAAGTATATCTTTCAAAAGCCTATGCTAACAGGTCAACTGGCGAAGTGGCAAATATTGCTTACCAAGTTCGACATTATATATGTGACTCAAACCACCATGAAAGACCAAGCCTTGGAAGATCATCTTGCCAAGAACCCCATTGATGAAGAATATGAACCATTAAAGACATATTTTCCTGATGAAGAGGTGTTGTGTGTCGGTGAAGTCATTATAGATGCTGATCCAGGTGGGAAGCTGTTCTTTGATGGAGCCGTTAACATAAAAAGAGTAGGAATATGTGTAGATCTTATCTCTGAATTGTCACAACATCTCTCGGTAACAGTGAAACTTTGATTTTATTGTACCAATAAGATGGAGGAATATGAAGCTTCTATTCTGGGTTTGAGGCTAGTTGTTGATATGGGGTCCAGGAATTATTAGTGTTGGGGGACTCAGATTTGCTTGTCCATTAGATTCAAGGATATTGGGAGACACGAAATTTAAAGCTCATACCACATTGACAATGCTTGCAAGATCTATGTCAACGGTTTGTGTCAGTAAAGTTTAGGCATATTCCAAGAATTTGTAATGAGATTTCTATGCTTTAGCCACTTTTTCTTCAATGCTCCATTATCCTGATAAGGTATACATCTATCCAATGCATATACAGGGTCATGATCAACATGCTTATTATAATGCAGTTGAAGAAGAGCTTGATGGAGAACCTTGGTTCTTTGATATCAAGCGATACATTCAACAAGGAGAATACCCAACACATGCCATTAGTGATCAAAAGAGGACTATTCGACGTTTGGCTAGTGGATTTTTCTTAAATGGGGGAATCTTGTATAATAAAACCCCCAATATGGGACTCTTGAGGTGTATAGATGCAAAAGAAGCTTTGACAATTATGGTTGAAATGCATTCGGGGTATGAGGGCTACATATGAACGACTATGTCTTATAAAAGGAGATAGTTCGAGCAGGTTATTATTGGCTTACTATGGAGAGGGATTCTATTTGTTTTTTTTGAAAATGTCATCAATTTTAGGTACATGTTAATCTGATACATTCTTCTCCTACTGAGTTACACGTAATGTTTGCTCCATAGTATTTTGTAGCTTGGGGGATGGATGTAATCAGATCGATTGAGCCAAAAGCTTCAAATGGGCACAGATTCATTTTGGTGGCCATTTATTACATTACAAATGGGCAGAAGAAGTAGCTTTTAAGTCAGTAACAAAGAAGGTGGTGGTAGATTTTGTTCATACCAACATCATTTGTAGATTTGGAATTCCCAAGATAATCATTACAGATAATGCCACCAATCTCAAGGGTCATTTGATGTAAGAAGTGTGACAGTAGTTTAAGATCGCACATCAAAATTCCACTCTGTATCATCCAAAGTCAAATGGTATCGTGGAAGCTGCCAATAAGAATATCAAGAAGATACTGCAGAAAATGATACAAGGGTCTAGACAATGGCATGAGAAGTTGCCATTTGCATGGCCAGGTTATCGTACTATTGTTCGTACCTCAACAGGGGAAACTCCATATTTATTGGTGTATGGGACAGAAGCAATCATTCCCGCTGAAGTTAAAATCACCTCTATTCAAGTCATTAGAGAAGCAGAGATTGATGATGATCAGTGGGTCAAAACCTAACTGGAAAAGTTGAGTTTGATTGATGAAAAAAGGCTGACGTCGGTATGTCATGGTCAATTGTATCAGATGAGAATGGCTCGAGTATATAAAAAAAAGGTACGTCCCAGGCGTTTTGAAGTTGGTCAGTTGGTCTTGAAGTGTATCCTCCCTCATCAGGTTGAAGCTTAAGGCAAGTTCTCCCCAAATTGGCAAGGTCCCTTTATTGTGAAGAAAGTGTTGCCCAACATAGCTTTATATTTGATAGATGTAGAAGGAGAAATGATAGAAATTGCTATCAATGCTGATGCAGTCAAAAGATATTATGTATGATATTTTATCCTTCGTTAGTTTTATTGCATATGTAGTACTTGTATTTTTAAAGATTGATATGATGAAGGCATTTCATTCTACTATCCAAACTTTGTGTCATCCTTTGTTTACCCCATTTGAACCTTAGTTCTATTTTCTTTCATACCCCTCTTTTGGAATCAAGATAGAGTCAACAAAGTTCAAAAAGAGTGTCAATTAAAAAGTAGAGTCAGAAAAGTTTCAAATAAAAAAGAAAAAAAATGTGTTGAAAAGAAAGAAAACAGAAGAGCTTCAAGAAAATAGAGAAAGAAAAGGTCCCAAAGAGAAAAAGAGTCAATAAAAAAAATAGAAAAAAATAAACCAAAACAAAGAATAAGTTGCCGGAACTATGTGTGACCTAATTTTCCTCTCTCGGGAGTGAGATACGTAGGATACCCTACTATGGGATCGGTCCAACCAAATAAACAATTTAGAACTACCCAGTCAAAAGAAACTGGGACATGAGTTAATCTTCGTTGTTTGAATCGATTCCAAAAGTTGTAAGTCCCACCCCACTTCAAGTGTTGTTTGGGACTCATGCCATCCTTTCTTTCTAACCCTATCCAAAATCCAAGTTACAACCAAAGAAATACCTTCAGATCAATCTTTCATAATTTTAAGGCTAAGCATGCAATTCATATGATGATATATTTTGGGAACTACTTGTCTTCCTCGGCATGAGGGATCAGGAGAGAAATAAAAATAAGAGTCTTATTAGTGAAAAACCTCACGGGCACCATAAGGCGATGGTGAGATGAGAGAAATTGAAAATGAGAGAGTTTTATTGGTGAAAACCCTCATGGGCACCGTAAGGTGATGGTGGGTGTGTGATAAATAAGAAGGAGAGAGTCTTGTTGGCAAAAATCTTTCAAGATGCCATCAATTGAATGAGGTATATGAGTCCAATGGGTTTGAAGAAGCGGCTCAGTGGAAAAGGCATGAAATCAACAACAAATGGGGAAGTTTGGTTGGAAAGATCAGACAGCGTAATCCAAAATGCATGTCATAATCATTGGAGTTGGTTGTTGTATTCAGATAAGTTTTCTTTTTTGAAAGAGGGACATTGTCCCTTTTATTTCGTTTACATATTCATATTTTTTCTTTTCATGTCATTTATCAAAATAAAAGTCACCTTGATTTCTTTATATTTTGAGTCAAGTTGTGTCAAAACACGTGAGAAAGGATTTCAAAACTTGCTAACAGGCTTCCCATTTGCATGAGGAAAATACAAAGACCAGCACATGAAAGAAACATGTCATAATTCGAAACAAAGCAAAGGAAGTCTATCAACCGATGGGTTGCCAAATTCATGGGAATATCAGGTTTCAAAAGGCGCATCTCAGAGATGTGGTAAACTAGAAATTCGGTGTTTGAGTTAAAGTCATTTCCCTCAATCTGGGTTTGGGTCAATGATGCGACAAAATAGGGACAAGTGTCAGCAATCTGAAATAAAGATGAAAGGAAATAGCGCTGGAGCAGATGCCTGGGAAGCCAAGTCCTGCAAACTACCACTAAGTTTTAACTGACAAATCTTTCTTTGATGAAACAGGGGCAAAGTTCTGTTCAGAAGTTCAACTACCATTCGGAAAGTATATCCAGGACATTAATCTCATGTTCAGAACCCTCCTGGAAAATGGGAATTTATTTTATGTTCAGGAACCTCCTGAAAAAGGGGACATTACTTTATGTTCAGGACCCTCTTGGAAAATGGGACCTTACTTTCAGAAAAATGAGATCTTTCTTTATCATAATCTTTGTTTGGGATAATTTTTGTTCTAGTTTTGATTTTGATTTAAGGAGCCCTCCTGAAGAACAGGGTGATGAAGCTGTAAGTTAAGAGCCCTCCTGAAGAGCAGGGTGATGAAGTTGAAAGTCATAAGCTCGCCTGAAGAACAGGTTGATGAAATCTAAAGTCGGGAGCTTGCCCAGAGAATAGAGTAAGGAAATTACAATTAGGAGCCCGTCTGAAGAACAGGGTGATGAAATTGAAAGCCAGGAGCTTGCCCAAAGAACAGAGTAAGGAAATTACAAGTCACGAGCCCTCGTGAAGAATAGGGTGATAAAATTGTAAATCGAGAGCTCGCCCAGAGAATAGAGTGAGAAAATTGCAAGTCGGGAGCCCACCCGAAGAATAGGGTGATTAAATTGAAAGTCGGGAGCTCGCCCAGAGAAAGAGTGAGAAAATTGCAAGTCAAGAGCCAGCCTGAAAAATAATGTAATGAAATTGAAAGTTGGGAGTTGGCTTGGAGAACAGAGTGAGAAAATTGCAAGTCAGGAGACCACCTAAAAAATAGGGTGATGAAATTGAAAGTCGGGAGCTCGCCCAGAGAACAGAGTGGAGAAATTACAACTCAAGAGCCCGTTCGAATAATAGTGTGATGAAATTGAAAGTCGGGAGCTCGCTCAAAGAATAGAGTGAGAAAATTGCAAGTCGGGAGCCCGCCTAAAGAGTAGGGTGATGAAATTTAAAGTTAGGAGCTCGCATGGAGAACAGAGGGAGGAAATTTCAAGTCAAGAGCCCACCTAAAGAATAGGGTGATGAAATTGAAAGTCGGGAGCTTGTTCAGAGAATAGAGTAAGAAAATTACAAGTCGGGAGCCCGCTCAAAGAATAGGGTGATGAAATTAAAAGTCGGGAGCTTACTTAGAGAATAGAGTGATGAAATTGCAAGTCAGGAGCCCGCCTGAAGAACAGGGTGATGAAATGGTAAGTCAGGAGCCTGCCTGGACAACAGAGTGATGAAATGACAAGTCAGGAGCCTGCCTGAAGAACATGGTGAAGAAATTGAAAGTCAAGTAACAAGGTTAAGATATTGAAAGTCAATCCACAAGGTGAAGTAATTGAAAGACAAGAAAGTAAGGAAATTATAAGCCGGGAGCCTGCCCGAAGAACAGAATGATGAAATAGAAAATCAAAAGATCAAAAATAGCAAGTCAGGTGCCCTCTGGAGAACAGGGTGATGAAATTCAAAGTCAAGCAACAAGGTGAAGAAATTGTAAGTCAGGAGCCTTCTTGGAGGATAGGGTGAATATTTTTAAATCTAGGATCAAGGTTCAAAAGTACCACCGACAGAGAATGGTCAATTTGTGAGTTTATCTCCAGCATCAAGTTTTGTATGGAGAAAGAATCTATTCTCATGTTCAACCCAAAGAAGATCAGATCTTTTGTCAATTTTGAAAGCATCAGAAACTCAAGTCAAAAGTCTGAAAAAAGCTGCATAGGTAGGACTTTTGTAATTTCATTTATCTTTTTAGCTTGTAATTTTCATTTTTGATGTAATAACAGATCTGCAGACTGGAACCTCGATAGGGCCTCACTCAACTCTCCAACTCGGTATAGTCCTTCTCCCGCCAACCCTTAGGGATATTTGTGACTGATTCACTCATAACTTGGGTAGGTAGGACGTCCTAAATCAAGACTCGGTTGCCCTCCCTCATTCTATGCTTTCTTTTGAATAGTGGTCGGGTTAAAATTTTGTCTCATTGTCTACTTCTTTATCTGCAAACATGTTGTGTTTACAAACAAAGAAGGATATGATATAGACATGTAGTTTTTCCCCTCCCGAAAATCAATTCCACCTATTTATCTTATCCTACCGTGTACCCTCAATCATGGAATAATTTCTCACTAGAAGACAAAATAACAAATCCCTAACCAACCCAATCCTCAATATTCTTTTGATAATAAATTAACAACCCTTCCCTGTCAAATTAGGATACCTCACACCCCTATCCCACCCCCACCCACATGACCCCCTACCTATATTTTTTACACGATTATTTTTTGCCATTACCTCACACACAAATCTCTCTCATAAGGGAATTATATACACACACAATTATTCATGGACCCCACACAATATATTCATCACTGACACACAAAAACATAAAAAGAATATATACGCTCTCACACAATACATATCGATATACGCAAATCTCACTAGGAAAGGGGAGCTTTTCACGATTCTATATGCACACACACTCTGAGATCTCACTATACACCCACCATCAACGCACACACACGCAACTAAAGGGACATAGAAACACACACATACAAAAATAGTAAAAACAAAAAGATGCAAGGGGGAATCAAAAGAGAGAGAGTGAAGAGCAGAAATGGAGAGAAATTGAGAAAGGGTGAGCGAAGATCCGACCGGCATCGAGTTTTCCGGTGACTATCTCGCTGTAATCCATACTACACATTAGATTAAGCACCACCGACTCGTAACACATCCTTCTCACCGCCAAAAACCAAACCAGCAACTAAAACTAGTGGAGATCGGTCTCTTTTGGGTAGATTCCGGCAACGTTTGAGTTGATTCTGGCAAGATTTCTTGATTTTGAGTACGAATTTCTTAGTTTTTCATAAATTCAGTCTCAGTTGGCTTAAAATTTTTCTATAATTTTTTTTTTGGATTGAGATTATTTGCTATCAATTTGGTTTGTTCATTGTTGAGGCTCGAGTTAAAGTTATCGGAAGCGGGTTTTATTTATTTTATCAAGTAACGTTCTTCAAAAGCTCCAAATTAAGGTCCATTTATTCAACTAATCTCTTTCTATTTTATCGTGATGTGATGTTTATGTCGTGATTTTTTTTGGATTGAGATGAGTTATGATATAAATTTTGAGCGTGTTTGAGTTTCTATAATTTGCGGTTTAACTGATTGATTCCTATATTTAAATTAGTTAATTGATTGGGAATAAGTGGAATGGGAATTGAAGCTTGATAAAAAGTGCATTTTGGTTGGTTTGATTCATGGGTTGTTGTTTGACTTGGAATGAACGTTAATTGAACTTGATAGTATCATGTTAGGTCGAGTGGGTAGGCAAACATAAGTTGGGTAGACAAAGTTTAGAATTTGTGGTTTTGTTGAATGTTTGAAATTTTGTTGAATGGTTTGGTTTTCTCGCACTGAAAAAATGTATTCATTAAGTCGGGGATGCCCCGAGGCCATTTGTATTTATTCACCGGGGAATGTCCCGAAATATCTTATACTCGGAGGACATTTGTGTTGAAGGTCCGAGGTGTCGGGCAAATCATAGTCTAGGGTAGTTTAGAATAGGATTTACATTTTCGTATTTTTCTATTTTGGGACTGTATAATTCGAACTGGACATTATTTTGGGTTTTTTGAATTTTGTGTGATTTGTTCGTTTGCTTGGTTTGTGTGTTTTGTTTGGTTTATGCATTATATAGTGTCGAGTCAGCCAATATACTCCACAAAGTGATCGTGATCGAACCACGGGATCGAGGGTGCCTAACACCTTTCCCTCGATTAACAGAATTCCTTAACCGAAATCTCTGTTCGCAGATCAGTTTTAGAGTCAAACTGTTTTGAAAATGGATTTCCAAAGATGACTTGACACATCTGATTTATGTCAAGTGCCGACTCAGAATTTAATTGTAAAATGAATTCTTTTTGAAATAATTTCATCTTTTGTCACTTAATAATAAAACCCTTTTCGAACTTAAAATCATATCTATTTTTGGATAGAAAAAAAGGTGTGACATATTGAACTGCATTAGTTGTTGCTGCCAGCTTTGTAGCCCCCAACTTCTTGCTGCTGAACTGATTGGTTATCTAATTTTATATTGCAGCAAGTTGAGTTGATAAAGTAGTAAACTTGTCTACCTCCAACACACCTGCAACCTTCTTAGGATCACTCCTTGAGTTAGCGTGCCATTTAGGATTCCCTTGTCAAATCCGATTCAGCAGTGTATATATTTCATCATATGTCTTCTCAAGAGCCTGCCCACCTGCTGCTGAATCCAAGAGAATCTTGGTGTTGGGATCAAGACCCTCTATGAAAGTATGAACCAGGACATCATTAGACTGATGATGATGAGGGCAATTCTTAAGTATGCCCTTAAATCTCTCCCAAGTTTGGTAGAAATTTTATCCTTCTTTCTACGTGAAACTCAGAATCTCACTTCTCAAATGTGCTGTGTTCCCTAATGGAAAGAATCAAATAAGAAACTTTCGAGCCAGATCATCCCAGGAAGTTATTAAGTTTGGTGCTTCAACATATAACCACCTTTTTGCTTCCCTAATTAAAGAAAAGGGAAAGAGCATCAGTCTAACATAATTAGTTGATACCCCAATAGGAATATAGGTATTACTGATTTCCAAGAAAATTTGTATGTGCTACTGTGGATCTTCATGTGAGAACCCTGCAAAGTGTCCACTCAAACACAAAACCTTCACCATATTCTGCTTCAATTCAAACTGATTACCTACTTCTGGCTTGCGGATATAATTAGTAGCATGGTTCGTAAGTGGTATTGACATTTCACGAACAGGCCTGGCTGCTGCTTGAGCAGGAGAAATTGCAATCGCCGAAGCTGGACCACGTGCAGCATTAGGATCAATTGGATCAATGAGAAATTGAATTGGTTGTTGAACGGTTGTTTCCCTCTGCCTATGATGAAATATTTTCTCCAATTCTAAATATGGCTCAACTAATTCTCTCTCCCTTGCCAGCTTGTTATTTCAATACCTACAAAAGTCAGCCAGCCAAGATTAAGTCGTTAGCACTTAAACTTAATATCAAAAATAAAAAATTTAGAAAATTACTAATTATAATATTCCCCAACAATGGGGCCAAAAACTTGTTGCGGTCTAAAGCACAATGATCATACAAGTAATATAGTGACTAGAATAGTCGGATATTGTACCCACGAGGACTATGCAACTAGTAATTCATCCAACTTTAGTTTTTGACAAGAATGTATTAAGTGTTTCAAGGTATCAAGATGATTGTGAAGTTTCAAATAAAAATATAATTAATAAAGAAATAACAAGAGATGACGATAGCAACATAGGCAGAGTTGTAAACAATAATAGTAAGGATTCCAGGGTTGAGACTCTTTTAAGAATCATGCAAATCTCTATTCCTATGTAGTTTAGTTGATTATTGGGTTATTTATTCATAGGGTTTATAGTATAATCATGATTTCCTGACCTCTGATGTTCTACCTAACTGTACATTGCAACTACATCATTGAGTGGGGATGCAATAATCAAATTAGATGCGTTAAGCTATCATCCTGCAAGTGAACCAAACAAGGCTTCTAGGTATATCCCTATCCTAGATGCTAATTCAAATTCCTTATTTTATAAAAGAATAGGAACCTTTCTCTTTAATCTCTTCGTTCTAGCGTATGATTCTCCTCCCGGGTTCACATAGAAATATAGGTTAATTTTAATGGTGTCCAATCATCAAAATAGTAAGCATAAGAGATTAAGAATAACCCATACGATAATTCATCTATAAACTACGATAAAGAACATCAAAGTGCAATCATGTCTTCGGCCTCAACCCCAGAACAAGGGTGTTTATCCACTCATGTTCGAATTCAACAAAAAAAATGAATAATTAAACACTCCCAAAGGTAATCTTGGAATAATGAAGTTCAAAGAACCCTAAGAGAAGTATTCAAAGTGCTTTTGCCTCTGCTGTACGTTTCCAAAGTTCTTTTCAATTGTGCTTAACTGTTGCTATTATAGTAGGACGATTTTTCCTAGTGTGGATTTAGGGTCACGACGCGTTGGATGCTTGTCATGAGAAGGGGCCACGCCGTAGTGTGTGCTTGAGTTGAGTAGGGGTCGTACCGTGGGCCTATCGCGACCTCCACTAAAATTCACATTCTTTTCCATAAATTTGTTCCTTCCCAGTTCATTATTTCTTTCTTAGCTTCCAACAACAAATGGATGCTTTTTAAGTTCATACACTCAATCCAAAAGCGTCAATCATCACTCGCTTCATGTCATGTATCCAAACTCATCAAATTCCAACGAAAATCCACCCTGCATCACTAATCACTTCCATTAGCTAAATCATGCAATTACACATCAAACACAATAAAAGTAACACATTTTAGCTCTAGAACAAGTCCTATTATGGGTGAATATTGGTTCTTGGACATATAAATAAGCCCAAGATCAATATCCACGGAAACCTCTAGAATCCCTACCTTGAGAAGTGTGACCTCTGAACTCTCCCATATGATGACCTTTTTGGTGCCTCCCTAAAATACTCAAAGAATACCCACAATCATCTTAGCATGATCCACTATACTCTGAAATGAAGCTTCATCCACCACCATCTAAGTCGTAGCAAGCTAAAAAGAAACATCTAACCCCTTCACGAACTTTTGAATCTTCTTAGATTCGGTGGCAATACTGGTATAGAAATATCTAGATAAGGCAGAAAAGCATGTGTCATACTCTTCAACAGTCATAGAGCCCTGCTCCAGGTGATTAAACTCATCTCTCATCCGATCTCTCAGACTATAAGGCATGAACCTCTCCAAAAAGGCCTCAGCAAATTGATCACAAGTCATCTTAGGAGAATGGAGAGGTCTGCAACAAATAAGTGACCACCACAAATCTCTAGCGGAATATCTCAAATGATAAGTAGTATAAGCAACACCATGAAACTCAAGAGAACGCAGGTTTTATAACTTCTTACAACAGTCAATTAAGAACTCATTCGCATCCTCTCCCATAGCACCGCTGAACCTAATAGAACCCAAATGAGTGAAGCTCCCAAACCTCTTTTGATCCTTATAAGACATAATTATACTCATAATAAGAGGAAGCATGGTGGATCTGGCAGGCTGAGATCCCACCTGAGGAGGTAAGCTGGATGAAGGCTAGAATCCCAATATCGGAAAACTATACTCAGATTTAGGCACTAAGGAGGGATAATACTCGGAGTCTATGGAGTACCAAAAGAAGAAGTAGGTACTACTGAAGGGTCCCTAGTAATGAGTAACATCATGAGCAAAATCTGACACATATAAAGGTACAACATTTGAAACAGAGGAGCACTAGGAGAACTCAAAGGAGCACCTTCCAAACGGGTCAAAAAGCAAACCAATAACCCCTCTAAGACTAGGGTAGAAGAACTCAGTTGGACCAAGTAGGAACCACATCCCCAATATGCTTAACTCAAGGATCAGGGGAGAGTCCCTTAGTATTACTCCTAGCCGGTGCAGATCCTCATTCCCGTCTACTACCTCGAGCCCATCCATAACTCGCAACTTTCCCTCTAGACTAGGCTTTGTCCTCAGATGAAAGATCTGCATCTCTAACCTCATGAGATCTATTCATCACTATCTACGAAAAAAGAGTGAACTAAGACTTAGAACACAAGGTATGAAGGAAATTTGCATTATAAGGAACAAAATGAGGGAAGTTTCCTAAATACATCTTATATCCTCTCAAAGATAGATATGGACGTCTATGAACCAATCCACGAGACTCTATTAGACACCTCATTCTTATACTATTGAAACCAATGAACCTGATTGCTCTGATACCAATTTATGATGACCTAAAAACCAAGGATCATGATGGTACTTGTCGCAGCAAGCCTATCATCAAAACTGATACGAAAAAGGAAATAACACCAATACACAAGGCAAGGCTCCTAGAATAAAGCCAAAACACACACATATATATAGTGAAAGTAGAAATACATAGTCAATGATACCAAACCAAATCCCAAAACTTTGTGTCACAGTGTAAGAACATAACTAGTATAACTTGAGATCAAAATACATAAGGTATCCAAAAAGGAACAACTCTGTCTCTAACTACAAATAAAGATATAGTCTAAATAAGAAAAGGTAGTAGTCCACTTTGGATGCATAAAATCAACCACTACCTCATAAAAGCTCCAAATATTGCCTAAATCAACCACCGTGAGGTGCACTCAAACATGGATCTGCACCTAAAGGGATCAGTAGGGACGAGTTGTCCACTTATACACAAAAGGTATCATCAATCGACTAAGTAAAGTAGAAAATAAAGAATAAAAAATACACACTAAGGGCAAGTCACCTGCAACTAGAAAAAGTCCCAAATGGTAGCCCACATCGTCTCCAATAATAGTTCTATAATATTCATATACACCATAGCAATATGAGAGAGAAACAAATGTATACAAACATCACACATATGAATACGAATGAAAAAGTACACATAGACAAGTATCATATCAAGGAAAGATAATACATAACAGAAAAATATAAAGTAAATACAATACAATAGAGTTGATGATGATAGGGATGATGATGATAATGGTCGAGGTTGTCGTACAACCTCTGTCTGTATACACCTACAGAGCTAAAGATTTCTAAGTAGGGCCCATGGGGGGGGTTATCAACCCATATACAACTAATTCCATACCAATATCCATAACTCCCCTCTGCATATAAATCAGTAGAGGGTTTTAAAGATGTCACATTTTCTATCCAATAAAGCCAGTGTTTCTAGCATTTTCACTGTTGTACCAATGTTTCATGAATGAATATGATATGAGGATGTAATACTCACAACCAACCAAAATGAAATTTTTTCATATCTAACTAATATACCAACTAAGTGAGGCAAAATCCACTCACAAAATCCAACCATCCATGAATCCAACATAATCCATATGCCTATAGAATGAAATACATTAAAAGGTCACCATTGATACCACATTAGGCTCTTCCATCAAATAAGGTTACAACTAATTTCCACATACACAAGGCCAATAATATCATATAGGATCCCATACAGTCATACATAGTGATTAATGTTCCAAAAATGCCAAATAACATTAATATATAGGCCCCCACACAAGAGAAACACAATAAGATAGCCATTTTCATGATTATTTCCCATACCCTTAACCTGAGTTTTTGACAATATTGACTACCCAGCCCAGTTTGAAGAAAGTTAAACAAAAACCTACCTCAAATGTAAAAAACTAATTCGAAAGCCTTTAATCTGAAGCCTTAATCCTATGAACAGACTCAAAATCAACTAATACATAGAAAAAATAAAATCTATGCATCAAAAAAGCCAATGATACCCATATTGCCTAGTTTTGAGTCAGGGTCAAAATGGACCCCCGTAATGGATTTTCAAAAAAGAAGAGTAAAATAGTATTTTTATTTTTGAAACATGTTCCCCATACTCTTAGGAGTCAATAGATAAAAACCCAAGCAAAAACAAGTTAGAAACGAGGTCCAAATCATTCAAAAACCATTTTTAAACTTTACCAACAAAACCTCTGAAATCCATTTTAAATTCGGGAATTGGAGTTGTTTTGAAGATGAAATTGAGAGAAAAGTGATAATTATAAGATTATAAACTCACCCAAGTGAAAACAGGTTGAAATCAGGGTTTTAATCTGAGAAATGAATTTTTTAGGCTTTCCAGGTCAAAATTTCCAATTTCCACTTTTAAATCTGCATTTTACAAGATTCAAATGATAAAATTGAAGTAAAGTAGTTGAAATAGGTGTTTTTGGAGCTTACCCAAGCTTAGAAATGGAGGAAATTTCCCAAAATCATGAAACCCTAAGTTCCAAGTCTAAAAAATAGTGAAAATGGCAAAAAATAGGTATTTAAGGGACCCAGGCATCGGATATGCGATATCTTACCTAAGAGCAGGTATCACGTTAGCGACCCTATCATCGCTTATATGGGGTTCACGATCATGACCAAGATAGTGTAAGCGACACTCATTTTATCTGCCGAATTGCGTAAGCGACCAAAGTGTCACTTATGCGAGTGCACTAACTGAGTGGTGCACTAGCTGGAGACTTAGAGAATTTTATGTCTCCACAAACCTCTTGGGATTCATTTGGAATCCCATTTTGTGCAAACAAACTATGCTACCTTATCAATTTCGATGCTCTGGACTCAATGACAATATCAGATTTTCAAAAAAATGTCATTTTTGCAAAGTTTACCCTAAAACTTAATTTTATAATTTTTCAAACCGAGAGTTAAAATGATATATAAAATTCATAAAACCATACCAACCATGTTAGCACCCTAATATTGATGTTCCGGATCTACTGGCATAGTCTATTTTTCCATCTAATGCATAGATCAACAAATGTTGTCCAAAGTCAACTATAAGGCTTTTCAAGTAATCAAAATCCACTATATCATATAAATTACACCAAAATCTAGTGAGAACTAAGACAATCATCCCCATGCCCCAAAAATACCATAAAGCCACTACAGAGAGGGGTAAAATAGTAAAATCACACAAAAATAAATATTTTACAAAATCACCAAAATCAACTCATTACATGTGGTCCACGACCTATAGAATGGACCCACGACCCATGAGAGGTACTCACCAGCTGGGTTTTAAAGGTGAAGACAAGATCTAATTTTCACGGACGTGACTTAAGACCAATGACTCTAACATATCGTTTATGATCACGAACTATAAACCGAGGATTGGTCCAAAGTATAATTTTCGTGAGAGAGACCTATAAACCATGGACTGATTTGCGACTCCAGTTCATGTGTCATATGAAGCTACCGACCTGATTCTCTAATTTAGGATAGGATTCATTTTATATTTATAAATACTCCCATTGGGTTTAGTGATTTTAATGCTCTATTACATTATTTTGAGGTTCTTAGACATATTATTACTCTTGGAATTATTGACATTGGTACTTATGATTTTTATTCAATTTGAGATTTTAGAGTTTTTTATCTTATTTTTGTAAGTACACAATTATTCTTTTAGCCATGAATTCATCTTGCATTCTTACAATTAATTATAAGTAGATAAATCCCATAACTAGGGTTATGGGAACTATGATGAATTAACGAAATGGATTAAGTGAGAATTAATCTAGACCGATGGGCTTGAATGTATAGGTATGTCCATTGCTTTGATTTCTTTCCTGATGGTTGCAAACGTTAATAACTCACCTATATTCTAGACTTGCTCGAAAGAGAGGCATAGATTAGGAAAAGAAGATTACAATAGGGATTTGAAGCTATCTACCTTTATCTAATTAACTTTTGCCTTAACTGAGATAGTGAATCTGAGATCATAAAATAAGGTTTAGTAATGCAACACTCTGAGTCCAAGAGGATATGAGTGAAATTCATTTAACCAAGGTCATGAGATAGTTATATGATACATATCTTGTTAGATTTTGCATGCAAGGCATCGATATAGTCTACTAGCACGAACAACCCATGAAATTATTAAGTGAAAGGGATCACAATCCTAGTGCTCGTGTTATATTGATCACAAATAAATCAACCAACAACTTTTACTATTACAATTTAATTTCATAAACCCTCTTTTTATTTACTTAATTACCAGTTACATAGATAAACTCTTGATAAAATTTTGGCCTATTCCTTATGGGATTGACCCTAATCTTGTTGGGTTCTATATTTGATTCCATGACCTCTTTATACTTTTTAAGAGGTGTAATTTGGCATCAATAAGTCAGAAAGAGGTTGTAATTTTGGTGTCAATGAATTCATAATTTGGGATTTAGAAACTGGAACATTACTTAATATTATGATTTATCTTTATTTGTTATCAATATTATTTGTTTATAACCCTATTTTTTTGATGATTCCTACCAATATATATGGTTGTACTGACTATACACTTACTATATCTCCAATTTGGGATATACAGATGGTACAAGTCATTTAGGGTTTCTATAGCCACGACAGTGATCACTCAGCAACAGCTCCTGCCTTCTCTATTCTGTATGGACAATGTATCATGGACTCTCCTATTCTTTTTCTATGATTCTTGTACTGGTTTAGGCTAGTTTATAGGGATTTAGTGTTGATGGTTTTTTCGCATCACTTTTACTTATCAAATGTGTTAAACCAAAGTTATTTATGTATGAGTTAACTGAATTGTGTTGTTGAAAATAAATTATTTTAACTTCCACATTAAATGAATAGTTGGGTAGTAAGGGTTCTCTTATCTGGGGTAGGTGTTATGTAGGTACCTGCATAATCTAACTAGTTGGGTCATGGCAAAAGTAAAACTACTCTCGGGAGAGGTTAGCTCTCTTAGTGTGTTTCAAAATGCTTTTTATGATAAATAAGAAAAGGTTAGGGCTTTTTGACAAACTTTAAAAAAAGGCCAGACTCGATGATCAACCATAAGGAATTATGTTATGAACATCCATCGTGGTGAGATATGGGAGGAGAAATTAATCGTGTTTGAGAAAATCATAGCTGACCCTCTATGATTATGAAAAAAATTGTCACTACTCGAGTGGTCGGTGTTGTTGATGTCTTCCTCCTTTTTGATATTGATGGAATTTCCTCTTGTAATGACAACATGTCCTCATGTAGTGACTTTGATGAGATTCTAGGCCTATAAGTTAGGTGTCCTTGGAGTTTAGGTCAATCTGAGATTATCTTTCTTGTTCCTGAGCACTGGATTCCACTTTGGCTATACTCTCATTTATTTATTTTAAAACTTAATTACGTTGGATTTTGATATATTGCATGGATCAAGATATATATTTATCTATATTTCATTATTTTTATTTGTTATTTTCTTTTTCTTTTCAAGTTCAATGCATTGCTTGCTTAGATAGCTTATTTCAGTTAGAATCCACTATCATTTTTTTCAGAACCTTAAGTCGATCATGGAAAACTTGATTACCCAATGATACGTTGATGGGATAGATTTCATGTTTTGGATACAAAACCATCCAAAGATGACATTATATCCCATGTCCCCATCAAAGATATAAAATTTGATGGGTCTTTTATACTATGGACCCTGGTTATCAGTGTCACCTCTCCCTTTGTCACCTTATTGTCTATATTAAACCCGACAAGGGTCTTAGCCATGGGTGTCATGGTAAAAATTGGATCTATTTGGTTGAAGACTATCTAATGCATGTTGTTAGATAAGCTTCCTTGATCAACCAACATTCTCCTTACATTAGAATCGTCTATGTTTAGGTATATCACTAGGAGTCACTGAGGGCCACATTTTCCAATCTAAATCACCGAAAGGATATTTTTAAGTCGTCTTCTTGATGCAAGTTTTTCTTAGTAACTATAAGGTGATTTATCCTTCACTGAGAATAAGATCTTACTCTTTCTTTGTCACTGATTAGCTTTTATCTTGCCATTGGGGATTTTTTGCCTTTTTTCTATGCATAACTTTAATAGAGCAGGGCCTATTAATGATGTGTTTCGAATTACACCAAGGACTAGACTTCTTGAGTGATGTTATGTAGTTACCCGTGACCTATCTACCTATAAATCACAAACATAGAAAAAATGGCAAAAAGAAAGAAAACTAAAATCCATGCAGTTGCTCTGGCCCTATGGTGGATGCCAAACTAGTTACCATCGATTTTGAGACAGTTAGATATGTAGGTGAGTTAAGAGTAAAAATTATGATTTTATCTTCTTGTTAGTAGCCTGGGTTTGAAAAAGAGTAAATATGCCAAACAAACAACATAAATAATAAACAAAATAAAAATTGAGAGCTAATTTGAGTAGTTGTGTAGCCCGTAACACTTGAGACACAAAAAATAGTGTTTGTGACTACTTAATGAGAGAGTGTGATAATAAGTAAAATGATATTCAAATAGCTAAGACAAAAGAGAAATCTTAAAAACAAAGTTAGAGAATGTTATTGCTTGAGAGTAAAAAAAATGAGATTGGATCCCTTTACAATTGGGAAGGAGGTTACTATTAATAGGGTACAAGTACTTGTTTTTATCCAATAGGAGAGAATCTATGTAGCTCATTTTCCAATATCTTCATGCCACTTTTTGTCGAGCCATTAAGGGGTACCAACTCAATATCGCATGTCTGACACAGTTCAGTAGTGGGTAGCTTGTCCACCTGAGTCCCCTAACACACTGTCTTTCTATTTGTCTATTAGCATGCCATCTCCATGTTTTTTAGTCTCGGGTTCCTTTGCTCCTACTCGAGTGGGCATTCTTTTATCTTAATTTTCTTCTCAAGATGACACTGTTGTAGGCCGATTTCTTCTTCCTTTGAGCAATGTTACCCCTATACAATGACTTTTTAACCGAATATGTTGCTAGAATAGAAAAGGTCACAATTAACTTCTTTGTGGGTCAATGTCGGTCAAACCAAATTCTAATCAAATCATTCAAGAATCATTAATTGAACACGTCTCATTCGTGAATAATAAGAGTTGAACTGAACCATTTGAGAAGCTTTAGAGTGCCCTTCCACAGTGTAACCAAGATAACGGTTAGACTTCAAGATATCAGGGATTCTATTTAGTTCATTTAATGCTTATGATTTTAGTTATATAACAACTGAAATATACAAGGATCATGGAAGTAATTATCTAAGATATTTATAGATACCTTTGCTTCCCTACGATTGTAATTGTCTAATTCTCACTTGATTATATGTGACTTTATGATTATTTTCTGTAACACTATTGTTCATCACTGCTCCATAGAGATTAGATCATCTACCCTAGGAGATTAAATAAAAAAACTCTTTCTCTTTTACTTTATTTATTGTTTTACTTTAATTAATTCTATTGGTATTCATATTACATCACTCTCTTATTCGCACTATCAGAGGATTAACACAATTTAGATTTATTACGTTACTTGTAACCTCATTATAAATAATTTATACTCATGGTTATTGGTTTCTTTGTTGAAAGTGAGTGGAAAATGAAGGAAAAGTAAAACTATTCTTTCACATTATGGAAGAAATATTTCCCCCACATTAATGAAGCAATGGAACTTTCTTGTGCTTAAAAGTAGAAGCACTTCTCCATATTATTAGTGAGGTAAGAAGAAGACATTCCTCGTGTTGTCTTTGTCATTTGCTTGGCTCGACTTCGGCTGGTGAGTAAATCATTCTATCCTAGGAGAATATATTCTATTAACCACGGTACAATCAGGGGAATAATTTTCTTAAGGATACACTATGAATTTAATGGGCTTGATTTTCATTCTTCATCTCTTTCTTTTTTTAAATATTTTCTAAGATTGTTTAAACTTCTGTATTTGTTGTTCATATTTTGGATACAAATTTATAAAATAACAATCTTAAGGAAATTGTTTGCACTTGATAAATCTATATTATGTCTAAATTTTGGAGACTAAATCTTTTGATTTCTACTCCTTAATTGGTTTGAAAAATATCAATAATTTTTCTAGTAAATCAGTTTGTGTTTTTAGTTTGAAGAATATAAAAACTTCACCGAATTGAACATTCTGTGTAAATGTTTATTCTTCATTGATAAAATTTAAGTTAAGTGGTTCGAAGAATATAAAAACTTTTTTATTGACTAGAAACAATATGAATAAAGATAACATCTTCATTGTTAGTATTCTCTAATATTAAATTATGTGTTGAGGATTGACAGAAAAAAATGATGAATAAAACTGTACAACAAATAAAATTTGTTGTGAATGGTGTTGTCCCAATAGAAACCACCATTGTATCATCAAGTAGTTTAGATGTTGCTCTGATAATGACATCGAGAAATCAAATAATTTTTTTGATGTGAACTTCAAAGATTAGCAACAAATAAGGTTTATTGAGCTAACCACACTTGGAATGCAAATGTTCACAAGTAGATATCCCCATGTTCCTGAAGAAGGAATGCTTGAAAATTAATCTTCTAGTTTGGAAAATCACTCTCTGACTTGTGGTTCTTGGGTTGGTTTGTAGGCTAAGGGCTCAATCGTCACCCCAGAACTCATAAGGTCTAGCTATAAGTCATGGACCTGTGGCCTCTGAAGGAAAATTGATGTCCCTTTGGTTCCTCATCAACATGAGTCACCTAACGACTCATACATTATCCCCACAACGCATCCCCTAGAGTTATGGTTACTAGCATGAAAATTTTATCTTTTATCACTTTTGTTTTTTCTGCTTAGGCAAATCACTTAACGAGTCATAGGAGTGATTGTGACTCATGGTCTAAGTTATTACCATTGGGACTTAGGCTGGACTGTACTACTTATCACTAGTTAACCCATGACTTGTAGCATCGCTATACGACTCTTATAATGATTCACTCTGAGGAAAATCTGTTGGTTTCCAATTGACTTTTGTACTAAGTCTAAGATAAGATCTAAGGGATTTTTGGGGTGTTATGCCAACGTGTCTTTAATGTAGACCTTTATCATTTTCCCTAAATAGTTGTCAAATATCTAGTTAACCATTTGTTGGTAAGTGCCACCTATATTTTTGAGTCTGAGTATCATCATATTATAGCAAAAAGTACCATGGTTAGTTTAAAAAGACATCATCTCTTGATCCTCCAGATCCATGCAGATCTGGTTGTTCTTGGAGTATGCACTAAGAAATCTCATGTTTTTTTGACTAGACATAGCTTGTTCATGTGATGAATTTTCAGGATGGGAAAGAAAGTCTTTAGGGCATACCTAATTCAAATCCTTAAAATCCATACATATTTCGAACTTATTCGGTTTCTTTGATACCACCATAATGTTTACTAACCATGATGGGCACTTGACTTCTCGGATGGAGCCTATCTCGAGATAGCGAGTCACTTCTTCTTTGAAGAACTTGTCTTTCTCATTTGAGATTGGATGCTATATTTACTTCACTGGGTTAATACTAAGCGTGTGCATCACTATTTTGAGAGGGATAAATATATCTAAATAGGACCATGCAAAACAATTAGAGTTACTTTTAAGAAATTCAAAATAAGTGGTGTTGAGCTCCAGGTTTAAACTCGAGCACAAGTATACCTTTCTTTTGAGGAAGTTGAGAAAAAGAGAGATCTACTTAATCTCTTCAGTTGTGCTTTTTGTCACATCCCTCTCATTAGGTATGCTGTAAGCCGTTGGGGTTTTCTACCATTTCATTTTCCCAAAGTATGGTTCTATAAGGCTTTCTTCTATTTCAACCAAGTGGTATCCTCTAGTTTGCTTATCGAGATAACCCATATTTCTTGAGGTAGATCCAGATACTCTTTTATTTGTTGCACACAATTTGGAGTGGGGAATATGATCATCTCGACATATATCAATGGGATGACCTTCATAAAGTGGATCCATGACCTCCCAAAGATGATGTTGTAGTCCATATCTCCATTAAGAATGTTAAATAAAGTGGCCTTTTCCATACCACGATCCCTGGTCACCAATGTCACCTCTTCCCTAGTCAACTTGTTGGACATATTAAAACCTATATAGGGTCTCAACCACTAATAAGCCAAAATTACACCTCACGATGAAGTATAAAGAGTTTGCTGTCAAATATAGAACCCAACCAAAATTAGGGTTGATCCCATAGAAAAATAGCTAGGCGTTCGATCGATGCAGATATTTAAGTTATCAATCTGTTATTTCCAAAAAAAGGGTTGAAGTAATCTTTGAAAGTAGTTTTTTATTGTGTAACAGGTGCAAATTTCTTAAAATTGTAATCAATAATGGTGAGACACCAGGACTATTTTCCCCGTAATTTTATAACTCCATAGGTTATTCGTACTGGTGATCTATCCTATTGACTAGCATGCAGAATGAATAAGTTAAGTTCACCTATATGATTGTTCAACCCATATTAGATAACCATCCTCAATTAATCATCCAAGTCTCACGAGTTTTATAATCTAACCCTTATCATGGATTCCAGATTAGCTTTTTTGCATCCACAACTCAAGCTATTAAGTAAAGGTTAGTAGCTCTAAGTCTTAATTGTTTATTCCCTTTTTCCATCTGTTACATCCCATTCAAGAAAAGTAAGAATAAGGAGAGTTCTAATGTTGTGCACAACTAAAAAGAAATCAAAGTGAAGAGGACAACAATATATGCATAAACACCACTCAAGAATCACCGTATACTTTGAACGTACTTTGATATTCCATCGTGGTTATTACCCACAAACCTAGTTGTGGGGTTTAGCTACTAATAATTGTAAGATCACAATAGTAATTCTGGGAAGAAAACATAATTGTAATTACAATAAGAAGAACCAAACCACAAACCACAACTTTAAATTAATCTATCAAAGTATGTGTTTAAAACTCTCAAGAACAAGTATATGGACTCAAAATATGTAATAGTATGTAAATATTTATATATGCAAAAGATATTATATCCTAAACATAATTAGAAAATAGAGCCAGTAGTGGCAATGAGTTGTTGGGTTAGGCCTTGACTCGTTGTGTGTATTTGTGGCCTATTAGCTGGTTTCTTTTTAGTTGGTGATGATTCCTCGTGACTAATCATATTGTATCCCAATAGATTATTGTATTAATCATAACCAGTAGAGCAACTTTTGTGGACTTTCAAGAATTTTGTCATATCTTCTTAGAACGATTCATATAATGACTCGTTCCCTCTCTTGATGACTCGTAAGGAAGAGTTGTTTCCACTAGTAATGAATTACACATCTTTAAGACATTTTGACTATCTCTCCAGGATGAGTCAGGTGACACCTCATCGTCTTTCCCGATGACTCAAAGTTTGAACAGTAGACAACACTTTAATTTTCTTATCTTTAGCACTCTAAACTCTTTATTTGGGATGATTCATGCCATGACTCATAGTATGACCCAATGAGCAGTAGCCAAGCAGCAAATGCCAAGACTTAGTCAAATTTAGTTCCTTTTCTTTCATTTACTACCGAGACCTATTTTCTTGTAAAATACTGAAACAACATGTCATATCATCAAATACACCTAAGTTCTTGAATAATTTCTTTATTTTAAATATCAAAAGTGTCACAAAACCATGACATATCAACACCCTCAACTTAGAATATTTTCATGCTTTCATGCAAACAAAACAAAATAAGCACTTATGACGCTTAACTAAGAGAAGTCTAGGAGACCTACGATAGTCAATTCATTACTTTTAGCACAATATTTTTAACACCTTTCTATAGAAGAATTAAAAACCACCATGTGTATATACACAATCCATTATCATGACACAAAGGGATTATGAGATGGCATCAGATTATATAAAAACAACCAAGCACAAATGTAAATAACATTACCCAAGCAAATAACAACTAATAATGCAACCCGTGTACCCTCACAACAAAGAAGTCCCGTACATTCACAGTCTAAAGATGCAAATATAAATACGAACTGAGTCAAGCTACTCACTCTCACAAGGAATTTCTAACAGTGCGTGTGAAAATACCATAGGCTTGTACATATTTTCTACGCCTTAGACTTTCGAACAATCAAATTAGATGTAGGACTTGTATTGACTTATCGCGTAGGCTTTGAGACGGGTGTGGTAGATTTGGATAAAGTGACTCAACCCTCCTTGACACTACACTAATATTTGTTACACTTCTTAACCTCAGTTATTTTCTTATCCATTATTCTCCTTTATTTTTCAAATTTTGGGTGTGGTTTCTTCATACTTCTTCTCTTATTATTTTTCTCTCTCCATATTTTTTAAAACTTCATTCAATTTTTATTTATTTTACCAGACTTAAATCTTATTTTTCTTTCACTAACTTCTTTTTTATAATCTCTTCTCACTATGCACCCCTATGATAGCCAACCTCAACATAGAAAATTATCAGATTTGAAATACACAATGTCTAGGAAGGTACAAGTACCAAAACAAGTTTATTTTAATAAAATAATAGGAAGGTGAATAGCCTAGTGAAAGAAATAGGTCTATTAAGGTTCAAACTCAGGATCGAGGGATATTCATTCCATTTGGTAGTTGGGTATTTAGGCTAAAAGTAGACTATTCAAGAAAAACCATGATCCTTTCCTAACCAACTATCCTACAACCTAGGTAAGACTAACTGAGTAAGTTTTAGATCAGTCACACACAACTAAACTAAGTAAGTACCTCACACGCGCATAGCACAAGGGTGCATCATCAAATACTATCTATCTGATTCATGCATTGTTAAGATATAGTTATCATGCTTATAATTCTAATTCCATAACAAGATCTATGGTGGTCACAATTTAAAATAGATATGGCATACATTCTAAGACATTTTTTAGGAGGGGTATCATCCTTAAAACAAACAAAATAATAACACTTGGAACTTGTCTGTGCTAAGGTTCCCTATTTTCCTCCTAATCAAACACAACCAATAACATAAACACAAAAAAACAAAAACAAAATCCTAAACATGTAGGTTCTACTATAATATCACACTCAAGGGAAAAAAAATACAACAACAAAAACTCTCAAGTGGTGGTACACCTCCACCCCCAGCTTTGAGAATATACAACGTCCTCATTATATGACTATATACAAAAAATATAAAAAAATGGGTAAGGACATACCTTTGACTTTCTATACATCGACTATAGACTCATCAACTATTGGGGCTCAAAAATCAACCCAATTTCCTATATCGTGGCATTGGAAATATCCCATGAACTCAAAGAAATATTGGCACCGATAGAGATAAGTGCACTCAAAATTATAGAACTAATGAGGGTAGCTGTCGTACCCCCACCACTCTAAGGAAAAGAAATGCTAGCATCACCCGAGGCCTTTGAACTAGGAGCTCCAAACTCTTCGTTCCCTCTCATAAATCTTAGATAAGTAGTTGTCGGAGGACTACTTGCTCTAACCTACTGCTTTTTTCAAATTATATTTATCTTTTTTTCCTTTTTTTTTTCTAGTCCACATCCTCATCATCTTTGGTAGTCTTTCCTTTTCCCTTATTGCCCCTTATTTTAGACACCTCGATGTTTGTAAATTCCTTTTCAATCATAAGTATGGTCAGATAAGGGAATATTAAAAACTGTCTAGAAGTCAAATCTTGGATTATTATCGGTAGTGAAGTAATCTCCTTTTGATTGTGGTCAAGTTTGAGGACTAAAAACCCTCGAGATTAGCATTTAGCCTCTGATCAAACCATCAAACTAGTTTTCCATTCCTCGTATCTCTATCTTAATCTCATCTCTTACCCCAAGGCTTGACACCTTTTTTGACGATCTCCACTCTCTGTTTAACCGTGGTAAATTTCTTTAGAACTTTATACAAGAAATCATGTGGAACTACAACATACCCACTAGAAAATAGGTGAATCATGGATTTACCTAGAGTAGGAGTTGATAAAACTATGACTGAGGATTGCTACAAAATTGAATAAATGGTGGCAACAGTAGTAGTCTCGAGCCTCATGACCTCAGTATAGGACTTAGTTAGAATAGCCTTTATGTTAGCAAAATTGGGTGTGTCAATCTCCATGTGCATTCTTGACTAGAATTCCCAACTAATAATACAACGCTAATATCCACCATTATCTTGGACACATATTTTTCTGATCCTGTATCAAGACAAGATCTATAATGCAATGTACCATAATAAGACGACCAATATTGGAAAGCTCAATAACACCAACCGCCAAACACATCTGAGTAACGAAGCATGGAAATAGTATTCTCATCATATCCTCAATAGCTCTTTCTTAGATTTGTTGGGAAGTCAACTTGGTGATGTCAATATTAAAGCCTTCTATATTACATGCCAACAAATAGATCGATCTAGTCTTAAAACATTATTGGATGTGGGCCCCAATTAGTGATAATCCAAAGTCCACCAAGATTTGGTGGTGATGTTCAATGTGCTCTTTATTTACTATAACTCTTTACAGGCTACCCAATCTAACATTTTTCATGTGGGTAGTGATAATGTTTGCCATCCGTCAATAGTGCACTATTTTGTTCTCAATTCAAATCTACTCGGCTTCATATTTCTTATTTCATCTATTTGACAATATATATCTATAGTGTTAGGTGGAGGCTCAAAGTTCTGACCATGAAGAAACTTAAAATAGTGCACTCTGGGATATCTACCTAAACACCTTAAATCAAAATAGTAGAGAGTAGATCCTTAACCTTCCATTAAAAACCCTGTGGATCTTGAATATTCAAGGTATCATAATAAGTAACACAAAATTCATGAACTAGTGCAGGATTGTATCTACTCGGCTGCTCAGTCATCCACCCTTGTTTATATTTTTTTGCACAACCTATCAAACTTGTGAATCACAAGCATACTCGTAGTGATCAACCAAAGCTTCTCTTAAAACCCATCTTTGGTCGACCCTTGTCATTCAGTGTAATGTCCTAATTATAGATACTCTTCATACCCAGAATGCCCTATCGCTCACCTAAAGAGCTATATGAACTTGTGGTATTGGATGTAGTGGTGGTGGACGTAGACCCTATGGTAGAGGACTTTATGCAGAGGTTTCATAATCAGCATCACTAGAGACCTAAGTACCAGACCACGTACCTACTTCATCCTTTAAGGAACTACCAGATATAGTCCCTTCTTCATTTCTAGAGTTGATTTTATCCTCACTTCCTCGGACTCTAATTCTTCTCAATCTTTAGACTAGAGAGGTGTTAGTGTAATTTATAAGGAAGGTGTCACCTTGGGTTATTTGTCCTTGCCACCAAAATCCATACACAAGTCAACCTTTCACATGGCTCAACTAGACTTATAGTTGGTACTCCTCTACTGAGCCACTAAACTTATCAATACTCTCATCCACCAGTTTTTGGGTGGATGTTTCCTTAGTTTGGTTCTTGGTGGGGGTAGTCTTTCCCACTTTCCTTTCTCCTTTCTTCATTGCATTCTTTGACTCCATAGTACCTATGGAAGGTAACCTCTAGTACTCAAAAGATCAACAAATAAAATACAAGTATTTGTGCACTATAATTTCCTAGAGGTCAGGCAATGAATCGACACCAGAGGGTACGACTTGTTAGATAACTCGTTGGTTTAACCTCCTGTAATTAGTCAACTGCAGGTTCTCAATGCAAGTCTATACTATAAGTCATAGGGTCTCCCTACTTCCTATAATTTGTCCTAAGACTCATATTGAGTAAATTTCCAAACATCAAAAACTTTGTAATTTTGAACCTCGATAATGATAACTACTCACATGATAACTCATTACCTTAGGGTATGAGTTATTACATGAGTTGTAAGGACAACACTAAGGTATTTTTTGAACACATGTTACTTTCATCTCAAAATCTTAATAATTTAGCATCAAGACCATATTTACAATCATTGAAATAGCAGAGAATACTAATTCCACATGTGTACTTATTACACCAATTACCACGGCTACTTAGACTTCATTTTGAACACAAAATTGTTGCAGGTTTTAGCGCATATCAATTTTGAGATAGAGGATGCACATATTATGCTATTTTTTTTTTAACAATTTACACTAGTAAATGCAAAAATTAATTCAAGAAAATCCCTTTTCCGTAGTCAAGAAACTTCATCTAGGGTGTTATAGATTCAAAATAATAATGGAGTACCCACAGAAGAATCTCAAATTCAAAAATCACAGTAATCAAAACCACATTCAATTACTTTCATTTTTGAACTTGATGCCTAAAGTAAGAACTTTAATTTAAACGAATTAGTTTAGAAATTCAGAGTAGATGTGTAGAGAAATGTCATTAATAATGAATTTTGGGGCTTTTGATAATGATTATGTGTACACTTAAGGAGAAAAATAAGGATGATATCGATTTAGTGAAGTGGAGGGAGTTATGATTTTGAAATTTTTATATGGGGTTAATTTGGGTATCAAAAGAGGGTATTATCCCCACAAATTAGGTCGATCAAGTTGGGTCATATAACTTATTGGCTGATTTGACCTAGCGACTACAAATTTATGAGATGACTCATAGCTATATGGTATGAGTCATTTTCCACATCTGTTATGTATTGGTTAGAAGACTTAGTAATTTTTGTATTGACTTACCTTCTCCAATCCCACTACTCAATGCAATGGGTCATTATGAGGTCCTATGGGTCACTTTGACAAGTTCTTAGAGTTTTTACAATCTTACTATTTTTATTTTCACTTCTAATAACATCTGGTTACCTCATGAGTTGTTGACAATTGCTACGACTTATCATGATGTCTGTGTGTTTGTACACTAGGTTTTTTATCTGACTTTCTCCTTCAATCTAGTAACCACTTGTACACTTTAGCACATATTAGTCCTACACTACAAACTAAAAATTAATGAAAAGAATACTTGGGTTGCCTCCTAAGCAGGCTTGATTTTGTAGCACAACATTGGTAGTTTGACTACTCAGACTGCACCACAAAAACTCATAGGTTGCCTCCTATGCAGCTCCAAGTTTAATGTCATGGTACGACTCAGGTATCTTGATTACTCAAACTTTACCAAGACATACATCACACACCACCTTGACCTCTTCAATATTTCTAAGGTATTATTTCACTCTTTGGCCATTTATTTTGAATCTTTTGCCCTTGTTATTCTCAAGCTCAATGACAATATAAGGAAAAACCGTCACCATATGATATGATCCCATCCATATTGATATCAAATTGACAAGAAATAAGCAAATCTTAGAATTGAAAAATAGAACCATGTCACCAGTAGTGAACTCTCTCTTATCAATCTTTCAGCCATGGCACGACTTTATGTTTTCAGTCTTTTCCTTGTACAAAGTTGAACTATCATATGCTTTAAGATCAAACTCATCCATCTCATTCAATTGCTCAAGTCTCAACTTTTCCACATTATTCTATACCAAATTCAACTTCTTGAGTGACCACAATGCCTTATTTCTCAAGTTCAATAGGCATGTGACATGCTTTGCCAAACATGAGCTGATATAGAGAATCACTAATAAGAGTATTAAATGTTGTCCAATAAGCCCATAATACATCGTCCAACTTTCTAGCCCAGTTTGTTCTATTGGTACTCACAATATTCACCAAGATGAACTTGGTCTCTCGATTAAAGACCTCTACGTCCCTACTGGACTGAGGATGGTAAGGTGTTTCCACCTTATACTTCAAATCATATTTCTTAAGTAGGTCTCCGAATTGACAATTACAGAAGTTAGAATTCCCATAATAGATGATGGAACTCGGCGTACCAAATCTAAAAAATATATTCTTCTTAAGGAATGTTGTAACACTTTTTTCTTCATCGTCTAGAAGTGCAATTTCTTCCAAACAATTTGGGACATAGTCACCAATAACCAAAACATACTTCATACCATATGAGCTGATAAATGGGCCCAAAAATTAATACCCCGCACATCAAATAGTTCAATCTCTAGAAATAGGGTCAATAGTAGCTCATGCTTTCATAAGATGTTCCCTTGTCTTTGGCATAGGTCATATGATCTAGCATAGGCATGCACATCTTGATTAATGGAGGACCAGTAGTACCTACATTGCAAAATCTTATGATTCGTCTTCACACCACTATGAGGACCCCCAACTGTAGATAAATGATATTCTTCTAGAATACTTATCATTTTAACCTTGGGGACATACTTATGAACCATTCTATCTGCACAAGTGTAAAAAAAGTATGGCTCATCATAAAAAAACCTTCACACATCAAACATAAACTTCTTTCACTAGTGAAAGAATTACTTAAGCATCACATCACTTGCTAAATAATTGGTAAAATTTTCAAACTATGGAATCAAGTCTTGTGGTATAGCTAATACCTACTCATCTGAAAAGGTATCATTAATTTCAAGCCAATCTTTAAACTTTAGCAATGCCTCTTCTTCAGTTGTGACAACTGGTCAACCACTTGATTTTCTATCCATTTTCAATCCTTAACCTTAAAGGTGAATTGTTTAATAGAAGTACCCAACAAATCAATCAAGGCTTTTATCCTTTTCACCATAAGATACCTTAAATTTGCATGGTCAGGATGTACAATCACTTTCCTACCAAGCAAATAAGATCAAAATTTCTCAAATGAAAAACCATAGTGAGCAACTTTTGTTTTGTTATAGTATAATTTTTCTAATCTAGGCTAAGTTCCTTGCTAGGATATTAAATCAAATGAAGTATATTCTCACTCCTTTGGCCTAGGAATTCTCCTAGTGCCTAGCATCACACATAACCTCAAAAGGTATAGACAAATCAAGTGATACAATGATAAGGGCGATGTCAGCTTCACCTTAAGGCACTCAAACGCCTTTAAACAAGCATCATCAAAAACAAATTTCACTTTTTTCCAATAATTTACATAAGGGATGTGCTATTATAGAGAAATTCTTGATGAACCTATGATAAAATTTAACATGCCTCAAAATGCTTCAAATACTATTCTCAAAAATTGGTGGAGGCAAGCAATTTTCTAATCATCTCAATCTTTTTCTTGTCTACGTTGATCCTTTTTTTTGAAATTTTGTGACCTAACACTATCTCTTTATTTACCATGAAGTGGCACTTTTTCCAATTAATTACCAAATTATAATCTTTGAAACTTATTAAAACACTAGCCATATGGTCCAAGAAATCTTCAAGAAAGTCACCAACTATCAAAAATTCATCCATGAATACCTCAATAGCGTCCTCTACCATGTATGAGAAGATAGACATCATGCATCGCTGAAAGGTCACTAACATATTACATAACCTAAAAGGCATTCTATTGAATGCAAATTCCACATATTAACGAGTGAAAGTGGTCTTCTTTTGATCTTCAAGAGAAATTCAAATCTGATTGTATCTTGAATAACCATCAAGAAAATAAAAACATTCTCTACTAGTAAGATAATCAAACATCTAATCTATAAAGGGCATCAAAAAGGATCTTTTTTGGTCCATGCATTTAGCTTTCTATAATCCATGCACACTCACCAATTAGTGATAAGTCTCATCAAAATAAATTCATTCCTTATATTTGAAACCACAACAATTCTATATTTCTTTGGCAATTTTTGAATTGTCACCCATTTGTTGTCTGTAATATGGTAAACAACACTTGCATCTAACCACATGATGATCTACTTCTTGAATACTTTTTGAATAGGCTAATTAAGACTACATTAATGCTTGATACTAGGAATACAATCTAGCCGAGTTGAATTTTATGAGTGCAGTTTCCAAGAAGAATATCTATAATATCAGTAATAGACTATCCAATGGTTTTCTTAAACTTCTACAAAATTAATACTAGAGCCTCAACTTTTTATTCCATCATATATGTTCTTATAATGACTGGAAATGTATTGTTGGATCCTAAGAAATCATAGAGGATATGGGATAGTGGATCTTTGAGCTCCAAGATAGGAGGCTCCTCAATACAAAACTTTACTCGTGGAGTTTCCCTACTCTTTAAGTCGAAGTCTAACTTTTTTGACATATAGAGTAAGAACCCAAACCAGTAAGTGCACTCACTATCTCATCATAGTCATCAATATCATCACCTTCAAAATCCATGATCATTGCTGGTAGTGCCTTAACACTAAGACTCTCTTTAATAAGAACTATCAAGGACTTCTTATCAAATATATCAATCACTGAGACCATACACATGTCGTTTGGTTGCTTTGTAGATTAGCAAACATTGAAAGTCACTTCCTTATTATTCAACCAAACCTTCCAAGTGACCAGTTTACATAATAACTGATGCTCATCCAGTTGTGAGAAATGCCCCTCCAAGATAGTGGGAACTTTAAAATCCACTCCACAATTGAAGATGACAAAATTAGCTGGAAAGATGAATGACTCGACCTCCACTAACACATCATGCAAAACTTTCATCGGCTTTTCACAGTGCAATTTGTTATAAGAAGTCTAATCAAAGTTAGTTTAGGAATTTCTAATCCCAACTGTCTAAATACTATAAGTGACATCATATTTATGCTAGAACCCACGTCACACAAAACCTTTGCAAAAAAAGTAAAAGTCCCAATAGTACATGAAATTGTGAATAATCTAGGATCTTACTATTTCTGCACATAATATTCAGAAGCTATTGCACTATAATGGTGTAAATTATCAATAGGCTCAATTTTTTTTTTCATTATAAGATCCTTTGTAAACTTTGCATATCCAGACATTTTCTCAAGTGACTCATCTTAAGATATGTTCACAAACAATTGTTTTAGCATTGAGACAAACTTTTGATACTTTTCTTCATTGTCTTTCTTCTTAAATCTTTGTGGAAAAAAGTAGAAGAGGTTGTAGAATGGGCTTCAAAACCGTGGGACCTTTTTTTTCTTCCCTTTTCTATCCTCAGTCTTCTTTTTAGCATCTAGAGATAGCTTTTTACACATCTTTTTCTCAATAACTTGATTCTCATTCAGCTTTATTTTCAATATTAATCATCACGGGCTAATCCTTACCATTAAAAACTACTGTCATAGAAGGGTAGGTAGTCATCTTCCCACTTCTAGTAGTCATAACCATTCATTGATTTTTATTCTTCAAATTTTGGATTATGTTGCTTAGAAGTGTACCTTTTCAGCATTACTTTAGCACTGCACAAATCTATCCAAAGTATTGCTTAAGTTGCTTGATGGAGGTAGAATGTGACTCCATTTTTTGACTAATTCCTAAAATATATGCTCGAATCTCCTTAAGGTTGTAATCAGTTTTCTCTACCCCTTTCTAAACTTTGGAAAACAATATATTCCACTCTATAATTACTCAGTTCAATATCCCGACTATCGGGCGGAATGTATAAGCCACTTTTGTCATTCTTGTAATCATCTTTTCTTTTCTAGTTATCATCTCTACCTCTGCTCTATCTCTATAACTCGATCGACTATAGTTGTTTGTCTTGTAATAGTTCCAACCTTGATTTCATTGACCAAAATGCAAAGTGTCTTAATTTTACTCTTGGACTTTGACTTAGAAACCTGACACCTAATTGTCTAAATATTTCATCTCATCCTCAGAATCGGAGTCATCATATCTCGGTGCTTTACCTTGAGAATTGACTATATTTACCTTTTATGCCCTTATTCATGGATATGCTTTGAAATTAGGATGAATTAAATTCTTATATGGGCTAACTTATTAAGTGATATCCCTCATCTATTCTTCACTGATCTACAAATGTTCCTGTCACATAAGTACCTACGGAAATGTCAAAATCTCATGTATGCCAAACTCTATTGGTTGGTGATTTTATCCATTACCACTAATGCCTGCTCCTAAGTTAGACTTATAAGTGCACCTCCTATTATACTGTTAGCTACATCCTTGTTTTTAGCACTCAAAGATCTGTAGAAGATTACAAACAGACTGTGCTCAGGTATTTTATGATTTAGGACTTGTTGCAATTTCTTCTTAAAACTCAACCATGACTCATATAATGCCTCCAAATATAGCTACCTAAAGTTGTAAATATCATATTTAAACTACAACATTCTATATGGTAGGAAAAATCTATCTACAAATTGCATCTTCAACTTTTGTCAGGTAGTTATTAATTCACTTGGTAACTCTAGTAGCTTCACCAACCAATGAGAAAAGAAATAACTGCATCAAATAGTATTTTTGTTATATGCAGATCTATATAAAATTTGTTATATGCAAGTTTGCACCAATAGTAGCAAGACCAGTGAAAATTCCTTTCAAGTTCAACAATTATATCATAGCACTGGTGATGTTGAACTTAATTCCAGCGGGTAGTAGGGGTGGAACAATTGCACCTATTTCACCTATATCGTCCAAGTCAACATCATTATTTTCATCTTCAAACTGGGGGACATGATGATGGGGGCTCTCATGGCCCATATTTCCTTTTTTCCTTACTTGTTAATTAATAGAAGCCAAAAGGGCTACTTCTTTGTGTCTAGCTTGTGCAACAGCTGTAACCTTTCAAGTTGCTGCTTGACTTTGCTCCTCTTCAGCTTGTATGTGGGCCATAGTTTGGTTCACAGTCTCATGAACTTTTTGATCGTGAACTTCTTTATCATCTATTATTCTCAAGTTTCTTATTGTTATCTCAATTTCATGATCAAGTGGACTCAAAGAATTGCCTTGACTACTAGTGTTAGGCATACATCCTTAAATCAGCAAAAAAGAAAAATTTAGAAATAAAGATTAATAGTTAAGTAAACATAATTAATCTAATCCTAAAATTTATTCTCCAAAAATGATGCTAAAACTTAATACACCCAACTTACAACTCCTGATGAAGTATAAAGAGGTTACTGTCCAATATAAAACCCAACCAAGGTTGGGGTTGATCCCATAGGGAATATAGCTAGGCACTAGGACAATGCAATTATTTAAGCTATAAATCATTTATTTTAGATAAGGGGTTTTGTTAAAGTAATATTTGAAAGTAGTGATTCATCAAGTAACAATTGCGAATTTCTTCAAGTTATAATCAATAATGGTGAAATACTAGGATTGTATTCCCCATGATTTCATAACTCTGTAGTTTTTCCATACTGGTGATATATCCCGTTGCTAAGCTTGTAGAATAAATAAAATAAGTTCACATAAATGATCATATATATCCTATTAGATGACTATCCTTAATTACTCATCCAAGTTTCGTGAGTTTTACAATCTAATCTTTATCATGGATCCCAAATTAGTTTTCCTTCTTACACGACTCAAGCTATTAATTGAAGGTTGGTAGCTCTAAGATTTTGTTGTTTATTTCCTTTTCCCAACCATTACCCCATATTCTAAGAAAAGTAAGAATAAGGAAAGTTCTAATATTGCACACCATTAGAAAGAAATCAAATCAAAGAGAACAATAATACATAAATAAACACCATTCAAGAATCACTGTAAAATTTGAACCCAACTTCGTTATTCCATCATTGTTACCACAACTCTACTTATGGGATTTAGCTACTCACAATTGCAATATCACAATAGTAATCTTGGTAAGAAACCATAATTATGCACTTACAAAAAGAAGAAAAAGACCACGAGTCCTAATTATGAATTAATTTCTCAAAGTATGTGTTTACAATTCTCAAGAACAAGTATATGGACTCAAAAGATGTAATAGTACATAAAATAAAACATAAAATCTAATAGGAGTATTTATAGATACAAAAGCGATCCTATCCTAAATATAATTAGAAAATAGAGTCAGTAGTGGCATCAAGTCATTGGGTTAGGTCACAACTCGTTGTATGTATGTATTGCCTATTGGTGGTTTCTTGCTTACTGGTAATGCTTCCTTGCAAAAGATCATAGCGACTCCCAATGGATTATTGTATCAATCGTAGCTACTAGAGCGACTTTTGTAGACTTTTAGGACTTTGGTCATATCTTCTTAGGATAAGTCAAGCAACGACTCTTATCCTCTCCTGACAACTCATAGGGAGAGTTCTTGGTACTATTAATTAATGGAAACAAGACTTTTGGACTATGTTTTCAGGAAGAGTTAGGTAATGAATCATTGACTCTCTCAATGACTCATAATGTGAACCATAACCAACAACTTGATTTACACATCTTTAGCACTTTGGACACTTTCTTCGGGATAACTCATGTCATGATTCATAACATGACCCAATGAGTCATGGAAGTAACTAGATGTCAATGCTATTGTTTATCTTTTGTTTACTACCAAGATTGATTTTCTTATAAAATACTAAAACAAACAAATAATATCCATAATTACACCTAAGTCCCTGCATATTTTCTTTGTTTTAAACGTTAAAAAATGTCATAAAACCATGACATATTAGCCATGGGCAATACAAAAGACCTTGAATCCACTTGGTCAAAGACTCTCTTATGGATGATGTTAGCCAAACTTCCCAGGTCTACCAACACTTTTTTCATATCACATCTATCTATATTTAGAGATATTACCAAGTAGTTGTTGTGGGCATTTTTTGACCCAACTAGTTACTCATCCCCAAAGGTTATTTCAAGACCACACTTTTGAAGAAACTTTTTCCAATAAGATTCCTTCTCCTTTCTAGAGAACGGGATCTTTCCCTTTAATAGTCGGTATTGGGTTTCTATCCTATTGTTGGATTTTTTTTGCCTTCTTTATGCACTCGAGTTCACTGGATCAAGATCCATCGGCAAAGTCTAACGTTAGTTCTGAAGGCATAGAAGATGGAGGAACAACATCATTTGATCATTCTATTATAGTATGGGTAGCCTGATAGAGTAACCACTCATATTCCTCCCTTTAACATGTAGAAATGGGAGGTTCATAGAAGAATGGTGTAGTCTTTAAAAATACCACATCAATTGACTCTAAATATTTACCAAGTTTAGTAGAATAACATTGATGCCCTTTTTGAAGATGAGAATATCCCCAAAAAACACACTTTAACGCTTTGGTAACAGATGATCGAACATAATATAAGCTTTCAAACACCTTAGGTTCCATGGGAAACAATGATTTATTTCAGAAAAGAATATTATAAGACATATTACCAGCAAGAACACTTGATGTCATATCATTGATCAGAAAACAAGGAGTAGAAATAGCATCAACCAAAGATTGCTTAGGAACCTTCATTTGGAATAATAGTGCCCGTGATATCTCAACTAGTTTCTCTTTGCAACTCTATTATGAGAAGGTGTATAAACATAGGAAGACTCATGGATAATACCATGTTTACTCATAAACGACTAAAATAATTCAGACATATATTATTTTGCATTATCACTTAGAATATGCACCAAACCATTAAATTGAGCTTTTTAACTTCAGCACAAAAGACAAAAATGTGAGCAAACACTTGGGATTTGCTCTTTGTAAAGTATATCCAAGTTATTTGAGAAAAATCATCTACAAAAGTGACAAAATATTCATTCCCAATTTTTGAAATAACAGGACATGGTCCCCAAATATCATCAAAATGAACTAACTCAAAAGCTGACATGGTCCCAAAACATCATCAAATTGAACTAACTCAAAAATTGACTCAAATCGCTTATTAAACCTCAAATTTAATGAGATGCGATGGTTCTTTGAAAATCATCATGACTCATATTCTAATGAGGAAATGTTTTGAAGATCAGGAAAATGTTTTTTCAACAAAGGTAGCGAAGGATGTCCCAGTCGATAATGCGCCTTAAAAAGAGATACGTCACTAGAGCAAGCTACTGATGGATACTCTTACTTATCAAGAATGTAAAGATTAGTTGCCATATGTACTTTACCAATAACCTAGTTTGTCACAAGACCACTGTAATGCCCCAGGAGTACACCTCGGACACTATACGGTGCTTACAGTCACAAGTAACCACAAGCTAACCCATAAGATGATGATGTGAGCACTGAACAAACTGATAATAAAGGATACACAGGTGTGGAAAACAAAGGTGGATATGCAATAAGGTTTAAACATTTAGAAATATCTCTGAAATAATATGCTTGAAAAATAAACGTCTGAAAATAATACTGTAACAACTGTCAATAACAACTGATAACTGACTAACTTTCTGAAAGTGTTTGAAAGCCTCTGACTGACTGTAGAGTTGATGGGACAAGTCCCCAACTAACTCGGCTGACTACTGAACTAAAACACTGAAATAAACATAAACGGTCCTCGGAATATGAGGACTCACCACTGCTAATGCTACTGGAGTGCTAGGATGTATAGGTATAGTTGGGAACCTAAGCGTCTGAACCTATGATATGAGACATCATAGCACAAGAAACTAGTATGCAGTCAATACTTATACCCCTGAACATAAATCAACTCAAAAACTTACATCCCGAGGTCGAGAAGGTAATATTAAAAATCATCGAAGTTAAGAGGCCAAAAGTAAAATTAAGTCTCCAACACTTTGCTAAATTTTTAGGTTCTAAACCCCTTGTACATGCACTATAGGCTGAACTGAGCTAAGACAAATATGGGGTATTACAATGTCTCCCCTTGGGAATATTCGTCCTCAAATGAGACTAATTAAGCTGAGAAAATACAGAGGTACTGAGATTATATGCTGAGTATGCTTGATTAAAAACATGATTACATGAATGAGTCTGAAATATGGTGACTGACTGAACTGATTCATGAATCCATGCAATGACACGAAGATGACCACATGACCGTGACTGATAATGGAAAAGAGATAATCTAAGGAAAACTGTTACCTTGAGTTGAGTCTGAGTTTGCTGAGAAAAGGTGAGGGTACTTGGTACGCATGTTTGCTTCCACTTCACAAGTAGATCCCTCAATAGACCGATTCCACCAAAGAACTTTGACCAAGGGCACTTCTTTTTTCCTTAGTCTGCGAATCTAACAATCAAGGATTTCAACTAGAATTTTTTCGTAAGAAAGGCTGTCCTGAACATTTGCATAGGGTTTCTGATGGCTTTGGGCTATCTTAAGTCTCTCCCTAATCAATTAAACTTTCTCCAAATCATAAAACACTAAATATGGCCCTATCAATGCAGTCTTACCTACCCCAAACCAACTAATAGGAGATCTACATCTCCTCCCACAGAGAGCCTCAAATGGAGCTATCTGAATACTGGAATGATAACTGTTATTGTAAGAAAACTCAATCAATGGCAAATGATCATCCCAACTTCCCTTAAAGTTGATAACACAAGATCTCAATATGTCCTCTAAGGTCTGAATAGTCCTTTCTGCCTGACCATCTATCTGAGGGTGAAAGGCTGTACTGAGATGAACTTGGGTACCAAGACTCTTCTGAAAAGCCTTCCAAAAATAAGAGGTAAACTGAGTACCTCTATCTGAAATGATGGACAATGGGACTCCATAAAATCTAACCAACTCTCTAATATAGAGCTTGGCATAATCCTCGACTGAATAAGAAGTATGGACTGGCAAGAAATAGGATAATTTGGTTATTCTGTCCATAATAACCCAAATCAAATCATGGAAGCGACGTGAACTAGGCAACCCTGTCATAAAATCTATGTTCAACTCTTCCCACTTTCACGCGGGGATGCTAAATCCTATATAGAGACACTAGGCCTTTAGTGCTTGACCTTAACCTACTGACAATTAGCACACTTGGGTATAAACTCTGCAATATCCCTTTTCATACCTCTCCACCAATAGATTTCCTGCAAATAATGGTACATCTTAGTAACTCCTGAGTGAATAAAGTAACGCATACCATGCGCTTTTGCAAGAAATCGCTGTCTCAAACTATCTACTTATGGCACACACAGTCTACCCTGGTAACATAACACACCATCTCCCCCTTGGGAGAAAACCTCTACTTTCTGATCTCTGACTGACTCCTTCAACTTAACTAGACTGGTATCTCTATCTTGCTTTTCCTTTACTTCAACATCCAAAGAAGATTCCAAACTATTCTGAATCCATACACTACCCTCAACTGAGTCAACCAAATGAACGCCTAATCTAGCCAACTGATGAACCTCCTGAACCAACTTCTTATTATCATTCTCAACATGAGCCACACTACCCATATATAATCTACCAAGGGTATCTTCCACTACATTGGTCTTTCTCGGATGATACAAAACACTCATATCCTAGTACTTCAACAATTCTAACCACCTCCCATAATGAAGATTTAACTCTCTCTACAAAAACACATACTACAAACTTTTATGATCCGTGAACATATCAACATACAACCCATATAGATAATGCCTCCAAATTTTCAAGGCAAACACAACAGCTATTAACTCAAGATCATGAGTAGGATAATTCTTTTTATTAGGTTTAAGTTGTTTAGAGGCATAGGCTATGACCTTACCTCTCTACATCGGAGCATCATCCAAACCAACTCTAGAAGTATCATAATAAAAAACAAACCCATCTGAACCATCTGGCAAGGTCAAAACTGGGGCTGAGGTGAGTCGTGACTTCAACTCCTGAAAACTCTTCTCACAAGAATCCAACCACTGAAACTTGACTTTCTTTTGAGTTAATCTAGACATGGGGGACGCAATAGATGAAAGACCTTGGAAAAAAAATCTTTTATAGCCATCCAAACCCAAGAAACTCCTAATATCTAGTGAAGAAATGGGTCTGGGTCAGTTTCTCACAGCTTCAGTCTTTTGAGGGTCAAATATAATGACATCATCGAAAATAATATGGCTAAGAAAAGCTGTTGATCTTAGCCAAAACTCACACTTATTGAATTTAGCGAATAACTAATAGGCTCTGAGAGTGTGCAATACTGTTCTGAGGTCATCCGCATAGTCATTTTCATTACGGGAATAGACAAGGATGTCATCTATGAAGACTATGATGAACATGCCTAAGTACTGCTTGAACACTCTGTTCATCAAGTTCATGAAAGCTACTGGGGCATTTGTAAGACCAAAAGACATGACTAGGAATTCAAAGTGACCATACTGAGTTTTGAAAGCTATTTTTAGAATGTCACATTCTCTGACTCTGAGATGATGATAACTAGATCTAAGGTCTATCTTAGAGAAGTAACTGTCACCCTAAAGTTAGTCAAACAAGTCATCAATTCTTGGGAGTAGATACTTATTCTTGATTGTGACTTTGTTCAACTGACGGTAATCGATGCACATTCTGAGAGAACCGTCTTTCTTACGCACGAAAAGGACTAGAGCACCCTATGGGGAAACACTGGGCCTGATGAATCCTTTGTCTATGAGATCTTTCAACTATTCTTTTAACTCCCGCAGCTCAGCTGGAGCTATTTGGTAGGGCAAAATAGAGATAGGTTAGGTATTTGGAAGGAGATCTATTCCAAAGTCAATTTTTCTTTTGAGAGAAACTCTAAGAAGATCTTCAGGAAACATATCTGGAAATTTCCTCACTCCTAAAACTGACTCGAGATTAAGAGTCTCTGAACTAGAGTACTTAACTTGAACAAGATGGTAGACACACCCTTTGGATATCATTTTTCTCACTCTAAGGTACGAAATAAGCTGACCCCTAAGTGCTGAAGTACCACCCCTGTATTCTAGGACTAGTTCATTTGGAAACTAAAAATGAACAACTCTATTTCTACAATCAATTGAAGCATAGCATGAGTTGAGCCAATCCATGCTGAGAATGACATCAAAATCCATCATATATAACTCCATAAGATCAACTAAAGTAACTTTATGGGATATTGTGACCGAACAGCTCCTATATACCTTCTTGGCTACAATAGAGACACCTACTGGGGTAGACACTGAAAAAGGTTCTGCTAAAGTCTCAAGACTGACACCAAAATCAAAAGTTATGTAAGGTGTTACAAAATAAAGAGAAACTCTAAGATCCATCAACCTAGACAAGTCCATCTCCTTAATCAACATCACGGTCTTTCACTCTTTGACCATGCTATCAACTACACCAGAGACAAACTTACTCATACTAGACCTGTCATCAGACACCACATTAGGAGCATACCTGGCTAGCCGACTAAACTTATGACAATACTTCTTCACACTCATGTTTCCGTGCCTTAAATTAATAAGCTCCTGCACCTTAGCTTCTCTTAATTCCAAGGGAAAGAACCTATCTAAAAAGGCCATCACAAACTCTTCCTATTCAATAGGCCCTACATCTTCACCTCTATCTCCCTTTCACTGCTTATACCTAGTGTGAGCAACATCCAGTAACTGGTAAGTACTCAACTCTACACTCTCACTAGAAGGCACACCCATAATACTAGTTACCTTCTGAACCATGATGAGGAACTCCTGTGGATCCTTATCAGACTTAGATCCTGAAAATAAAGTAGGGTTTATTCGGGTGAAATTCCAAATCCTAGTTGTGGCAGTATTAGCCACTAGAACGGTTAGAAAGGTAGCGGACTGATTATTTTGGGATGCTACTGAGTGAGCTAAAGTAGTGAATGAAGCTCTGAATTCGACATGGGAGACATGCTCGTTCAGGGGATCTTCCTGAACAGTTGGAGGTGCAGGCTAATTACCATTTCTCCTTTTGTTATTCTTTCTGGGAGGCATGTTCTATAAATGGAAAGAAGATTAAATTAGAAAGAGGGTTTAAATTGAGCTCATGCTCACTCATACGACATGAATACTGAAAGAAGGAAATGTTTCCTAAAATATTTTATCGCCTCATGTCCATAAGTGTGGTGCGCTTCACACCCATGCATAAGACTCTACTCAACATGGCTTTCAGACTCCTTAGGACAATTTAAAACCTTAGGCACTGATTCCAAGTTTGTAACACCCCGGGAATACACCTTGGATTCCATACGGTGCTTACAGTCACAAGTGACCACAAGCTAACCCATTAGCTGTTACCAGTTGTGAGGACTGAATAAATTGATAACAAAGGATACACATGTGTGGTAAATAAGGTTGGATACACCATAAGTTTTAAACATTTATAATATATCTGAACTTATATGCCTGAAAAATAAATGTCTGAAAACAATACTATAAAGATTGTCTATAACAACTGATAACTAACGAACTGCCTAAAAGTGTCTGAAAGCCTCTAACTGACTGACTGTGGAGTTGATGGGATAAGTCCCCAACTAACTCCAGCTAACTACTGAACTGAAACACTAAAATAAATATAAACGGTCCTCAAAATATGAGGACTTACCATTGCTGCTACTGCTAGTGTACTGGGATGTCTAGGTGTAGTCGGGAACCTAAGCGTCTGAACATATGATATGAGACATCATAGTACAGGAAACGAGTATGCGTTCAGTACTTTGAATGTACTAGTATGCTAAATTAGGTTAGACTTATATGCATGAAGTTTATCTAATTATGACCATTGATAGTTTCATGTTAAACTCTTGATATTCTTTTGGAATGTTAAAGAATGGTAAAGTTTGTTTCTATACATGACTAGCAATGTCATCCCTCCCTGCATTGTGTACTCCTTAGAACAATCATTGAAGAATAATTAACTCTAATAAGTTATTTGATGTCAGTTTAATAGGGTCATATTAGTCCTTTTACACCCCTTATTAATATCTTCTTAAGAATTGTACAAATGATAAACATGTCAAGTGATATGAGACGAAGGTAGTAATAAATTTTTCTTTTTGCTACTGAGTTGTGCTTTAAATTTTAAAATAAAATAGAGTAATTGAAAATTGGCCTATCATATGAATATGAGGTACTCATTAATATGATCTCTATATGATAACATAAACATTTGACGTTTTTGATAAAAATTGATCAAATAACATATTCAAAACAAAGAGCACGTAATAGTTATGTATTTTTTTTTGTAGTAACAATATAAATATAAATGGAGGAAAATCCTCAATTCACATATAAAATTTAGTCAATGGAGGAAAATCCTCAAAATTTAAAATTTTAAGTGAAAGATAACTTTTGGTAATGGAGGGAAGTAGTCATCATTTTGAATTGAAATTTAATTTGGTGATCCTATTTAAAGGAGATATTGCTTTAATTTCGAAACAAACTCTTCTCTTATTTATCTTCTTCTTAAAGTGTAACCCAATAAGGTAGGTAGAAACATTAACAAATTAAATATTATATATTTTAGTTATTCAATATTTACTTTCTTACTATCATAATGACTAATCATCTATTTTATTGTCTTTTTAGCTTAAAAATGGACTATGTTGACCAGATATGCGTGAGCCTAGAAGAATAAGAAGAAAGAAGTAAAGAAGTACTAGGTTGTGAAGAATTGAAATAAATATTATCTACTTTATCATAGAGAATTCACGCATTGGACAGTCTTCTAAGGGGTTTACTTATTTGCATGTGCGTCGATGTTGATGCATTCCTTCTTCCTCCACCTTCACCTTCTCATCAATGAATATTTGTTGTACTTATTGATATGAATTTAAATTATTTTCATGATCCTTGATATCTTATGAATGTATTTTTGATTTTATTTGTGGATTAATGGAATTCCTGCGTTCCTCCAATTTAAAGCGTATTGTTGAATTTTTTTCTTGACATTTTCCTATTGGAAATTTTAAAATGGTGATATAGTAAAAACACACCTCTATTTATTATTAAATGCTAAATATGAGGTGGGCAGATGGATTATTTCTAAGAAGATAGAGTACATTCAAAGAATTTACATTGGAACGGAAAGTTCTAATTAAAGCTAAGTTGTTGAAAAGACTTCATTAGCAATTGAATGACCAATTTTAAACCTAGTCTATTGTTTTTAAAGATGCTCCTTGTTTCAAAAATTACTCCAGTATGGAATACTTTTTTTCAGCATTTCTATGGTAAGGTCAATATTAAGTCATTTCATTATTCATTCAATATTAACTAAGAATGTGAAGCACTAACTTGTTCATGTCATTTTATAATAGGACAAAATTGATGTTCTACGAGAAAATTTTAAATGATTGAAAAATTACCGCACCACTTTGTCTATGCAAATTAATACTTTGGTTAATAAGATAATGACTATACTTCATAGGTTAGGAATTGGTCTTGGTGCAATCGACTCACTTCCTTCAGCACTATCTACATCTCCCCTCGCCCCATAATTGCCCGCCTCATTGAACAAAACAATGGTAGTTGTTGTTTTTGTATTGTTAATGTCATGACCCAAACCAGGGCCTAGTTGTGATAGGTATCTAATGCCCACAATGAGCCAGAGACCACCCCCTTAGCCTAACATGTAGAACATAATAAAAGAATATAGCGGAAGCCAATCCAAACAGAATTAAGAAGATTAGATAAAACAAGTGTAAACTCTAAGAAGCAAATCAACCATCCAAACCACACTTGTCCATAAAGGGCTCTAAAAACATGACTATCAAACTAAGTTAGGACACGCCCCCTACTATGAACAAAAAGAATTCAAAAGTACTATGACAACAAAGAAAGAATAATAAAATGACAAGGCCCTTTGAAGGATGAAGGCTCACCACTTCACAACAACTCAACTGATATGCTCAACTATCTAACACTGCACAAGAGCAATAGAAAATCCTTCGGATCGTACATTATGAAATGATATAGCATCCAGGGATGGTTAGTGGGATAAGCACTGACATGTAACTCAAAAATAAGGATAAATAATACAATTACAAAAATCCAGTCATAAAACATTTGCACCGCATTAAAATACGTATATATAGGATGATAGGATAGGGACAAGGGTCATGAATATGAGAGTTTAAAGATTTAACTTGAACTGTGTAGCTTGATCTATCCTAAAGGCACCCATGGGCTATATAGGTTCAGTTTTCCCTGCTGAAAGGGCTAAGTGCGTATTAGCTGCACGACCCATGAAAAAATTGAGGAAAAAATAAAGACACAAAGGAAATAGCCATCCTAAAATATAGACGACTCCAACTAGTGCCGATACAAGAAGTTGCATCTTTTGGCGCAAGAGATAAAGATGTAGCGACCGAAACCCTATTAGCTCTAGTGGAAACCCTAGCTGAAGGACAATTTCTATGAAGATGACCTAGCTGACCATAATTGAAACATAAGTTCATCCCCTCCCCATAATAACCATGATGAAGATGCCCATAAAAATGACAAGGAGGATTAGGTGGAGCTAACTGAGCTCCACTAGCCTGAGACTGAACACCCTATGCCTTAGGACCACTGCTTGCCTGAAAATGACGATCACTTGAAGGATTAGGATAAGGAGAACTGGTAGATGAATATGAATTTTCCCAATTTTTATTCTTAGTCCAATGTCTAATGTTGAAACCCTGAGGTTTGCACCACACAGTAAGGGACAAGGTCCCTCAAAATCAATCACAGGAAAACTACACAAAAATAACCAGGAAGTAAGAGACAGTACAGAAAGAGTAAAAAAATACAAGATTTTATGTGGAATCCTAGGAAGGGAAAAACCACGGCTTGCCCTCACAAGCACCAAAGAAATCCACTATAATCAACCTCTAATTACAATCAAGATTTCTGCCTACATCTAGGCTTCTTTTGCTTATAGAAACTCTACTACAAGCTCATCTTGGTAACTCTACCAAGGATCTCTCTACTAATTAACTCTAATCAGTCTCACCAACTTAGGTAACTCTACCTGAGCACTCGCAAAAAAAACACCAATCTTATAGCATGAATAGTCCGATTACAAATCAACACTCAAGAATACTCACTCACTCCTTAAGCATATTACAAAGATAAGAACATGAGTAATACTTGAGCAATCTTGAAATGGAGTTTTTGCTACCTCTCTTCACTCTTTAAGATTTGAAAAAACCATTTGATGAAGAGGCATCTCTTTCCTTTTATAGCTGAGTTATGATTAGGGCTAAAATATCATTGGACCAACTATCCAAATCAATACAAAATAGCACATGAAAGTTTGTTACAAAAGAGGGCAAAACTATGCAGATAAAGCATGCCAGCTGTACTGTACCTTACACGTCTAGGGACCTGGTCCCTTGCAGTATAACTAATCATCTTCTAAACTACATATAACATCTACCTTATCTCCTACTGTTCTTCTAGCCTACATCCTACTTTGAATATCTAAACTTCTTGGTCTGCCTTTCCTACATCTCCCTATTTTTTTTCTTATCCTCTCTCTGCTGCATATAAACCACTAACCTAGAGATGTACATATCATTGTTGAATATCATAGATTTACACTTTAATACCAAATAATGGGAAAATCCAGAAGCAAACTTTCTCATTTTGAACCTTATGTTAGCCATTAACTCCAGAGCATAGTGGGATAACTGCTGAAATTTCATAGCATACTCCTTCACACTCATCGTCCCCTACTTTAAGTTCACAAACTCTTCTACCTTAACTTCCCTCAACTACTGAGGAAAGAAGTGATTAAGAAAATCACCTGAAAAGTCATCCCACATAGACTTCTCAACATCATCACCCCTCATAGATTTCTGCTTCTTATACCACTGATAGGCTATATACTTTAAGTGATACGCAACAAATTCTACACTCTCAGAATCAGTAGCATGCATCACCCTAAAAATTTTCTCCATCTCATCAATGAACCCCTGAGGATCCTCCTCAGCCTTAGAGCCTGTAAAAGTTGGGGGATTCAACCACATAAACTGGCCAACCCGAGTGACCCCAGATAAATATGCAATAGAACCAACATGATTAGATTAAAAAGACAACGATGCCACAAACTGAGTAAGAATATAAATAAATTGACAGAAATCCTCATTAGAGATATCTACCTAAGGAAGTTGATTATAAGTATCACCAATCTGGGAAGCTCAAAGAGGACTAGTAGGGATCGATGGACCCCACGTAGAGCAGTACAATCAGGAGAAGGGACCTGTAATACCCCACACTTATCTTAGTCCCGTTTAGCTCCTAGTGTGTCAAGGGTCAATTTTAAAAGTGTATAAATCTTTATGTGTATATAATTTTCTAGATCTAGACCCACCAATATGTAGATAATTGAATCAGATTTCCAGTGATACTGATTTTGCCTCAATCCGATACTCGTTTAAAAATATGGTGATTTTAGTGAAAGCAGTATGACACCGAATAAGCACCACATTGCGGTGAAGGAAAGATTTGCAATCGTCCTCTTTCCAGTGAAGCACCATGATTACAATGCATTGTGGAGAACCTCAAAGTCCCATTCATCCCTTTCCAGTAACTCACCGCGATTGGCCAGTATCGCGCCAGAAATCATTATGGAGCATGTACTGCATTGCGTAGGAGTGGAAATTCACACTCGTCCATTTTTAGTGATGCAATGCAATAGCACCGCATCATGACAGGGTGTAAATTCGAGTTTGTCCATTTCCAGTAATGCAACATGATAGCGCCCCATTGTGCCGAGGTGAAAAATCGGGCTCCAGTTCCAAACTTAAGCTTTCAAGGGCAATTTAGTCTTTTTCCCTAGCCTCAAGTCATGGAAAACAGAAGATTTAGGGTATTTGGAGCAGAATATACTCATTATTCATCAATTTTCTCTCCAAGGAAACCCTAGAGTTTAAATTTCAAATTTTATGAAAAATCAAATTCCACCATTTCTTTCTCAATATAACCTAAAATTCAAGGTTCCCAATTTAAGAACTTTAAGAAACAATCTTCAAGAGCATAAATAGGGATTAAAAGTCAAGTGTCTTCAACGATTTCAGTAATTAAGGTATGTGGGGTTTTCAACAAGGATAATCCTTTCATCCTTGTGCCCAAAATTAGTTTTTGAAGATATTTTTACATGAGCTTACATGAGTTTTGAATTAGGATTGATACCCAATATTTTCATTTGCAAGATTATGAGATTTTGAGAGATTTAGATGTTGAATTGCATGTCTACTTTCATATTTTCATGCGTATATTAGAAATTTTTAGATTTAGAATTGAATTATCAATATTTTCATTATCAAGAATGAATTTTATGAAAATTTGACATAAATTTGATGCATGGGTTATTATCTCTAGTTTTTATGTTGTTATTTCAAGAAAATTATGCTTTTAAGCACCCCATGACTTATTATATTCAAATTTTGAACAAAGATTTGATCTTTGGATCCTTACTTAGATATAGAATCCACTTTATAAATTTAGCTATAGTTTATAGTAAATAGATTTACAAGAGGTTTTCATTGTAAACCATTATATTAGTTGTTAAAAGTTGATTTTCCATAAAATAAGCATACAGATTAAAGGGAGTAGCATTTAGCACCGAGTTGGGTATGTTTACATGCCCCAAAACTACGAGCCAACGTAGGTTGAGATTATCTAATTATTTCCATTTCTCAATAGGTGATAGATACAGATGTGATCACTTAGATTAGGTTATACTCCTTGGAAAGAGTATGACACCTCACCCCAATGTAAAGTTTTCCCATAAGAAAATTAGACGTTGGATACTATGATAGCTCACATAGTGTATGTCAATTAGAAGAACCTCCCTAACAGTAAAGACTTTAAGAATAGTGTTTAAAAGTATTTTCCTATAACTTACAGAAAAAAATAACAGAAAAGCTTTTAGAAACTAAGTGTAAAGGCTGACAATTTTATGCAGATACTGTTTTCCATAAGTCATTAGCTATGAGATTTTAACTTTTAGTATACAGATACAAGGGTGAGTCCTCTTTTACTTAGCCTGCATGATTTAAAAACAAACTTAACTTCAGTTCTACTTATTCCACTAGCAGAAAGAGTAAAAGTACAACTTTTAGAACTAAGTGTTATGAATCACAAGATTTATACAGTATGTTTTGTCATGGTGATTCATGATTTTTAGCTTTTAGTTACTCCAGCCAATCTGAGTTATTTATACCTAGAATGCATCCATTTACAAGCTTATATGAACATTGAGATATTGTTTTACTAATGCATTTATGCCACATGCTCTGTACATTCCAAAAGTTCTGATTTACATATACATCTATGTGATACATTATTTAATAATGTAGGTACCAGTTCAGTTGTATTCCATATACCACAATCAGACAGTTGCAGACTCCAGCCAGTAGATGATGAGTCCTCCTACTTTAGGGACTTCAGTTAGATGTCATTTACGTACTTTACTTTTTAATCATATGTATTGATTAGTGGTAGTTGGAGTCGCATCCCAGCTATCTATAATCAATATAGTAGAGGCTTCACAAATGTCAGTTAGTGTCAGTCTTGTAATTTTAGTTTCGCTCTTCAGTTTTATCAAAATGTAAAATTGTATCAGTATTGTATTTTCTTAGATTTAATCATGATTGTATTTCTGCATAGTAAACTCAATCTTTAATGCATATTTAGATCAGTTGCTTAACAATATGCTAGTAAGGGTTATCTTGGGATCACTTTTGGTCTTAAGCACCGTGTGAAGACTAAGGGGTAGTCTTGAGACCTTACAAACTTAGTATCAGTGCACAAGGTTCAAGTGTCCTTGGGTGTCTATGAAGTCGTGTCTTGTAGAGTCTTGTAGAACGGTACATAGATGTCTGTACTTTTCTTCAAGAGGCTATAGGGCTTTTAAGAAATGTCTCTTCTTTCATACTCTAGATCATACAGTAAAGTTGTTCTCTCAGAAACTCCTGTCTATTTGTGTATTACCCTAAAATTCTCCATATATGAATTTCCAAGATAACATGATTACTAGATTCCGATTTCTCCTAAGACGATGCTCTCAGATTTACTATTAGTAACTTCTGAAGTCACACAAGGGGCTTGAGAAGAGCTTACCAATTTCCTTGAATAAAAATTTATGTCCTCATCCATATGTGTTGTTCAGTGAAGGCCGAGTAAGATATATATTCAGATTCCTTGATAACACTCTAATATATATAGTGCTTATGAGAGGAGATAGTGCGAACCTAGATTATTAAATAGAGTTTGATTCAAGGAATATTGCAACCTAGAGCATTATGATTTATAAGTAGTAGAACTTTTTTATAGTTTGAAGTATGGGTATAGAAGTGTAGTGGCAAAAAAATGGGAGTGGCGATTGATCGAAAGTATATAGATGATATTATGCGTGTTATAGAGTTTGCGTTAAGGTGATATGTCCTGGTGTGCTAGTTTATAGGTAATGAATATGGTACAATTCCCTTGGTAGAAGGTAGAGAAAGAGCGATTAGTTAAGGTGAATTATTATTTCCTTGTAGTATAAACAAAGTTATTGATGGTACTTATTTTATTAAAAAAGTATTGGTTATTAAGGAAAGGATTTTGTGGTTTAGTGTTGTTAATTTAGGCTTCCCTTGAGGTTGCAAAAAAAACAAGTTTAGTTGAAACTTATAGGGCCATGAAAGTAATTTAGATATATAGATGGGTAACTACTAGAGATGTGTGAAAGAGGGGTGTGCTAGCGGATTTTAATAAAGTATACCATAGGATTGTGATCAATTATGGTTGTTAAGCATGCCTAGCACTAGACACTAAGAATTAACAATGGATGATCATCAAGGTGGATATAATGGTTGCTTGATTAGTGATGCTAGTTATGTAGAAGTGATCTAGTAGCCTCGAACAATGTATGCAAGAGTTAAGGTTTAGTTATTCATAATTAAGTATGTTGTAGAGGTGTACCCAAGGGTGATATGGGGTTGCATTATTTCTAAAGTTATTATGTGTTATGTATGGTTTGTAGTACCCTTGAGTTTCTAAGTGAAAAGAGGCTAGTGATATAGTATAGGGTGTTCGTAATAGATAAGTTAAGGAGTTATGATTGAAAATGCCGAGCCTTTTGATATGATTTTGATTCTCATAGTTTAGAGAAAAATATAAGCTTAGAGATGCGATATTAGTAAGCTATGACAAAATTAATATGGTTTATTAAAGGTTGAGGATATCCATGTTAAGTGTTGGAATCTAAGTTTGAATCTTTGAGGATTGAGCAAATAAAAATAAGAGTTGAAACTCTAGAGGTGTGAACTCAGGACATGTGATACTCATGAAGATTCTAAGTTAGTAAGTGTTCAAGTAGCTATATGATGACTATTAGTCTATAGAAAGATATAGTTATATCTTAGAGGAAGTATTAATAGTGGCTTTTACACTTTCAGGTGTAGTCTTTCAGAGTAAGTTTATTTCTTACATGTATTGTTATATTCTGGAATCTAGAGTATAGAGAGTGTAGTTCATTTTAGAGGTTAGTAAAGGGTTTCATAGACTTAGAATAATGGCTTAAATCTAAGGGGGAGATTCTAGTAGTGATGACAGCATATTATAGAACATCAGAAAGTGAGGATAAGGCCCAACCCATTCTTATTTCAGTATTTGTATTTCAGTTATCCCAATATCTACTCATGCCTTGTGTGTCAGTTCCATGATCATAGTTTATGTTCATGCGCATAATAGAGAATTATGTACTCTCCCAGTTCGTAGTATGAGGAGTTCCAGTTCATTCAGCAGTCAGAATCGCATTCCATAAGTTATGAACTACAAATTTAGGTCATGCAGCTCATGACTCATGTACTCATGATTTATAGTATGCTCAGTTCCAGTACTCATGCAATACACTTAACGATAAGTGAAATTCAAATTTATATCATATACGTACCCAGACTAGATCTCTTTAATAAATCCATGCCGTGAATACTCTATTCCTTAGGCCTCAGTAAAATGTCAAGTTATACGTTGTATCCCTTCATGTTTCAGTCCCTAGTATTCCAACCTTTCAGTGACCTCCCCTTAGATCAAGATAGTGATGATGAACGGTTGTGTAGATAGGAGAGAGTAAATACATTACGTTGGGAAAGATGGTTGTATGCTTGTTTTATGTAAGTCTATAAGTGAAGGAATATTGATGTGAAGCTTTTTATGTATGACTTGGTTAGTTGAGAATATTTTATGTGTGTCTTCTTAAGAATAGTGCATGGAAATTATTATTGATAGAGGTATTAGAGAAAATGAGAAAGATGCTTTTATGGGTGTTTGTTGGGAAGTGCCTATATGGTTATAAAAATAGGTTTGAATGTCATGTTGGTGTGTAAGTGGATTAATGCATTGCACATTAGTAAATTCCTAGAAAGAGGTTGAATTTAGTTGTTCAAGTGATAAGAAGAATTATCCTAGAGGTGAGCAGTTATGAAAATGCTTGGGGTACTAAATTCATAATTCAGACTAGTATTATGGTGTTATGTGCAGTACCTTGTGATTTCGAGTTAGGCTTGACCATGATGAGAGAATTTAGTTTAGTTTAGACTTTAGTAGATGGATTTATCAATTCCTATGTGAGAATTATAAGTTGAATCATGTGAATATGGTATTTAAGGGGATAATATAGTTGAGAGAGTATTTGAGGAGTGTTGCTAAGCTTGAAAGTAAGAAGTTGCATTGTTTAAGGCCTAGTAATTCTATCCTAGCTTATGATTTATAGGTCTATGTTCCATGCTATAGAGTTGTAGCAATGTTGAAATTTCTTATTCAGATGTCTTGTTCAGATCATGCCTAGAGTTCTTTTCTCCCTAATATCATTAGAACTTTCTAGAATAGTGTTGAAGAAATAACCTATTTGGGTGTGAGCATTCAGTATGATCCAGTCCATATAGCCTGCAATCTAGTTTAGTAATAAAATAGATAAGCTCCTCTAGATTTCCAACTTTCCATCTAGATGTTCTACCCAAAGTTTCATGAGTAAGGCCATTCCATAAGGTAAAATATTCGCATTTATACAAATTACGAATTCAGCTCATTCTAGGCATCAGGCATTAGTCTCAGATTCAGCTATTTAGTCATGATTTAGTTCATAAGTATTCAGTGAATGATGTTAGTTTTCCAAGTATTCTAGCTTAGTCAGTGTAATACATATTGTATGATCTGAGCCTCGTTGTCTCATGATTTGTGCCTGCATAATTTATCACTTTGTAGTTCTATATGTATGATTGCATCATAAACACTTCAAGCGAATACTAAACTCTCATCATGAATCAGCTCCTTATAGCAAGTAAAGGTAAGTCAGCTCAAAAACCAGTTTCATGATAGAGGTCTCTAATGTTTCAGACTTAGTCATGTAAGTATGTTCCCTGATGTGCATATTCATTAAATGATCTCAGTTACCTTAGTTCAGAACTCTCAGTCCAATTAGTCTCATTCAAAGATGAATGTTCTAAAGGGGAGATATTGTAATACCCCATACTTTTGTTAGTCCCGTTTAGCTCTTAGTATGTCAAGGGTCAATTTTAAAAGCGTATAACTCTTGATGCGTATAGAATTTTCCAGATCTAGACATATTAATGTGTAGATAATTGAATCATCTTTCCAGCGATACCAATTTTGCCTCAATTCGATACTCGGTTAAGAAGTTAATGGCGATTTTAGTGAAAGCAGTAGGACACCGCAATAAGCACCGCATTCGGTGAAGGAAAGATTCTCAATCGTCCTCTTTCCAGTAAAGCACCACAATTATGATGGTTTGTGGTGAACCCTAAAGTCCCGTTCGTCCTTTTCTAGTAACTCACCGTATTGGCCAGTGTCGCGCCAGAAATCATGGTGGAGCATGTACCGCATCACGAGGAGTACAAATTTGGACTAGTCCATTTCTAGTGATGCAACGTGATAGAACCACATTGTGCCATGGTGTAAAATTGGGTTTGTCCATTTCCAGTGACGTGACGCAATAGCGCTGTGTCGCGCCGAGGTGAAACATCGGGCTCCAGTTATGAACTTAAGCTTTCAAGGGCAATTTAGTATTTTTTTCCAAGCTCCAAGTCGTGGAAAATAGAATATTTAGGGTATTTGGAGCAACATATACTCATTATTCATCAATTTTATCTCCAAAGAAACCCTAGAGTTTCAATTTCAAATTTCAAGAAAACTCAAATTCCACCATTCTTTTCCCAAGATAACCCAAAATTCAAGGTTCCCAATTCAAGAACTTCAAGAAACAATGTTCAAGAGCACAAATAGGGATTAAAAGTCAAGTGTTTTCACTAATTTCATTAATTAAGGTATGTGGGATTTTCAACAAGGATAATCCTTTCATCCTTGTGCCCAAAATTAGTTTTTGAAGATATTTTTACATGAGTTTACATGAATTTTGAATTAGGGTTCATACCCAATATTGTTTTTTCAAGATTATGAGATTTTGAGAGATTTAGATGTTGAATTGCAAGTCTACTTTCATATTTTCATGCGTATATCAGAAATTTTTAGATTTAGAATTGAATTATCAATATTTTCATTATCAAACATGAACTTTATGATGATTTGATATGAATTTGATACATGGGTTATTAGCCCTAGTTTGAATGTTGTTATTTCAAGAAGATTATGTTTTTAAGCATCTCATGATTTGTTATATTCAGATCTTGAACAAAGACTTGATATTTTAATCTCATCTTAGATATGGAATCCACTTTATAGATTTAGCTACAGTTTACAGTAAACAGATTTACAAGAGGTTTTTATTGTAAACCCTTTTATTAATTTTTAAAAGTGGATTTACAACTGAATGAGCATACAGATTAAAAGGAGTAGTATTTAACCCTAAGTTGGGCATGTTCACATACCCTAAAACTATAAGCCAATGTAGGTTCAGATTATCAGATTATTCCCATTTCTATATGGATGACAGATACCGATGTGATCACTTAGATTAGGTTATACTCCTTGGAAAGAGTATGACATCTCTCCCCAATGTGAGATTTTCCCATAAGGAAACTAGACACTGGACATTATGATAGCTCACATAGTGTACGTCGATTAGGAGAACCTCCATAATAGTAAAGAATTTCAGAATAGTTTTTAAAAGTATTTCCCTATAGCCTATAGAAAAGAATAACATAAAAGCTTTTAGAAAATAAGTGTAAAGGCTCATGATTTTATGCAGCTATTGTTTTACATAAGTCATTAGCTATGAGATTTCATCTTATAGTTTACAGATACATGGGTGAGTCCTCTTTCAATTAGCCTGCATGATTTGAAAACAAACTTAACTTTGGTTCTACTTATTCCACTAGCAGAAAGAGTAAAAGTACAACTTTTAGAACTAAGCGTTATGACTCATAATATTTATACATTATGTTTTGTCGTCGTTATTCATGATTTTCAAATTTTAGTTACTCTAGCCAATGTGAGTCATTTATACTTAGCATGCATCATTTTACAAGCTTATATGAACAATGAGCTATTGTTTTACTTATACATTCACCCCCACATGCTTAGTACATTTCAAAAGTACTGATCCACATATACGTCTATGTGCTACATTGCTTAAGAACGTAGGTACCAGTTCAATTGTAGTCTATATACTACGATCAAATAGTTGTAGACTCCAACCAGCAGATGATGAGTCCTCCTACTCTGGGGACTTTAGTTAGATGTCATTTACGTACTTTACTTTCTTACTCATATGTATTGATTAGTAGTAGTTGGAGTCACATACCAGCTATCTATAATTAGTAGAGTAGACGCTTCACAGATGTAAGTTAGTGTCAGTCATGTAATTTCAGTTCTGTTCTTCAGTTTTATCAGAATGTAAAATTGTATCAGTATTGTATTTTCTCAGATTTCATCATAATTATATTTTCACACAGTAAACTCAATAATTTTATACATATTTAGATCAGTTGCTTAAAAATATGCTAGTACAAGGGTTAACTTGGTATCACTTGTGGTCCTAAGCACCGTGTGATGACTAGGGGGTAGTCTCGGGTCATTACAGAACCCTAGATCGGGGTTTGTACTCCATAAACAGGGTGAGTCCCCTCCATATTCTCCTCAAGTGGAACATAAGTTCTAGTAGAGTTTATACAAATATTAGATCTTTGGGGAGGCATGACCTAAAATGAGAGGAAGCCTGGAGTTGGAGAAGTTTCATAGCACTAAACTATATAGCTCAAAAATAGAACACAAGAAAGGAAAACATTCCTAAATGCCTTGTAGCCTCTCTTTTATAAGTGTGGCGCGCTACACACCCATAAAAGGACTGTACTTAATGTAGATTTATGGACTCACAATGACCTTGAACTAATGCTCTAATACCAAGCTTGTCACGACTTAAACCTAGGCCTAGTCGTGATGGGTATCTCAAGCCCACCATGAGATAGACACGACCCCATTAGCCTAACATACAAAACACAATAAAAGAATACTGTGAAAGATAATCCAAATAGAAATTAGAAGATTTGATAAACCAAGTGTAAACTCTTAGAAGCAAAACAACCATCCAACCCCCATTTGCCCACAAAAGCCTCTAAAAATGAAAATATCAAACTAAGTTGGGACATGGCCCTGATTATGACAAAAAAGAATCCAAAAGTACTATTAAAATAAAGAAAGGATAATAAAATGACAAGGTCTTTCGAAGGATGTGTCTTACCACTTCACAGTAACTCAACTGACGTGCTCAACTGCCTAATGCTATACAAGAGCAACAAAAAACCCTTCGAACCCTATATCATGAAATAATGTAGTGTTCATGAATGGTTAGTGGGATAAGCACTGGTATATAACTCAGGGAATTAGGATAAAATAATGCAATTACCAAAATCTAGTCAGAAACCATATGCACCATATTCATATACGTATATATAGGATATCAGGATAGGGACAAGGGTCATTAACATGAGAGTTTAAAGATTTAACCTGAACTGTGTAGCTTGATCCATCCTAAAGGCACCCATAGGCTATATGTGTTTAACTCCCCCTACTAAAAAGGCCCCAGTGTATGTTAGCCGCACGAACCAAGGAAAAATTAAGGGAAAACTAAAGCCACCAAGGTAATAACCATCCCAAAATATATACATCAAGTGCGCATCAAGCATACGGTCATATAGACCCCCAACGTCGACAAACATGATTTCTAGTGTTCATTCCCTTGGGACCTACACCTTCACGGTAGATACACAATTCCCATTAATCCTAAATTAAAATAATTTGCACATAAACCAATCCATTAACCCTAGATTTATTCACTAAGGCATTTACCAATTTGTATCGCCATGCCATTATGCTTGCAAACTTATTTAATTATGCCAAACCAATTCACACAATCAAATTGGAGTCCCAAGTTCCATTTAAATCCAAAAGCAAGGCCACAAAGTCCATCCAAATCCATATTCATATCCATTTATTCTTTAATGCATGGGTTCAAAATAAGTTAAACCATGCAATTATCCATATTTAAAGCCAAGATTATAAAGTGGATTGAGGTTAATACCAATCCCAAGCCAAAATTCATCCAATTTGGGGAAAATCATGTCCTCATTCCAATCATTTAAATAATGTCCCAATTTAGTCCCAAAAATATTAATTTAAAATATTAATAATCAATTTAGAACATGGGACAAGTAATTCAATTAGTAACAACTGAAACCCCTCAATCCAATTTCAAAACCCACAATTTAAATCACATGAAAATCCATTCAATTAATTCCACAATATAAAATTTAAGTTTAGGGAAGATAAACATGCTTGAATACACAAGGAATTGAAAGCAATTCAGAGTTCAGAGCTTGAATGGTAAATTCCTTGTGAAACCCTTGGAGTTTCTTGGTTTAAGTTTTAAAGAGGAAGAGAATGGTATTTGATACTTAAAACTAATGGGAAAAGGGTATATTTTATGTTTAAAGGTTGTACAAGGGGTAAAAAGACAAAAAGCCCTCACCCCAAGTGAAAAAACAAAAAATGGATGAATATAAAATAACGGTGTGGTACGCTAATATCACGGAGGGTAGCCTCTATGATACACTACTATCATGAAGGTTAACCTTCGTGACACGGTCCTATCACAGAGGCTTACTGACTCGGGGTCAAAAAATTACCCCGAACCCCTTTTGAAAAATCCAAAACTTTTTGAAAACACCCTTTTAACATCCGTAAACATAATTCAAGTCAAAAATTGATATTACTCACACAGGAGAATAAAAAATAAAATCATCAATAGTTAATTTTTATTTGAATCAATGAATGTTTTATTTCTTTATCTATACAATTTAGTTATTGTTCATTTCTAACTAGTTTTTGGACATATTAATTAAGTTAATAAAGCAACATGGTTTCGAGGCAAACTGACATATGAGTGAACTGAATGAACAAAGGAACAAAATAACCTCAAACACGTTCCAAGAAATTATTTGGCATCACAATAAATAATGAGTTTGCATAAAAAAGGACAAAACAATTGCTAGTACGTTACAACCAAGACTTTACATCCCAATTAATTTAAAGGTAGATACTTAAACTGTTTGAGAATATACAATAGCAAGTACGTTATCAACATGCGTCATTAATAATGTTACTTTCTTGGAAACTATTTATCAATCTCATGATACATTGCACCCTCTATAAAGGTTGGATGCAACATCTATTACTCATAACTACATCCTTAATTGCAATGGTTAGAACCCCAGCCAATTCAATAAGAAGGTTCCTGAACCTTACCACATCTCTACAAGTTCTCAAGAAGCTACACATGAAAAAAGAAGACTGCGACATCCTTGAGAATAAACTAACCAATATCATCAGACTCTTCGTCAACAAGGAAACAAAAGACTAAATTGAATTCTTTCTACTGTTCCAACCAAAGCCCCTGATAAAAGACTTTTGACATCTATTAGAATGTCCTTACGGAAAACCCCATATGGAGTGCCTCCATTTTGACTGATTTAGAGCCTAATATTGCTGGAGGAAGTAATAAAGAAAAAGGAGGTGAGGCATCCAATGCCAGCGCTAGAAAGAAGGAATTCACAAGAACTCCATTTATGTAAGTGGATGCAATGGGTGTGTATTTCTTATATGTATGATTGGGGATGGAGAGGAGGTTAGGACTCTTGCTGTGGTTATTACTGGTTACTTTTTCTCTTTGTGGTTATACAATGAAGTCTTTTTAATGTGAAATTAATATTTTTAGTTTTTTTTTGGTTTAATTTAGATTTTATTAATAATAAAATTAACAATACAAATGGACCAACCCATCTAGAAAAAAAATCCACAAACAAAGAAAAAAACAAGATCAGGTCGGCCCACACCAAGACCCAGTCCAATAAAAAACACATAAATAGTGTAGGGTTTCCTAAACAAGCTAAGATCTACTCACAAAAAATCTTTTTGCCTATTCTCCTCTTCCCATGGCTATCTTAATCAATTATCAATTTAAGCTGCTCATTCTTTAGGTAATTAATTCCGTTCCTTGGTGTGACTATGATGGATGCTTCTCCAACTACAAAAGAAAGCTATTTCCTTTTTTTTTCTTCAGATTATTTATCTGTTGCTTGCTCAACTTCATCTTTCTTTGTGTATTAGTTGAGAACTCCAGTACTAAGGTGTATGACCATCTTTTTGGTGCCAAAATTATAGGGTCAAGTCCGCTTGAGCCTAGCATGCATTTCTGGTATGCTTTTTCTTCTTTTGTGTTACTTCTGCTAAGTGTAATACAAAATAACATCTCTCTTGTTAACCCGTTATGGTTGGGAGGGAGATACTAAGATGCTCGGACCCACTGGTAACTGAATGATGTCAAGATCCCAAGATGCATATGATGACAATCTGACCGTTGACCCCCTAATCTACTGAGAGTCCATTTTGTTGACTGGTTACTTTGGCTAAGTAGAATTTCCCCTATTTTTTTCCCCATCTTGGAATTGTACAGAAGTGAAAAAACTGTATTAGCCTATCCAGTCTTTGTAATTTTGTATAATTGCTAGCCTTAAATAAGATGACTGATACTTATCACTATTGAGGATTCTTTTAACCATCTAGGTAGTTAACTAAATGCATTATATGTGACTGAATTCTACTCTACTACCATGTTAGCTAAGTAGTCAGCTAGCTGATTACCATCTCTGTATGTATGCACTATCTGCACTTGCTTGTTTGAAAGTAATCTCCATGTTTGCATTATTATATCTTCTATTTTCCATGGTATTTTCCACTCCTTGCTTAACATCTGCTTCATAGTTAATGAGTCAGTCTGAATGATCACTTTGTTATGATTTGATATGTTGCAATGTTTGGCTGCATTCAAAATAACTAATGCTTCTACTTCCATACTAGTAGTTTTCTTAATAGATTCCCATTCTGCATACACTAAGTCCCCATCTTAGACAAAAATCCTAAGCACTTTTCCCTAGATTGCCCTATGAGACACCATTTGTATTATATTTGACCTATCCCTCTTATAGAGGCTCCCAAAGAACAGTTATAACCTTAATTCTAGGTTTCAACTGACCAAATTATTGTATAATATCTGGCCAATCTCCTGAGAAATCTAGAGTAGGCTTTCTCACTTTAACATTCTCAAATGTCTCGTAATATTCAGTATCATCTTATGTACTGATACTTCTTCCCTATCATGTTTCATTGCATTTCTTCTTCTCCAAAGCTCCCATATTATCATAGCTGGCAATGCTCTATAGTACACTTTTTCTCTTGTCTTTACATATGCATTCCATCATGCATATATTTGATTCCTCAGACTCAATCCCTGTATATTAATCCCTGCAAAAGAAGAGAAATAGGACCAAGTCCTATTAGCATGATCATATCTCAGCAGCACATAAGACACTGTCTCCTGTGTTGGATTCTGATAACACCAACACATAGAAGGTCCTTTCACTCCCCATCTCCTGATAGTAGCATCAACTACAATATTCCCCTTCCACATTCTCCACATAAAAATATTATTTTGAATGGTAAACCTTTTATCCAAGGCTTCTTGTAGAACTTATTAGGATTCTCTCTCTGCCTGATATAGTGTTATGCTGATATAACACTAATATCCCCCCTAGACTCTAGATCCCATACTGACTTATCTTGCTGCTCTAACTCCTGCTGAATAGTCACCTTCTATATTATATGAGTCACCATGTCGTCAGAAAATAATTCTTTTAGTATTTGAACATTCCACTGCCCATCCTTTATCAAATCCTTCACCTTCTAACGGCTATCATCCCATTCCCTGCTTACCTCCATAATTGAATATAAATCTCCTATCCCACTCTAATTATCATACCATATATGTGCATCTCCTCCCTTTATCTTCTAAAGTATAATATGGTCTATAAGATCCCTTACTTATAGCATCTTCTTCCAAACTTAGGTACCACCTCCAGTTTTCCACATGACTTATTTAGGATGTAGTTTCCTGCAATACTTATTCATCATGTACTCACTCTATATGGACTTCTTAGTTCTAAAGTTCCACCAAAGCTTACAAAATAAAGCAGTTGATACATCTTGTAAACCCCTAAAACCAAGACCTCTTTCTTCTTCTGGCAAACATATTTTAGACCAAGCTACCTAATGTCTACCTTTCCTTTCTTTAATGCTGCTCCAAATTTTTTTTTTCAAAACATATTTGAAGATCATTTAGAACATTCTTAGTTGTTACTTGTTCCTGTTACTTTTTAAAATTGTTACTTATGATTTTGAAGTATTTCTTTATTTTTAATCTTTGATTTAAAGAAAAAAATACACAAGAACGAGTTGTAGGTGGACACAATGATTGTGTGGGGGGAAAGGGGAGAGGGGAGGGGAGGGTGGTTAGGCTTCTGGCTGGGATTATTACTTGTTACTTTTCCCTTTTGTGGTTATGAAATGAAGAGTTTTTAATGTGAACTTTTTTGTTGTTACTTGTTACTGTTACTTTGTTTTAATTATTACTCATGGTTTTTAACAGTTCCTTTATTTTCAGTCTTTAATTTATACTTGTACAAATATTGGTTATTCTTTGAAAATGAATCATATAACGAGTAGGTAAGATATTATGCATAGTTTTACTTGAAGCTTATGCCATAGAGTTTGTGCCATTTGTGCCAAATTTAGTTGTGCAAAGTCATTGATCAAAATAATAGTAACAAGTTGATGGTAGGAATATTTCACATCATATTAGTTAAGTTTCATAAATAAACATATGATGTGAAATCGGAGTGATTTCTTATGGGATAAACAATGTATAGAGTGTTAATGCATCTAAGTGATTGTTCATTCCAACTACGCAGTAAATTATTATGTTTTTACATCACTCTGTATTTAACTTTGATACTTATCACTTTGGTACAGTTCGACATTAAAATAGGTAATGATCTAGTTATGATAATTATTTTATAGTGATTTATTTAATGAGTACGTAAGAGATATTCAATATGATGATTTTTTTCAAGCCTTTGACGTAGAATTTGTGCCGTTTGTGCCAAATTTAGTTGTGTAAAATCATTTCTCAAAGATAAGAATTACGAGTTAGAAGGGGTAGGCATCAAATAGAGTGCTTAATGGATCTAAGTGATTGATGATTTCTACTACTAACTTTATTATTTGTTCTTTTGCATCACTCTGTATTTAACCTTACTTTTCATCGATTTTATTTTGCTCAAAGCAAAAATAGGTAATGATCTAGTAGATTTTTATGATCACTTTTTGCAAGTATTCATTAAACGAGTAGGTAAGACCTACAAGGTAAGAATATTATTTCAAGCTTATATTGTAGAATTTGTGCCATCTGTGCTAAAATTTTGTTGTACAAAGTTATTGCTCAAAGATAACAATAACAAGTTGAAGGATAGAAATATTTCACATCATTTTAATGAAGTTGCATAATGAAAGATATGACATCAAATCAGAGTGATTTAAGAAGGGGTAGACAATGAATAGAGTGTTCAATGCATCTGAAAGATTGTTCATTCCAACTACTCACTCAATTACTTGTGTTTATGAATCACTTTGTATTTAACCTTACATTTCATTATATCTTGGACAACGATATTTTATTTAACGACTTTTAAGACTTAATTCATAGGACTTTTAATTAGTTCATAAATACAAGATGAAATATTTTAATTAACAAGTTTATGTAACATATCTGTGAAGACTCGTTGAACAAACAAAGCTATGATTATTTCAAAACATTACTATTATATACAAATTAAGATGCATTTTAAAATTTATTTACATGATATTCGAATTTATAAATTGAGATTTAAAAATTATTTACATGATTTTAACATTCAAAAATTATAAAATAAACAATCGAATTTAAATAAATTATTTCTCATTGACTTAACTACTCTAAAATAGTGTTGCTTAGGCTTCTTAACCCTTGGTTCATAATTTTGCTATTTAGTGCTAAGGGTGGTAATAGTTGACTGCCCCAAATCCATCGAAATATCATTTCTCACTGACAATAAAGATAAAAATATTTCACATCATTTTTATGTAGTTTCATAAAGAAAGATATGATATCAAATCGGAGTGATTTTCTAAGGAGTAAGCATGACATAAAGTGCTCAATGAATCTACGGGATTGTTCATTCCAACTACTCACTCAATTACTTGTGCTTTTACATAACTCTATTTTAACCTTAGTTTTTATCGAATTCATTTGGTTCAAAGAGAAAATATATAACGATCTAGTATATTTATATGATCATTTTTACTACAAATTTATTTAAATAAATGGTAAGAGCTATTATGTAACAAAATTCTTTCAAGCTTATGACGTAGAATTTATGCCATTTGTGATAAATTGAGTTTTACAAGCTCATTGCTCAAAGCTAATAACAACAAGTTGAAGGGATTTTAATGAAGTTTAATAAGGAAAGACATAACATCAAATAAGAGTGATTTTAGAAGGGGTATACATGGCATAGAGTGCTCAATGAATCTATGGGATTATTCAGTTCAACTACTCACTCAATTAATTGTGCTTTTGCATCTCTCTATTGTAACCTTAATTTTTTATTAAATTTATCCAGTTCAAAACAAATATAGGTAATGATCCGGTATATTTATATGATGATTTTTTACTACGAATTTATCTAAATAAACGGTAAGAGCTATTTAGGAACAAAATTATTTCTAGCTTATGCCATATAATTTGTGCCATTTGTGCCAAATTGAGTTTTGCAAGATCATCGCTCAAAGATAATAATAACAAGTTGAAGTGTAGAAATATTTTACATTATTTGAATGAAGTTGCATAAATAAATACATGACATCAAATCAGAGTGATTTTAGAAGGGGTAGGCATGACATAGAGTGCTCAGTGGATCTAAGAGATTGTTTATTCCAACTACTCACTCAATTACTTGTGATTTTTCATCATTCTATATTTAACCTTACTTTTCATTACATATGGGACTACTTTAACTAGTTGAGATATTCCATGAGACGTTTAACTAGTTGACGTCTATTAAGATGAAACGTTTCAATTAACAAATTTATCTTACATAATCATTGAACAAACAAAAAAGCCATGGTTAATCCTAAAGATAAAAATTATTTACAAAGTGACATACCTTTTAAAATTTATTTAAAGAATATTAAAAAAATTAAATTTAGCTTTAAAAATTATTTAAAAGATATTGTAATGACTTAATTTTTGGTGATTTTGGTGAATTATTTATTTCTGTATAATTAGACCATTTTATCCATTTTCGCGATTGCTTTATGGTATTTTTGGAGTACGGAAATGATTGGATTGATTTCTAATGCATTTCAGTGTGATTTGTGGTTAAAAGGCTTTATAATTGATTTTGGTCAACTTTTATTACTTTATGTATCAGATGGCAAAACGGAATGTGCTAATAGATCTGTAACGTTGATTTTGGATTGGTATTATGATTGGTGTGACTTTACAACTTTGGTATCTTATTTTGACCCTCAATTTAAAAATTTGTAAAATTAGGTCTCGAGGATCAATTTTGTGGAAATGATATTTTTTTTCAAAAGTATGGTATTTCCATTGAGTTCAAGCATCGAATTTAATAAAGTAGCATACTTTGTTTACATTCTCGGGATTTTGTATGAATCCCGAGGGGTACGCAGGGACTTGAAATTTTTTCCAAGTTCAGTTGCTGAACCATCCAGTTGGTGCAGCCGGTGCAATTTTGTCCTCTTTAGTGGTAGGCGCTAAAGGTCCACTTGGCCTCTTAAGCGGATGGATCCAGCTGGGCAATGGTGCTTTCGTGATGCCCTGTCCGCTTTAGTGGAGGATGCTAAAACGGCCCCTGTTCACTTTTGCAAACTATCCTACTTGGATATCGCTAAATCGGTACTTGATCTCTTTAGTGGTGACCTAAAGCAACCAATTGACCGCTTAATTGGTCAACACTGGTACTTGTTTAAATAGATTTTTTTCTTAATTTTCCCATCATTTTTTATACTTGGAGCTTCGAGTTTTATAGTTTTTGGGCAATTTCTTCCACTTTCAAGCTTGGGTAAGATCCAAATCCCTATTGAAATTATTTTTCTTTGATTCTTGTCATCTAAAACTCATTAAACCACGATTTCAAAAGTAGAATTTGGGAATTTTGGCCTGAAAAGTCTAAATTATTATTTCTTCGATTTAAACCCCAATCTCAACCCATTTTCACTTGAGTTTTCTTCTATAGGTTCCTTAAATCATGGGTGATATATTTTCGAACTAAAATTTTGGTTTTACCCTTTTTTTTTTTAAAAAAAAACTCATTTTAGGAATCCATTTTGACCCCAACTCAAAAATTCCCAATATGGGTATCGCTGGCTTCATTTTGATGCATAAATTTTATATTTTTCTATTTTTGAGTTTGTTCATGAGGGGAAGGCTCCATATTGAAGGTTTCAATCTTTATTTCTTCATTCGAGGTAGATTATGTCTTAACTTTCTTTAGATTGGGCTGGGTAGTTAATACTGATATAAAGGTATGTTATGGGTATGAGAACTAATCGTAGAAATGGCTTTGTTATTGTTTGTCACTGTGTGGAGGTTTATATGGTTATTATCTGGTGGTTTTGAGACATTATTTGATATGTATGATTGTGTTAGGTCTTATACGATATTGTTGGCCTGGTATATATAATTATGCGACAACGTCAGTTAATGTCACCCAAACTATACCCTCCAAGAGGATACAATGTGGACAGTGAAAATTATATTAACCCAACTAGGTTTGGGTCGATCCCATAGGGAATATATTGGATCCATCTCTCAAACTTGCTGAAGTAGCCGAAAGTGCAAAAAGGTAAATATGGGGATTTTGTAGAAAACAGTAAAAAGTAACAAGTTGTGAATACTTTTAGTTGTAAACAATCTGAGATGAACACTAGAACTGTGTTCTCCCTGGCTTCATAACTCAGTAGGTTTTTCCTTCTCAATCGGACTATCTCACCATAACACAAGCAAAATCTGACAATCTAGGTATTACTAACCATCTTGTGAAGGCGTTGGTAAATCTCACCCTTAACCTTGTGAGTCTCAGGGTTTTGCCTTACTAACCCTTGTATTTGATCCCAATTTAACTGTCTCCTTTTCTTATCAAGTTATTAGACAAGGGTTGATCACCTCGAATCACTATTGCAATCATTTTTCCTAATATCAATATCTCTTGTAAGGATGATCTCCAATACAGGAAGATTCTCAGTGTTGGCCACAACTAAGAAAGAAATTAAACTGAAGAAAATCACAATGCAAGTTTATACAATGATCTAGAAGAACCTCACACTTCCCCTACTTCGTTATTCTGCCAGGGTTTTCATAACCCTAGCTAAGGGAATTAGCCGATCATAGTTTTGAAACAAGCCATGGAATTCAATAAACAAAACATATGAATAATCTCACAAATAATTGAGAAAGAAAACCCAAATTCTCAAATTAATTAATTAACCAAAAACCAAGAACAATGAGATTTCAAGATCCAAAGTCAATCTTAGAATCAAATATATATTTTTGTATAGTATTAGTGCGTAAACTGACTAAAAACATCAAAAGAGTATTTATAGAGCACAAAAAAATCCTAAAAATCTAAACCAAAATATACAGGGAAAATTAAGTCGGTGGCCACTTACGGCGCCACTTATGGGCCATAAGTGGCACCTACACCATGTAGAAGACTGTCATAATTATCTGTCTTCATAAATCTGCAACTTTTTCTTTTGTACTGGTACCTACGAGGCATAGGTGGTAACTACGTCCCATAGGTTTCCTCATTATATGTACCAGAAGACTCTTCCAAAATCAGCTTCTCTGAACTTCACATCTCTAACACTTACACTGGTACCTGCAGCGCCGTAGGTGGTACCTACGGGGCGTAGGTTACCCTTCATAGGTAACATGTTCATCAATGAAGCTTCGGATTCTCTGAAGTTGCAACTCTGAAATATATGACAAATATCTATGCCACATAAGTGCTACCTATACCACATATCTAGCCTCGTAGGTGGGTTTTTCTGCAAAACTTGACTCCTTTTCTTCATGTTAAGCTCCATATATACCAAATCAGTACACATAAAAACACATCATATATACCAAAACAAACCTAAGTACTTGGATATTTTTTTATTTTAAGCATTGAAAGTGCGCTGAAACCATGACACATAAACACCCTCAACTTAGAATGTTTGTATGTCCTCAGGTAATAAAAATACAAAAAATACAACGATGCTTAACTAAGAGGAACATAATATACCTTTGGCAGTCAATATCCAATTCAGCTAAAAAACATCACCCCCTCCTATTTTTTCTTTTCAGAACCAACTATGTGAATCAATGTAGCCCAACAATATAACACAAGGGAATCAAGATATGTAATTACATTATCAACACATAATCAAGCATATGTACAAATTACACTACCCAAATAGATAAGAAGCTAGAACCACAACCCATGCACCCTTACAACAAAAAAGTCCCACTCACTCAATAGAATCATGAATTTTAATGCGGGGATTACCATGAGGCACTCACAATCATAAAAAGTTCCATAATGTGTAAAGAATACCATAGTCCTGCCCTTATTTTCTTTACCTTAGTTTTCAGACAGTCGCGTCAGGATCACTATAGGACTTCACTCGGCTTGTAACATAGGCTTGGGGGATGGTATGGTATATTTGGGAAATTTAGTGACTAATCCTCCTTGGCACTACAATTACTTTAGGGGTCCACTTATCAACCAACGTTTCTTTCATTCTAACCTTATTTCTCCCTTTTTCCTTTTATAACTTATTCAGGCTGGGTGCGGTTTCTTTTATTTATTCGTTTTCTTTTTCAAATCTATATTTTTTGTATTTTTGATTTTATTTTTCCATTTTTCCTTTCTTTTTCTACCACACTCAGCCCTACTTTCTTTCCTCCAATTTACATCGTTCTTCATACCCACTTCTAATCATGCACCCTTGTGATAGCTACCCTCGACTTAGGTGATTTACCTGAGTTGATGTGCATAGTATACAAGGAGGACCAGGGCCAAAATAAGTTCATTGTAATTAAAATGGGAAGGTGAATGGTGAAAATATGAAAAATAGTCTAGATAGGCTCAAAATAGGGATCAAGAGATACTTATTCACATTTGGAAGTTATTTAGGCTAAAAGTGGACTAAGTTCAAGAACAACCTATGATACTTTCCTAACTAAAAATCCTACAACCTAGGTAAAACAAACCTCGCAAGTCTTGGATTCAACACACTATGGGAACTAAGTAAGCATCTTACACACTGAAGCTTCCCAGGTTTGGATCCTTAGAAAATTTCCTGGAATCCTATTCTTCATACCCAATACGACTCATGGTACAATCTATATGCTGGGGTATGATCTGTATGCTGGGGTACGAGTGGTGACGTCTTATCGTAAGCTGACTAGTGTTAGTTGGTGGGATAGTTTTGGTCACTGGAATGGATACGACTTAAGGGTGAGTGTCGTATGGTTGGGTACGAGTTGTATAGGTGACTCGTAAGGTGGACAGTGTTTGATGCTCCTGGTGTTACATTCTGCCAGGGATACAGTTTATGGGTATGGATCATATGATGAGGTTACGACTTGGGTGGATGAGTCGTATACTAGACAGTGTTTGATCCATGGATTAATCTTGGTTACAATTGGGTGGGTGTCAACCATAAGGGAGGTTACGAATCTTAAGGAGGTCAGTCATGACCTTTTGTCGGGTTTTTATAGGATTTAAGTGGGGATATTCTGGACATTTTCCTACTTACCCTAATAAGTACCCATGACTTCTAATACACTTAGAAGGTTATTTACCCTATTATTTTACTCTTAAACACTTAGAAACTCTTCCTAAACATATCATACTTCTCTTAAGTACTTTTGGGGAAAAAAACTAGGGTTTCAACTAAGGGATTCTTTGGGGCTTGTCTTGGTGAATCCTTTAGATCAATCTTCTTAGTTTAAGGCATGATTATCTTCCCTAATTGTAATTTCAATTAAAGGCATGGTTACATGGTTGATTTCATGATTTTTCTCTTACATGAGTATGGCTTTCAACTATTGATTTGGGGGTTTTGATGTTAAATGCTTGGTTATGATTTTCTATGGTTTTACTTATGTTTTATATGTATTAAAAGTGGTATCAGACAATTGAATTTCATGGTAATGGTTTAATGGTAATGGAACTTGGTTTTGGTTATATTATACCCTCAAGGTATTTGATAAAATGCTTACAAAGATATGTTCATTGCATTGACTTATGTTTGATAAACCTTAAATGTTTTTCAATGGTTTACAAAGGTTAAAAGTAAATTGGTAATGCTTGTGGAGAACATGGTATTCTCCCAAGAGGTTTAGTATAACTAATGATAGGGCACTTGAATGTCCCCTTAATCTAAATGGTTTGTCTATGGATAATGCTCGCAAGTATGATAATATGACGATACCATTGTATTATTAAATAGACTTAGTTAATAAAAGGATAATTGAATTGTTTGGACTTGGTTTTAATTTGGCCATTAATGGCCGAAAGTGTAAGCTAAGTCATGGAAGGTAGTGGTCCCGAGAGGATCAAAATCAAAATCTCATATTTGCCAATATGAGGGGACTTTGATGGCCACGTCCGAGTGTCACATTTATATTTGAGGGATATACGATTCATCCTTAGAATATTGTCTGGTCATGCGGCCTGGTCATGCAGCTACACGCACTGAGACCCTTTCAGCAAGAGGAGTTGAACCCATATGGCTCGTAAGTGGTAGGACGGCTAAGCTACACAACCCAAGTAAAGGTTTTAATGGCATGCTAAACCCAACCCATTTTCCTAGAACTTATATATATGTATGGTTGTTTGCATTGAGTGGTTTTAACTTGGTTTTGATAACTGGCATTACTTTATCCTTATCAAGAGTTCCATGCTAGTGTTCACCCGCTTACCCATCTACTAGTGGTTGTATAATCACGCTATGCAGGAACCGATCATTCGACTCCTTCTTCATAGTACTTGATTCGACGACAACTTATTGGACTAAAGTGGTGAGATTCCATCATTTCGGAAGGCATAATTTCTTATTGGACATTCTTAGACTTTTTACTTTCTTTTCGGATATTGGTTTTGGAAGTGGTTGGGGCATGTCCCAATTAGATATTTGTATTTTTTTAGATAGAGGCTTTATGGTACTCCAGAGGGTTGGTATGGACGGTATCGATATTGGTGTTGGCCTTTGAATGGGAATAAGATGGGTGGCTGGCATCATCAGACATCATTTCTCACTAGTCCTTTGTATTACATTTTGGGTTTGATTATCATATTATGTTTGATATTTTCTAAGTAGTTTGGTATGGTATGTATGGTTGGTTTGGTATGGTTAGACTTAGTTGGGTCATTCATGGTTGAGACCCTATCCTAAAGTATTTATGAGAGCATTATGTAATCTTGTTATATGCTCAAAATTTAGCTTATCTAAGGCTGTATAAGTTGGTTAGGTTGGGTTAATGTGGTGGTCCCCAATCTTGGTTAGATTTAAGATGTCCATTACAACAAGGCCCTAGTTTGGGCTGTGTTAAATTGGTATCAGAGCCTAGGTTCATGGTCAATTGGGAGTCTACAAAGTTGTGTCGAGTAGAGTCTATTTTAGGGGTGTGTAGCATGCCACACTCACAAGGGAGAGGCTGCAAGACATTTAGGAATGGTTTACTTTCTTTGTATTCTTTCTTCAAGATTGACTTCTTAGTCCTAGAATCTCCTCTAATCCTTGTTTGTTCATCTTTCATATCATGCCTCCTCAATCTGGAACACAAGGAAATTCTTCTACCTCATTTGTAAGTGATGTTGAAGGAGCACGTTTTACTCCCAGGGTTCATTTTTGATCTCATAGTCCTATTCCTTATTGTACCAAAGTTCCTCCTATTTCTCCTACTGCTTCTCAGATTCCTCAGGGCAACGTGAAAAATATGAAGTTTCATTAGTCTATGCATGCTATTGCCCAACTAGTTGCTGCTCAGGACGAGCAAGGTATGATAGCATTGTGTCTACTAAGGCTTCTAGGCTTGGACGGTTTATGAAGATGGGTCCTTCGACTTTGATGGGAGTAAAGGTGGAGGAAGACCCATAGGTCTTTTTTAATAAGATGGAGAAGATCTTTTGGGTAATGAGGGCTACTAGTGTGGAAGGAGTAAACTTTGTAGCTTATCATCTCAAAGAGGTTGCTTATCTATGGTATGAGAAGTGGGACAGAGATAAGGGTGATATAGAAGAGGATAGTTTATGAGAGGCCTTTTTTATGCCTTCATGGTTTGGTTCTTTCTTCAAGAGTTGAGGGAATCTAAGATGGAGGAGTTTATAAACTTTAGGAAAGGGAGAATGTTCGTAAAAGAGTATGCTTTAAAGTTCCATCAGTTGTCGAGGTATGCTCTTGATTTGGTGGCTGATTCGAGGTCGAGAATGAGAAAGTTCTCTTCTAGGCTAAATAGAGATCTGATTCTGAAGAGCAAGACTATTTTGATCATGAAGGATATGGATATGTCAAGGATGGTTCTTCACATGAAGTAGGTTGAGGATGAGAAGAGAAGACAGATAGAATATGGATACAGGCAGGGTAAGTGGGACAGGCTATCTTATCAGGAAAGTGCGCAGTCATAGGGTTGTCGAGATGGTAGAAATGGCAGACAAAAAAGTGGCGGAGTTCTAGTTCCTTCTCTACCGCCAGTGCTTCTTACCCCCAATAGTCAGGCGACAAGCATTACCATGGTAGTGATAATTCTCGAGCGTAGGGAGACCATTCTCAGGAAAGTCGAGGTTATTCTATTTCTTCGTGTCCTCCTTATTAGTTTTATGGTCATCCTCATCGGGATTCGGTGAGGAGGTAATAGAAAAGTGATTAAAGTTTGGCCAAGTAGGCCATTGGCTCAGGGATTGTTTGTGTAACAAGGTCACTATGGGGGCGAATAAGATTACGGTGGCTTTATCTTCTATTCCTACACCCGGTGGTGCGGCATCTGGTTCTGTTACAACTTCTGGTTCTAATGTTGGTCGAAATAGGTTGTATGCTTTGGAGTCCCATCAGGAATCCAACACATCACTTGATGTTATTACTGGTACTTTACAACTTTTCTCTCATGATGTATATTATTTGCTTGATATAGGTTCTACCCTTTTCTATGTGACTTCTTATATAGCTGTCTTTTGGTTTTAATCTGGAGATTATTTCAGATTCGTTTTCTATTTCTACCCCAATAGGAAATTTGGTCAGTACTGAACGTGTTTATGAGGGTGTGTGGCATCTGTGAGGGGTAGACAGACTTCAGCGGATCTATTTGAGTTGGGTATGGTAGATTTTGATGTAATCTTAGGCATGGATTGGTTGTATTCTTGTTATGGAAATTTGAATTGCTGAACCCGTAGGGTCATCTTTCGGTTCCCTGGTGAGCCGAAAATAAAATGGGAAGGTTGTTCCTTAGTACCAAGGGGGAAGTTTATTTCTTATCTTAGAGATTGGAGGTTAATCTCTAAGGGTTGTCTTTATCACTTGGTTTGGGTTAAAGATTCTAACTCGGAATGTCCTTCATTATAGTCAGTTCCGGTAATTAATGAGTTTCTAGAGGTCTTTCCAAATGATCTTCCAGGTGTTCCTCAGGATAGGGAAATAGAGTTTGGTATAGATTTGCTTCTGGACACTCGTACAATTTCTATTCCTCAGTATAGTATAGCTCCAGTTGAGTTAAGGGAACTTAAGAAGAAAATTAAGGATCTTCTAGACAAAGGGTTTATTCATCCTAACATTTCTCCATGGGGTTCACCGGTGTTGTTCGTACGCAAGACGGATGGTTCTCTTCGTATGTGCATCGACTATAGATAGTTGAATAAGGTAATGGTCAAGAACAAATATTCTCTTACTCAAATAGATGATCTATTTGACCAGTTGCAGGGTTCCAGTTCTTCTCTAAGATAGATCTTCGGTCTGGGTACCATCAGTTGAAGATTAGGGAGGTGGATATCCCAAAAATGGTTTTTCGCACTTGCTATGGGCATTATGAGTTTTTGGTGATGCCATTTGTATTAAAAAAATGCTTCGGCGGTGTTTATGGATTTGATGAATAGGGTGTTTCGATAGTATTTAGACCAATTCATCATTGTGTTTATTGATGATATTTTAGTGTATTTAAAGAGTGAGGTGGCTCATGATAATCACCTCTGTGTAGTGTTGTAGAGTTTAAAGAAATAGAAATTATATGCTAAGTTCTCTAAGTGCGAGTTTTGGTTGAATGCTGTGACTTTTTTGGGTCATATCATTTCTAGTGACGGGATCATGGTGGATCCGCAGAAGGTGGCTATGGTGAAGAAGTAGCTTAGACCTACGACTTTATTTGATATTCGAAGCTTCTTGGGTTTAGCCAAGTATTATAGGCGGTTTATGCAAAGTTTTTCATCGATAGCTGCTCCTTTGACTAAATTAACTCAGAAGAAGGTTAAGTTTTCTTATTCGGATGTGTGTGAGGGGAATTTCTAGAAGTTGAAGGATAAGTTGACTTCAGCTCCAATTCTGACTTTGCCAGAGGGCAATGATGGGCTCGTGGTTTATTATGATGCATCTCGGGTTGTTCTTAGTTGTGTGTTGATGCAGCATGAGAAGATGATAGCCTATTCTTCCAAGCAGCTGAAGGTGCCTGAGAGTAACTATCTTACTCATGATTTGGAGATGTTGGCCGTTGTGTTTGTGTAATGCCCCAAAAATGGGCCCCGAGAAGTCACACGTTGCTTAGGGTCACAAGTGATCCTAAGATAACCCTTCTACTGGCATACTTACAAGCAACTGAATAAAATATATAAATCTGAATAAAATCAGGGGAAATATAAAACTTCTCTGAACTCGATCAATACAAATCTGAATTTACAAGATTACAACTCTGCTTTTACAAATAAAACTGAAATTTAATACATTAACACCACTGACGGTCTATGAATCCTCTACTAATACTGACTATAGGTAGCCGGTTCATGACTCCCAACTATCCCAACTCAATACGACTGAATAAATAAAATATAATACTTCTCAAGCTGTATAACTAACTCGAGCCCTTGAATCAAAAGGACTTATCACCTGCTGACTGGAAGCTGTGGACTGACTGAATATGGTATATGCGCTACAACTTGTACCTACATTATGAGACAATGTAGCACATAGACATATATGTGGATCATTACTTTGAGGATGTACTGAGTATATGGGGGTGTATGAAATAGTTAAATAATATCATCAATCTTTATAGAAATCATGCATGCATATATAAATGACTCACATAGCTTGAGCAAAAACTGAAATCTAAATCTCATAAATCAAGAATAAGGAAGCATGTAATATAAATCACGTGAGTCATTACATTTACTTCTAAAATCTGTATTCTCCATATTAATCTCAAAAATTGTAAGCAAGAGGAATCTTAGAACAATAACTTTCAAAACTTATACATTTATCTTATGGAGATTAAGGGGCTTCTTTAAAACTGGGATGTTATAGGACTTTGGGACTTTGGGCTTGGGAGACTGTGGGAGTTTCTTCTAACCGACGTAAACCATGTGAGCTGACATGGAGTCCAACATCTTGCCTAAGTTGTGGAGAGCTGTTCTACTTTTGCTACCAGAATAGAACCTTAACTTTAGTGATCACTGTCTTAGGCCACTATGGGCAGTCATAAACCTACGGTGGCATGTAGTTCTGGGGCATGAGACCTTGAAATCATACCCAACTCGATGCTAAATACTACTCCCATATTTAGGCTCAGAACTTTTAGGAAATCCACCTTAAAACAACACAAGGGTCTATAATGAAAACCAATTATGCTTCTCTTTGCTTTAAATCATAAACTGTAAGGATAATGTGGATTCCTATCTTAGCTTAAGATCAAAACATAAACTTTCTTTTAAAAAATCTGAATACGTGCTTATCAAAGTATGCTAAAAATACAATCTTCTTGAAATATCAAAACTCAATCTTGGGGCTTAAAGCCCATGCTTCAAACTCATGTAAATTCACAATAAGCTTCATGCTTACAATCATAATCTTGAAATACTTTAGAAATTCAAGTCAAGATAATGAAGTCAAAATCACAATGTCATGCTTAGAACTCAATTGAAAACCTTTAATCAACGTCTCAAACCATACTCATCATGCTTCTTGAAAATGCTTCAATAATATCAAAATAATAAAATCAAGAATCTCAATATCATGCTTAAACTCAATTGAAAAAATCTGAAAATTTGCATTACATGCATAAATATACGAAATTAGTCATGTAACTCAACATTCAACCACTTTGAAATCTCATAATCTTCAAACAATATAAATTGAGTATAAACCTTAACTTCAATTTCGTGAGAAATCACATAAAATTCAGTAATTTATAATTTAAAACAAGTTTTGGGAACAAGGACGAAAGGATTGACCTTGGTCAAACCCCACATACCATAATTGACTTGATGAAGAAAACTTGAATCTTGGAGCTTGGATGATGAACTTGAATGTAAAAGCTTCAACTTTGAATACTTTGGAGATGATCTTGATATCGTTCTTGATGTTCTTGGATTAGAAACCCTAAATTCTTTGATCCTTTTGTTGAAGAGAAGATGATGGGATTGATGATTCTTGAGGGAATTGATTAGGGTTGTTCTTGAGGGAAAAATTGGAGAATGGGGGCAAATAATGCCCCATTTGAAGCCTTAGATCGTGTTTTTACGACCTGGGTTGAGGTGAGAAAAGACCCCATTTCACCTTACTACTTTAAAGAAGAAATTCATAACCCGCATCCCGATTTTGCCCTTTAGCGCGACGCGCTACCATCGCAGCAGCTCACTGCCTCACACTAAAATGGCTATAACTCTTCGATCGGGTATCAGATTTTTGTGAAATTGGTATCATCGGAAAGATAATTCAATTATCTACAATTTTATGGGTTTTGGTATTGAAAATTCCACGTATATAAAATGTTATACACGTTTAAATTAGACCCTTGTAGGTTTGAATGCCAAATTTTGGTCGAATCTAATGTTCTTAGCTCCACTTGGCTCTAAGTGACTTCTATAACCATTATTCATCTAATAGGACTTCACATACTTAGGATTAAAGTAATGAAATGAGAATTTGAATTATGGATCAAGAGTATGACAATTACACCCTCACCGCGACGCGTTGATATCGTGTTAAGCTACTGGAAAAGGACGAGTAAGAGACGCGGTGCTACCGCGTTGCACCACTAAAAATTGACAATTATGAATTTGGACCTCTCCGCGACATGCCAATATCACGGAGGTCTACTGGAATGTGACGATTGCCATTTTGGCATCCACCGCGATGCAGTGAGTGCCCATGTGGAACACTACATTACTAACAATGCTCTAACTTCTTCACCGAGTGTTGGATTTAGGCGAATTTGATATCGATGGAAATCTTATTCAATTTCCCACACAATGGAAGGCCTAAATCTGGAAAATTCTCTATGAAATAATGGTTATTCATTTTTGAAGAACACTCTTAACATTCTAAGAACGAATTTTAAGCTAGGAAAAATATGGGGTGTTACAATATCTCCCTCTTGGGAACATTCACCCTCGAGTGTGACAATTATGATGAAAATACTGAGGAATATGCTATTATAAGCTATCATGCACAACTAATATAAACTGAATAACTCTATCTTAAACATAATGAGTTACTGAACTGATCTGCGAGTGCATGAATTCTCATAAAATAGCTATATGGCTGATATAGAAATGAAGGCGTCAACTTATGAGTAACCATTACTTTAGGATGGATATGATTTCATGAGAAAATGAATGAGAGGTTTATGACATGAAAAACTCAGGGTATTACAACATCTCCTCCTTAGGATAGTTCATCCCCGAATGATACTGATTTGATTGAAAAACTAGAAAAAGACTGAGATGACGAACAAGAAGCTTACGAGTTGAATCATGAATGATCATCTAGATTTTGAAACTGATTGATAAACTGAGTTGTATTCGAAAGGTTCACAAAGTGAGCAAATGTTTTGTTAGAATGATATGACTAGATGGGAAGATTGAAAACCATAGAAACTTGTCTGTATGGCTGCTAGACTGAATTACTGGCTAAACGGGTTAACTCATACTATACATTCCACTTCAACAACTATATTCAACCTTCTACTAAGATCTCACTTAACGCATAATACATCTATCCACATATGTACAAATATGACATTCAAGCCTATCTTCATAACCACGTATGCATTTCTAAAAAAACACACATGAAAGCATCTTTCTAATATTCTCCAATACCCCTATCAATAACAACTTTCATACACTATTCAATTCTTAGGAAGACACCCATAAAATATTCCCAACTAACCAAGTCATACACAAAAAGCTTCACCTCAATATTCCTTAATTTACAAACCTATATAAAACAAACATACAACAATCTTCCCAACAATAACAGATTTTCTTTCTCCCATCCACACAAGTATTCATCATGACTACTAGAATCTAGAAGTCTGACTTAGTTACTTACCCTATCATCTCCCCCCTTAGCTTTAATCCATCACTCTAAGTCTGGGAACCACTCTATAAACTCTAATCTAAACTACAATCACTTTACTCAAGAGTCTGGCGTAAAATCAATACACAAAACTAAACTTACCCTGAAGGACTACGTCTTAGCGTGTAAATCCCAATTCTAGTACCTCCTTTTGAGATTCAACTCTTAGATTTCTATAGCCTCAAAAGTCATCATATAACAACTTAAACACTCACTTATTAGAATCTTCAGGGTATCACCAGATCTTTATTTCACACCACCTAGAGCTTCAACTCTTACTTCTGTTCGCTCAATCTTCAAGGATTCAAACTTATATTCTAACACTTAACACGGACATCATCAATCTTCAATAAACCAAACTACCTGTGTCATAGCTTACTAATATCACCTCTCTAAACTTGTATTTCTAAACCATGAGAATCAAAATCACACCAAAAAGGCTCAACATCATCTACCCATAACTCCTTAGCTTAGCTATTAAGAACATCATATATATATAACTAGTATCCTTCCACTTAGCAACTCAACGTACTACTAATCACACACAACACATAATAACCTTGGAAATAATGCAACCTATATCACCTTGGGCATACTTCTTCGCCATACATATAGAATCATACTTAATTGCAGATAACTAAACTCAAACTTCTTGCATACACTATTCAAGCCTACTAGATCCCTTCCATATAACTAGCATCACTAACCAAGAAATTATTTTATCCATTTTGATGACTATCAACTGTTCAAACTTAGAGTTTAGTTCTAGCTATGATAAACCACAACTTCACACAATATTCTTACATGCCAAATATCTGAAAACATTAATCCACTAAAACTTCATAATAGTAAGGATCAATCTCAATCCTATGATCTATATTATTTAAAATCCATTAACACATCCTCCTTCTACATATCATTACTATCTACTATTTTTATACGACTAAACTTAGTTCATATCTCTATAAGTTTCAACTAAATCCCCCCTAGCAATCTCATGGACGCCTAAATTAACAACACTCCTCCACCAAGTACCTTCATCAATAACCTATACTTTTCTTGTGCAACAAACACCGTCAACAACTCTTTTCATTCTTCAAGAAAACAACAATTCACCTTAACTAATAACTCCTTCTCTACATTCTACTAAATTAACACACTAGGACATAACACTTCATTACTAACTCAATTTTATGAAAAAATATTCGGCTATACATACATTCAATAAATCACCTTTACCATTTTTCTTGTCACTACACCTCTAAACCCCAAGTTCCAACCAACACAAGAACACCAAGATAAACAACAAATTGCTAGTGAATTGAAATAGGCCTCACACAACTTCACTAAACTTTGATTTTGTGTTTTGAACTAGAAAGTGAGATGAATAACAAAGCAACTATGCTAGTAAATTGAAAGATCCCTACACGGATTCACTAGACTTTTAGTTTCAACAACACAATGAAAACAAGATTACAAGAGATAGAAACTTGACAGGCAATAATTAATGATCTAAGAATATACATCTTACTCTTACTTAGATGAATGACTCATAAGAATGAGGACATAACTTTAAACTTGAGGGACTTATAACACATTAGAACGCTCCTCTCAAGACGCTTTGTGAGACTTCTGAAACTTTTTGCTAGAAAGTCTGAGAGCATTATCAAGGGAGGGAATTGGAACTTGCCGATCATGTTACCCCAAGAACAGTACATAGATAGAGAAGTATAGATTATCATTATGGATTCTGAGGAGGAATCTGAAAGCACACCTGACTAGGTCTTAGTGTACGACTTTCCATAAACATGAATAAAGCCCTTCAAACTTTGGAACTTAAAAGCACTAATAGGATACTTTATAGCCTCATTATAATCCCATAACTATCTGAGGAGACTATTTGAGAAAGCCCTAGAAGTAATGGTTTAAGCTTGACTGTTTCTAATACCTTAAAAATAAGGCAGAGATGGCCCGAATAGAGTAAGATGAGAATTTGTATAAGTTTCTTAAAGACGCTTTCTATAGTACAATTTGAGACTTCAAAGAATAGAAATATTTCCTAAATGCCTTATAGTCACTCGAAAAAAAGTACAGATATCTCCGTATGGTTCTGCAAGACTCTACTAGACACGGCTTCACAAACTCCCTAGGACACTTGAACCTTGTGCTCTGATACTAAGTTTGTAATGACCCAAAAATGTTCCTCGAGATGTCACACGGTGTTTAGGGTCACAAGTCATCCCAAGCTAACCCTTCTACTTGTAAACATACAAGCAACTGAATAAAATACATAAATCTGAACAAAATCAGTGGAAATATAAAATTTCTCTGAACTTGATCAATACAAATCTGAATTTACAAGATTACAACTCTGCTTTTACTAACAAAACTAAAATTTAATACATTAACACCACTGACTGTCTATGAAGCCTCTACTAATATTGACTATAGGTAGCTGGGTCATGACTCCCAACTATCCCAGCTCAATACGAATGAATTAAGAAAATACAATACTTCTCAAGCTGTATAACTAACTTGAGCCCTTGAATCAAAAGGACTCATCACCTGCTGATTGGAAGCTATGAACTGACTGAATATGGTATATGCGCTAAAACTTGTACCTACATTATGAGACAATGTAGCACATAGACATATATGTGGATCAGTACTTTGAGGATGTATTGAGTATATAGGGGTGTATGAAATAGTTAAATAATATCATCAATCTTTATAGAAATCATGCATGCTAATATAAATGACTCACATAGCTTGAGCAAAATCTGAAATCTAAATCTCATAAATCATGAATAAGGAAGCATGTAATATAAATCTCATTATTCATTACATTTACTTCTAAAATATTTATTCTCCATATTATTCTCAAAACGTGTAAACAAGAGGAGTCTTAGAATAATATCTTTCAAAACTTATACATTTATCTTATGGAGAATAAGGGACTTCTTTAAAACTGGGAGGTTATAGGACTTTGGGACTTAGGGACTTTGGGCTTGGGAGACTATGGGAGTTTTTTATAACCGACATAAACCATGTGAGATGACATGGAGTTCAACGTCTTGCCTACATTGGGGAGAGCTGTTCTACCCTTGCCATCAGAATAGAACCTTAGCTTTAGTGATCACTATCTTAGCCCACTATAGGCATTCATAAACCTACGGTGGCACATAGTTCTGGGGAATGAGACCTTGGAATCATACCCAACTCGGTGCTAAATACTACTCCCATACTTAGGCTCAAAACTTTTAGAAAATCCATCTTAAAATAACACAGGGGTCTATAATGAAAACCAATTATGCTTCTCTTTGCTTTAAGTCATAAACTGTAAGGATAAAGTGGATTCCTATCTTATCTTAAGATAAAAACATCAACTTTCTTTTAAAAAATCTGAATACTTGCTTAACAAAGCATGCTAAAAATACAATCTTCTTGAAATATCAAAAATCAATCTTGGGCTTAAAGACAATGCTTCAAACTCATGTAAATTCCCAATAATATTCATGCTTACAATCATAATCTTGAAACACTTTAGCAATTCAAGTCAAGATAATGAAGTCAAAATCACAATGTCATGCTTAGAATTCAATTGGAAGCCTTTAATCAACGTCTCAAATCATACTCATCATGTTTCTTGAAAATACTTCAATAATATCAAAATAATAAAATCAAGAATCTCAATATCATGCTTAAAATCAATTGGGAAAATCTGGAAATTCGCATTACATGCATAAATATAGGAAATTAGTCATGTAACTCAACATTCAACCACTTGAAATCTCACAATCTCCAAACAATATAAATTGGGTATAAACCCTACCTTTAATTTCATGAGAAATCACATAAAATTCAGTAATTTATAATTTAAAACAAGTTTTGGGCACAAGGACAAAAGGATTGTCCCTTGATCAAACCCCAAATACCTTAATTGACTTGACTTGATGAAGAAAACTTGAATCTTGGAGCTAGGATGATGAACTTGAATGTAAAAGATTGAACTTTGAATACTTTGGAGATGATCTTGGTATCATTCTTGAAGTTCTTGGATTAGAAACCCTAAATTCTTTGATCTTTTTATTGAAGAGAAGATGATGGGATTGATGATTCTTGAGGGAATTGATTAGGGTTGTTCTTGAGGGAAAAATTGGAGAACCATTTGAAGCCTTAGATCGTGTTTTTACGACCTGGGTTGAGGTGGGAAAAGAACCCATTGAACCTTACTACTTTAAATCAGAAATTTGTATCCTGCATCATGATTTTTCCCTTTAGTGCGATGCGCTACCCTCGCGACAGCTCACTGTCTCACACTAAAATGGCTATAACTTTTCTCTCGGGTATCGGATTTTTGCAAAATTGGTATAGTCATAAATTTAATTCAATTATCTACAATTTGATGGGTCTTGGGATGGAAAATTTCATGTATATAAAATGTTATACACGTTTAAAATAGACCCTTGTAGGATTGAATTCCAAATTTTGGTCGAATCTAATGTTCTTAGCTCCACTTGGCTTGAAGTGAATTCTATGAACTTTATTCATATAATAAGGACTTCACATATTTAGGATTAAATTTATGACACAAGAATTCAAATAATGATTCAAGAGTACAACAATTACAGCTTCACCGCGACGTGTTAAAATCGCGTTAAGCTACTGGAAAAGGACGAGTGCGAATTTGCACTCTGGTGCGATGCGGTGCTATCACGTTGTACCACTGGAAATTGATAATTTAGAATTTGGACCTCTCCTTGACACTCCAATATCACGGAGGTCAACTAGAATGTAACGATTGCCATTTTGGCATTACCGCGATGCGGTGAGTGCCCAGGTGGAACACTGCATTACTAACAATGCTCTAATTTCTTCAATGAGTGTCAGATATAGGTGAATTTAATATCAATGGAAAGCATATTTAATTTTCCACATAATAGAAGGTCTAAATTTGGAAAATTCTATTTGAAATAAAGTTTATTCATTTTTGAAGCACATTCTTAACATTCTAGGCACAAATTTTAAGCTAGGAAAAACATAGAGTGTTACAATATCTCCCTCTTGGGAACATTCAACCTCGAATATGGATAATTAAGCTGAAAATACTGAGGAATATGAGGTTATAAGCTATAATGCACAACTAAAATAAATTGAATAACTGTATCTTAAACATAATGAGTTACTGAACTGATCTGTGATTGTATGAATTCTCATGAAAATAGCTATAGGGATGATATATAAATAAGGGCATCAACTTATGAGTAACCATTACTTTAGGATGGATCTGATTTCATGAGAAAATGAATGAGAGGTTTATGACATGAAAAACTCGGGGTTTTACAGTTTGGTTTAAAAATATAGTGGAATTATTTGTATGGTGTTCACGTGGATATCTTTTCTAATCACAAGAGTTTGTAGTATGTGTTCTCACAGAAAGAGCTGAATCTCAGGCAGAGGAGATGACTTGAGCTTCTCAAGGACTATGATATGAGTCTTCACTACTACCCAGGTAAATCTAACGTTGTTTTTGATGCACTTAGAAAGTTGTCCATGGGTCGTTTGGCTTATGTGGAATAAGAGAAGTGAGAATTGTTGAAGGATATTCACCATTTGAAAAATCTTGGGGTTCATCTCTTAGACTTTATGGATGGTGGTGTGACGGTGCAAAAAGTGGTTAGATCATCGTGGAGAACAGATTAAGGAGAAACAAGTGTTGGATTCTACCTTGATAAAAAATAAGGATAACATTGGTGAGCAAAAGGTTGCAAATTTTGAGATTAGCAGCGATGGTGCTTTGCGGTACCAAGGGAGGTTGTATATTCCTAATGTAAATGGTTTTTGGTAGAGAATCTTGGCTAAGTTGCACGAGTCATTCTATGTTGTTTATCCTAGTTCTACTAAGATATACCATGATCTCAAGGAGATCTATTGGTGGAGTGGCATAAAGCAGGATGTGGTTGGCTTTGTATCCAAGTGCATGGTGTGTCAACAAGTTAAGGTTGAGCACATAAGGTTTGGTGGGTTGTGTCAAGAAATTGAGTTACCTGAATGGAAGTGGGAGAAGATCAATAAATATTTTGTTATCGGTCTTCCTCGGTCTCGAAACCAATTTAATTTGATTTGGGTCATTGTGGATAGGATAGCTAAGTCTGTACATTTATTGCCTGTGCAGACTAACTTTTTGGTGGAGGATTATGTGAAGCTTTATCTTCAAAAGTTTATGAAACTACATGGGGTTCCTGTTTTTATTATTTTCGATCATGGAACGCAGTTTATGTTCCACTTCTGGCATCTTTCTAGAAAGGGTTGGGGACTAAGGTATGTCTAAGTACTCCTTTCCATCCGCAGTCGGATGGGCAGGAGGAAAGAACTATTCAGACATTGAAAGATATGCTTCGAGCCTATGTGACTGATTATGGTGGCAGTTGGGTGGAACATCTATCTTTGGTAGAGTTTTCTTACAACAATAGCTATCATAAGAGTATTGATATGGCTCCTTTTGAGGCGTTGTATGGTAGGAGGTGTAGATCTCCTATTGGTTTGTTTAAGCTCGGCGAGGATGATTGTTTGTTCCAGATTTGGTTTTTCAAGTTATGGAAATGGTGAAGGTGATTTGAGATAGGCCCAAGGCTGACCATAGTCATCAAAAGTCCTCTGCGGATATTAGGCATAGAGACTTGGAGTTTGCAATTGGGTATAAGGTTTTCCTTAAGGTCTCCTATGAAGGGAGTAGTGCAGTTTGGAAAAAAAGAGAAAGCTTAGTCCTTGGTACATTGGTCCTTGTGAGATTTTGTGGAGAGAAGACAATGTTGCGTATGAGTTAAAGTTTCCATATAGCTTGAGTTTGATTCATTGGGTATTTCATATTTCTATGTTGAGGAAGTGCATTGGTGATTCATCTTCGATTGTTCCTTTGAAGGGGTTGGATATCCTGGATTCTCTGTCTTATGAAGAAGTCCCAGTTGAGATATTGGATAGGCAAGTTTGTTAGTTGCGGACCAAGGATGTGGCTTTGGTTAATGTTCTATGGTGGAATCATAAGGTAGAAGAGGCCACAAGGGAAGCGGAGGAGGACATAAAGTACAAGTATCCGCTCTTCTTTTCTACTCCCGATATTCGTGTTGAAGGTATGTGTTCTTGAACACATCTTTATTTTCTGAGTTTATTAAAGGAAAGATTAACATCTTTGACTCTTTGTTTTCAAACTTTATTAAAGGGGTCTTTAATAATGCAAATGACTATGTGTGTGGTTACCTCTACCTTATCCGTTATTCGGGGATGAATGTTCCTAGTGTGGGAGACTGAAGCATCCCAGGTTTGGACCCTTAGAAAATTTCTTAGAATCCCATTCTTCGGACCCAATACGACTCATGGTACGAGCCGTATGCTGGGGTACGAGTGGTGAAATCCTATGTAAGCTGAACAGTGTTAGTTGGTGGGATGGTTTTGGTCACTGGATGGATAAAAATTAGGGTTAAGTGTCGTATGGTTGTGTATGAGTCATATAGGTGACTCATAAGGTAGACAGTGCTTGATTCTCCTGGTGTTACATTCTTCTAGGGATACGGATCATGGGTATGGATAGTGTGCTGAGGTTATGACTTAGGTGGATGAGTCGTATACTGGATAGTGTTTGATCCATAGCTTAGGCTTGGATACGATCGGGTGGGTTTCAACCATAAGGGAGGCTACGACTCATAAGGAGACCAGTCGTGACCTTGTGTCGGGTTTTTATGGGATTTAAGTAGGGGTATTTTGGACATTTCCCTACTTACCCTAACAAGTACCCACGACTTCTAATATACTTAGGAGGTTATTTAATCTATTATTTTACTCTTAAATGCTTAGAAGCTCTTCCTAAACATATCATAATTATCTCAAGAGCTTTTGGGGCAAAGAGCTAGGGTTTCAACTAAGCGATTTCTTTGGGGCTAGTCTTGGTGAATCCTTTCCATCAATCTTCTTGGTGTAAGGAATAATTATCTTACCTAATTTTAATTTCAATTAAAGGCATGGTTACATGGATGATTTCATGTTTTTTCTCTTACATGATTATGGCTTTCAACTATTGATTTGGGGGTTTCGATGTTAAATGCTTGGTTATGATTTCCTATGGTCTTAATTTTGTTTTCTATGCATTAACAGTGATTTTGGACAATTTAATTGCATGGAAATTGTTTAATGGTAATGGAACTTGGTTTTGGTTGCATTATGCCCCCAAGGTCTTTGATATAATGCTTACAAAGATATGTTCATTGCATTGACTTATGTTAATGGAACTCTGTCTTATTTTCAGCTTATATATGAAACCTTAAATGTTTTTCAATGGTTTACAAAGGTTAATGGATAATTGGTAATGCATGTGGAGAACATGGTAGTCTCCCTAGAGGTTTAATATGGCTAATGATAAGGCACTTGAATGTCCCCTTAATCTAAATGGTTTAGCTATGGATAATGCTTACAAGTATGGTGGTATGACGATACCACTGGTTTATTGAATCTCCTTAGTTAATAAAATGATAATTGGATTGTTTGGACTTGGTTTTAATTGGGCATTAATAGAGGGAAGTGTAACCTAAGCCGTGGAAGGTGGCGATCCCTGGGGGATCAAAATTGGAAACTCATATTTGCCGATATGAGGGGTCTTCGATGGATACGTGTGAGTGTCATGTTTCTATTGGAAAGATGTACTAGTAATCCAGAAGATATTGCCTGGTTGTGCAGCTACATACATTAGGACCCTTTCAGCAGGGGGATCTGAACCCATATGGACCGTGGGTGGTAGGACAACTAAGCTCCACAACCCAGGTAAAGGTTTTAATGGCATTCTAAACCCGTCCCCTTTTCCTAGCACTTATATATATGCATGGTTATTTGCATTGAATGGTTTTCACTTGGTTTTTATAAATGCCATTACATTATCCTTATCTCGAGTTTTAGGCTAGTTTTCAACCACTAACCCATCTACTTACGGCTGTATACTCATGCTATCTAGGAACCGACCATTCGACTCCTCCTTCATATTACTTGATTCGGGGACAGCTTATTGGACTGAAGTGGTGAGCTTCCATCCTTTCAAAAGGCATCATTTCATGTTGGACATTCTTAGACTTTTTACTTTCTTTCCGTATATCAATTTTGGCCATGGTTGGGGGTAGTCCCAATTGGATATTTGTATTCTTTTGGATAGAGTCTTTGTGGTACTTTTGGGGGTTGGTATGGGCAGGATCGGTATTGGTGTTATCCTAGGCATGGGAATAAGATGGGAGGCTTGCATCATCGGACATAATTTCTCACTGTTCTATCGTATTACATTTTGGGTTTCCTTTTTATTTTATGTTTGATATTTTCTAAATGGTTTGGTATGGTATGGATGGTTGGTTTGGTATGGTTAGACTCGGTTGGGTCAGTCATGGTTGTGACCCTATCCTAGAGTATTTACGAGAGCATTACAAAATCTTGTTATATGCTCGAAATTCTGCTAATCTAAGGCTGTATAAGGTAGTTAGGTTGGGTTAAGGGGGAGGCACTCGATCCTGGTTGGGCTTAGGATGACCATTACGACAAGGCCCTAGTTCAGGCTGCATCACACACAAAACACATGATTGCATCACAAACTACTACCTATTCGGTTTATGAAAATGCTAACTATAATTATCATATCCCTATTCCTAATTCCATAATGAAATTCACAGTGGTCACATATATATACACATCACACAGTTCAAGAACAAATTTTTTGGAGGGGTATCATTTTTCTGACACATCAAAAGAACATATATCAGCTGCCTTAGGTACTTATTTTTCTCATAGAAAAATAACAAAACACAAAACATCATTAAAAAAACACAATACAACATAATATTTCCTACACATGTCAGTTCTACAATCATACCGTGGCCAATGGGAAAAGAATCACAACAACAAAAACCCGCAGCGGTTGTGGTACACCCCCACCCCAAACTAAAAGATGACACATTATCTATAGTGCATGACCATAATATAAATCAAGGGAGTGAAGGCATACTTGGGGTGCACTAGGCGTCCATCTCATGCTCTTTCCCATCTGAGGGCATCTCAATTAGCAGTGGTGGTGGTGATACACTACTAGAAGATACACCCACTACAATTTTAGCTCATTGCACAATATTATCTACCATGGACACCCTAGAATCATGGGTGGCCCATTTCAGGGCCTAATCAAAGAGAATAGTTGGGTCCTGTAGATCTTCTATCCTAGATTTCTTGGTCCCAACCTCTGGGTCCATCTTCTCCTCCACAAACATATCAAAGCATCTCAGGACTTAAGGAGCTATTGACTGAGTAAATGATGGGATAACTAAAGAAATAACCAAAATTTAGCTCTTAGTAAGAGGGTGTAACTTTTCTTGTAGTGTGACCACCTCCTCCCAAATCTCACCTAGATCAGGAGCCTATATTTCTCTAATTTGAGCCAACACCCGCCCTTCAAAAGCATCGATCTAGGTGAGAAATTCATTAGTTAACTCCAGCATCTCAGTCCAAAGCATGACCCATATTTGAGTATCAACATTCTCTAATGTCGTTCGGACCCAAGGCCGGATCTATGCATATAATAATTCTAATTCAGACTCAACATCAGTAAAGTAGGTTGTATTTGCATCTTTCCACTCCTCTAGGCTCTGTAAGAACTCACGAGGTACTATAATAAACCTCGTAGCTATAGCTATGGCTGTGGAAGTGTGGCGAGGAGGCACATAAGGTGCCTTAACTAGATTAGAAGTAGAGGACGGGGTTGAAGTAGAAGTAATTGTCATCCTCTCCCCCTGTGTAGAAACCTCGAGCTCATCTCTATGCTTGACGATATCAATATCAACACCCATATCATTAATATCCACATCCATCCTATGAACTGCTCTGTTAGAACTTAAGACCCTTCAAAATGGGCTGGTACATAGTTTGAGGTGACCGAGCTCTTCATGAAAGGATCTAGTTTGACGGATCCTTGATCATTCTAGTATGGTCAATGCTCATCACCTCTAACTGTCTATATGTATCTGTATATATTAGGCACTCCTGCCTTATTACATTACCTCTGGATTAGACTAGGGAAATGAAGAGTGGTCATGTCCTCGAATGCCCACTTATGAATCTCATATCTGATAAGTGCTACAAAGTCGACCTTACATCCTTCTATCAAACTAACAACTAGTGCAACTCTATCCCATGTCAACATGTTGTTCATAGGAGTCGGATAGTAGATGCTTTGGGCTACATACTCTGTCCCAAATAGAACTTGGTGAATAACTACTGCTAAAGTGTCAACGTGAATTCCTGTAATGCTCCGAGAGTACACCCTGGGCGTCACCCGGTGCTTATAGACCCGAAGGACCACAAGCTAACCCATGAGCTGGTACCTGCATGACCACTGAGTAAAACTGATAACAAAATATCATATGCGGATTTAACTGAGGAATGCCATAAAGTTTTAAATCATACCTTTGACAATATCTGTAAAACAATATTGATAATATTGAATAAAATGTCTGACAATGACAACAGAAAAAATTGATGACTGACTAATTGTCTGTACTAGTTTCAAAAGCCTCTACTGACTAACTGTGGAGTTGATGGGACAAACCCCTAACTAACTTTGACTAACTACAGAACTGAAAGCATGAAAATAATTATAGACTATTCTCGAAATATAAGAACTCACCACTGCTATGTATGATAATCTGGAAGGTCTATGCGGAATTTGGGAACTGAGCGTCCCAACCTACAATATGATACATCATAGCGCAAGAAACAAGTATGCGATCAGTACTTTAAATGTACTGGTATGCTAAATAAGGTAGGCTAATATGCATGGTTGAATGTACAGGAGTAATAAATGACTAAATAAATAGCATGAAGTCTGAATAGAATGCATGAAATCTGAAAGTACTGAGAATGCATGACCAAGCATAAAACATGTTCTGAATATAATCTAAAATTTGAAATACTAAATACTGATAACTGAATAACAGATAGACTATGTGCTATGCTCAAGAAAGACTAAACTGAATTCTAAACTGAGTACTGTAACTGAAACTGTGGGAGGTATCATCTAACCAACATGCCCCGCTATGAGCTGATTGGGGTCACAACCTGTGACCCCAGTTGGAAGGGTGCTAGTACCGTGCCACGGGTACTAACAATGGCTATGTCAACCCTAAACTAGCAGGAAGATATCTTGTCAACCCTAAACTAACAAGAAGACTCATGAGATATGTGTCAATCCTAAATTAGCAGGAAGAAATCTCAAACCTACGCTGGCTATGTAGTTCTGTAACTCAGGAATTGCAACTAAGGGTCAAACCCTATACTAATAGGAATACCCCATCACTGGGTTCGCTCGGTGCTGAATCCTACTCCCAACTGAACTAACACTGAATACGGATTGAACTAAGCTTAACTGGACAAGTAACTAATCATGAAGGCTAACTGAGTGGTAATACTCATGATTTATCTGAAGATACTGAGACTAAGTAAACAACTAAATTTTTGGGTATTCATATTCCCCAGGACTCAATAACAATAACAATAGGACTACTTGAAAGCTTCGAAACTATGGAAGGAAATCATTGTACACAATTATTCACTTAAGCATTTCATCAAGCACATGGGGACTAAGACTTTCATATAGGGATACTTTATAAATATGAAAAGATCGCACAATTACGTTACCAAACCATAAACTGAGGGTTTTGTTCTGAAGTCGCATGAACATGATATTGAAACCATAATATTTAAAATAAGATAAAGATTTAGGGACATATTAAGTAGTCATTGTTCGACATCCTTTCATCTAGGAATTTTATCAAACACTTGATATTCATAGTGTGAGCTAAGCATGGGAATAGTATAAATCTTGTAGTAATAGCATGATTTTGATACTAAATCACCAATTATGATTTTAAATCAGCGAACAACATCATTCACATGTGTAGGGTTTAATAACAACAACAATTTCATGCAGACATGATATAAAATTCAAAATTCATGAAAGTTCATGGACATAATTCATAAAACATGTAAAGATCATACTTTTAAAACATAAAAATAGATTCTTGGACTCCATGGGTGAAAGAGCCCCATGGATGAACATCTAACATACCAAATTAGTTGAATTCTTGAAGTTTCTTGGTAATTTTCTTGAGAATTGAACTTGAATCTTGGAGGCTAGGATTTTCTATTTGAGAGAGAATGCCATTTAATTGAGAGAAATTGAATAAAGTAATGACTAATTAGGCTATTAGGGCTTTAATCCCGTGTTGGGACTGATTGGGGTCGTGAAAAAAAGACTAAACTGCCTCTGGAATAAATTAAATTTTTTTCACTGAAAAATCTTGATTTTGGCCATCACCGTGACACAGTGACTTCGCAATAAGCCACTGGAATTTCACTATAGGTGTAGTCTAAGGATGAGTGTAAAATTGCACTTTGGCGCGACATGGTGCTATCGCGTTGCGTCACTGGAAAAAGGCGAGTGTGAACTGGCACTTCTCCGCAATGCGATGCTTATCGCAGTGCTTCACTGCAAACTGACAAGTGTCATTTTGCCTGTCACAGCAATGTGGTACCTTTGCGGTGGCCCACTGTCTGGAATAAAAATCGCCATAACTTCTTACCCAGTTATCGGATTAAGGAGAAATTGGTATTGTTGGAAAGCTAATTCAATTTCCTAGAGTTTGGTGGATATTGAGCTGGAAAATTCTGAGTATAGCAAAAGATATGCTCATTTGAAGTTGACTAAGGCAACATTCTTATCAAAAACTCAATCGGTAAGGATTGTTTTGATTCATATAATAGTTGGAGTTATTTGAGGCCTTAATATACGTCAATCTCACTGATAAAACTAGCAAAGCACTATAATTTGTTTCTCATGAGCTTGAAGCATGGTTCTAATATTAGTCTAGATTTTTGGGGTATTACAATATCTCTCTCTTAGGAACATTCATCCTCGAATCAGACTGGTTAGACAAAGAGTACTGTACTGAGGTAACTGAGATCATGTATTGAACATGCATGACTTGGAACTTGATTGCATAACTGATTCTGAAACATTATACATGAACTGGACAAATTTCTTGAATACAGGCAATGACATGGGAATGGTTATAAGGCTGAGATATAACTGAGAGAGTAACCTTATGAGTACCTCGTTGCTTCAAGATAGATCTTTCTATGTGAAGAGAAGATGGAAGGTTTAGGACCTGAAATCTAGGGGGATTGCAGTACGTCTCCCCCTTAAGATATTATTTCCCACGAAAGATACCGACTTAGTTGAAATACTGAGGGAAGACTGAGATGATGCACAAGACACATACGAACTAAATCATCACTGATTATCTGGAATCTAAAACATGATGCATGAAATGAACTATATTTATCAAAGAGGACTAATCCAGGGATATGTACGACATAAATCCGAATTTCACTAATCATTAAATATGTAGCATGAGTGCTGGAACTAAACATACTATAAAGCATGAATGCATGAGTCATGAGTTGTATGACCTGAGTTATAGTTCATAAATTTCATGGTATATGATTTGTATAGCTGAGCAAACTGGGACTCATTATACCAAGAACTGGAAGCATATATGATTCTTTATGATGTGCAAGAATGTGAACTATGATCATGGAGCTTACATATAAAGCATAAGTGGATATCGCGATGATGGAAGTACAAAACTCTGCACTGAGATAAGAATGGGTCGGGCATCACCCTCCCCTACTGATGTTCTAGTATACATTGGCACCACTACTAGAATCTGAGAGACTGAGTTGGTTACTTTTCCTATCATCTCCCCCTTATCTTAAATACATCATTCTATGTCTTAGAACCACTTAATCAAGATCTGTAAACTGGATTGCCACCATTTCACTCTAGAATCTGGGGTGTGAAAATACACATAATTGGTAAACACACTCTGAATGACTATGCCCAATAATGTAAAACTTACTACTAGTACTTTCTTTTGAGATACAACTCTTAGATTTCTATAGACCTAACAATCATCATGTAACAACTTAAAATTGACCAACTTAGAATTTTCAACTCTTCTTTCTATTAGCTCGACTTTCAAAGACTGAAACTTAGATTCCAACACACATCCTGGATATCCCCAAATCTGTAATAACCTGACTACTTTCATCATAGCCTACAAATATCACATCCCTAAATCACCCCCACATCATCATGCTTAATTTTTAGTCAGTACCATAGATTCTTGCATACGCTATCCTAAGCCTTCTGGTTCACCTCTCATACAACTAATCTTACTTTACTGTTGCTAAACTCCTGGGCTAATGCTGCTAACTCAAGATCAGGTGTTGTTATAGGATTTAGAGAGGGGACCGACAATACACATGATCCCTAAGTACTAAGGTACTACTCCTTCATTCCTTGACTAGTTCATCGAGAAGCTGAAACTAAACTACTCTATTTTTGAGATCAACTAAAGGGATTTACTGGGATACTGTGACCGAAAAATTTCTGTATACCCATCTAGCTAGTATAGATTTAACTACTGAGGTAGACATTGAGATGGGCTATACTAAGATTTCAAGACTGACTCCGAAGTTGACGGCTATATAAGGGGTTACAAAAGAAAGATAAGCTCCAGGGTCCAGTAAAGCATAAACATGTAAAAGAAAAGACTTGCAACGTACCAACAACCATATCAGGAGAACTTTCATAATTTTATAGGGACTGAAGTGCATAAGGTTTATTTTGACGCTGACCACGGGTTGCACTGGAAGTGGCAACCTGCTGAGTCGAGCAACCAGATAAAACTTGAGGATGACTGTGCAGACTTTGTGGACCATCCTTAGGACATTCTCGAACTCTGTTACCTGACTCGCCAGATCCAAAACACACATCACTGTCAGTTCTACACACATCTACATGATTTCTACCATATTCATCACAAATTAGATGGTACGACCACTGCTCATACTACCCTGGGTTTTGGAGCCTGGCGCCCCATCCCGATGGTCATTGCTGAACTTTGGTACTGGTGCACTAGCTAAAGATGGAGCCGGGGCTGAAAACTTTTGACTAAACTGAGAATTGTTACCACCCTCTAACCTTGGCTGAGCAAAACTAAAGCTACCCATTTTGGCTCTCTTATTTTCTGTCTCCTTCTTTTTAAACTTCTACTCCTCAATTTCTTTAGCATGGACCATAAGCCTAGATATGTCCATCTCCATAATAAACATCATAGTCCTACACTCCTTGAACATACTATTAGATACCCCATACACAAACTTACTCATCCTAGATCTATTATCAACCACCACATGAGGAGCATACCTATCTAACTGAGTAAACTTGAGGGAATAGTCTTTCACACTCATATTGCCCTGTTTCAAATTTATGAGTTCTACCCCCTTAGATTTCCTCAACTCCAATGGGAAGAATCTTTCTAAGAAAGCTGTAGCAAAATCCTTCCACTCTATAGGTCCTGCGTCTGCACTTATATCTAACTTCCACTACATAAACTATATATGAGATACATCTTGCGACTGGTAAGCAGCTAATTCAACACTCCCACTAAAAGTTACCCCCATAATATTTGTTACCTTCTAGACCATGTCTAATAATTCTTACCAATCCTCTTTAGGTTTGGATCCTGAAAATAGAGGAGGATTCATTCAAGTAAAGTCCTAATCCTAGCTGCGGCAGTATTGGCCACCGAGTTGGCCGGAACAGTGACTGGCTGAACATTCCGAGCCACTACACAATGAGCTAGAGTAGTAAATGTAGCTCTGAACTTTGCATTATAAACATGCTCATTTAGGGGATCTTCCTGAACGGGCGAAGGTGCTGGCTAGTTTACATTTCTAATTTTGTTTGTCTTTTTGGGAGGCATGGTCTGTAAATGAAAGAAAGAATTGAATTCGACAGAGAGTTGAACTTGAGATCATGCTCTTTATTATAATATGAACACTAAAAAAAGGGAAACTTTTCTTAAAATTCCTCGTAGCCTCTTGTCCATAAGTGTGACATGCTTCACACCCATGCACAAGACTCTACTTGATGCGACTTTTAGACTTCCTAGGGAACTTTAAAACCTTAGGCTCTAATACCAAGTTTGTAACTCTCTGAGAGTACACCCTGGGCATTACATGGTGCTTACAGTCCCAAAGGACCATAAACTAACCCATAAGCTGGTACCTGCTGCGAGCACTGAGTAAAACTGATAACAAAAGATCATATGTAGAATTTAACTGAGGAATACTATAAGGTTTTAAATCATAGTTCTGGAAATATCTGTAAAACAATACTGATAATACTGAATAAAATGTCAAACAATGACAACTGAAAAAAATTAATGACTGACTGACTGATTGTGGAGCTGATGGGACAAACTCCAACAAACTTCAACTAACTACTGAACTGAAAGCATGACAATAATTATAGCCTATCCTCGAAATATGAGGACTCACCACTACTATATTTGACAATCTGGAAGGTCTATGCGTGATCCGGGAACTGAGCATCCAAACCTATGATATGATACGTCATAGCACAAGAAATGAGTATGCGATCAGTACTTTGAATGTACTAGTATGCTAAATGAGGCAGGCTAATATGCATGTTTTATGTACAGGAGTACTAACTAACTGAATAAATAGCATGAAGTATTGAATAGAATGCATAAAATCTGTAAGTACTGAGAATGCATGACCAAGCATAAAACATATTCTGAATATAATCTGAAATTTGAAATACTGAATACTGATAACTAAATAACTGATAGACTACGTGCTATGGTCAAGCAAGACTGAACTAAATTCTGAACTGAGTATTGATACTGAAATTGTGGACTACTCTCTCTTTTTATTTCTATGATGGGAAGACTAATGATTTCTATTTTCTTTGAATTCAAGCCTCCAAGTCCAAGCCCAACTGGCCGGCATACAATTGATACAAAGTGTACATGTGCCAAAATAAATGAAATAAGAGGAAATAGGCTAAAGCCCATTAAAGTTGGAGTTGCTAACTTTGAGACTTCAAAGAAGTAAAATTTATGTTTCATGGGCCTCAAAGCCCAATTTGTAATTTAATATAGGTGGAGAAAATTTTGAGCCTTAGAGATTTAAGAAATAGTTTAGGATATATTGAGGGCCATATGTCTAAATTAATAGATTAGGATAGGTTCAGGTAGAACAGAAGCCCAATTATACTAGGAAAGGATTTGAATGAATTTGGGCCTCTAAAGGCCTAAATTCGTGAAGTTTATTTCTTATATTACATTGATTTTCTACTAATCTTTAGCTTAGTTTGATATCTCCATTGGATTTGGCTAAATCCTATTTTGCACCAATTGCTTTAAGAATCCAACTTCAAATAATTTTTCCTTAATCACTTCCTTTCATTAAAATAATACTTTTCTAAGATAGTTAAATAAGTTGTGTCCAAATATATTGGATAACTGCATGTAAGCAGGTGTCTTTGGCACCTTAACATCCCTCCAAAGATACTAACATGAACCCTTACTCGATTTCTAAAAATTTAAAAGATTTTTCTATTTTTGTCTTTTAATTAATTTCTAGGTATTCTTAATTTTCCTTCCTAAATAAATTAAGTGGTATGTCTCTTTTCAAAATCGAATTTGAAAATTTTTTCCTATGTGCTTGAATTCAAAAAATCATAGTCAAGTCTTTTGTCCGAAAAACACTCATGTCTTTAAGTCAAGTCCATGTCAAAACAACTGAGGAAGGACCTCAAAATTGATACCAGATTCCTCAATTGCACACATCAAAGTCAAAGACCAACACATGAAGGCAACATGATCGTAAGTCAAAACAAAGCATATCAAAAGTCCTTGTTAGTAGACATGCTTCTGGATTCATGAAAGTTCAAAGGTTCAATACTATTTTATCTCAGAGACAAAGTGAAATAGAAGTATGGTATTTGCATTAGAGTCATCAATCTTGGGGATGGGATACTTATTCTTGATTGTGACTTTTTTCAATTGACGGTAGTCGATGCATAGTTTGAGAGAGCCATCTTTGTTATGGACAAAAAGAACTGGACCACCACATAGAGAGACACTCATCCTGATAAAAACCTTGTCTAAGAGATCTTTCAGTTATTCTTTCAATTCCTTAAGATTAACTAGAGCCATTTTGTAAAGTGGAATTGAAATATGCTAGGTATATGGAAGAAGATCTATTCCAAAGTCAATTTCCCACTTGGGAGGAACTCTAGAAAGTTCTTCAGGAAATACTTCTTGAAATTCATTTACTATTGGAACTAACTCAAGGCTTGGATTTCGGACCTTGAGTCCTTGACTTGAACACGATGATAGTGCACCCTTTGGAGATCATTTAGCTTACTTTAAGGAATGAAACAAACCCACCTATAGGCATAGAGGTACTACCCTTCCACTTTAAGACTGGCTCATTTGGAAACTGAAACTGGACTACTCTGTTTCTACAATTAATTGAGGCTTAGAAAGAGTGGATCCAATCCATTCCAAGAATAACATCAAAATTGGTCATGTCTAACTCTACAAGGTCGACTAAAGTGACCTTTTGGGATACTATGACTGGGCAATTTCTATATATCCATCTGGCTATGATTGAACTACCAACTGGAGTAGAAACAGAGAAGGGTTCTGCTAGGATTTTAGGACTGACACAATAATATACTACTATAAAGGGAGTCATGAAGGAAAGTATGGTAGTGGGGTCTAATAATGCATAAACATGAAGGTGAAAGACTTGTAACATACCAGTAACCATATTAAGAGAACCCTTTTGACCCTATCGTGTCTGAAGGGCATAGAACCTACCCTGATGATATCCTCTAATTGCACTAGAAGTGGCACCTTATTGAGTCGAGTGAACTGCTCGAACTGCTGAAGAGTTAATTTGGCTCTACTGACGATCATTTTTATATCTCTATGCCCCCGATGGGTAATCCCTTACTCTATGGCCTAACATTTCACACCTAAAATAGGAATCGCTACCAATCATGCACTCACCCTTGTGGTTCCTGATACATCTCTTGAATACATGGTGGGTGCGGGCAGTATTCACACTACCCTGGAACTTACAGCCTAACACTCTACCTTGAGTATCCTATCTGAACATGGGCACTGGAGCACTAGCAGAAGATAGGGCTGAGCTGAAGATTTTTGGTGGAACTAAAATTGATTTCCACCATCCGACCTCTACTAGGAGAAATTGAGGCTACCAGTCCTGGCCCTCTAATTCTCCCTTTCATTCTCTGTGATCTTCTCCTTCTCAATCTATTGAGCATGGACCATCAATCTGGAGATGTCCATCACCTTACCCAACATGGCCGTCCTACACTCCTTGGCCACATCCTCAGAAGCACCAAACACAAACTTACTCATCTAGCCCTAGAATCAACCACCATAGTCATCACATACCTCACCAACTGAGTAAACATGAGTGAATACTCCTTAACACTCATACTGCGCTGCTTTAAATTGTTGAACTCTTGTACTTTGGCTTCCCTCAACTCAAGCGGGAAGAAACTATCCAAAAATACAGTAACAAACTCATCCCACTTGACTAACCCTGCATCTGTATCTCTATCCATCTTCCACTGCTTAAACTAAGTGTGATCCACTCCATGCAATTAGTAAGTAACCAAGTCATCACTTTTGGTGGAAGTGACACCCATCATCTCAGTCACTTTCTGAACACTATCTAAAAATATCCTTTTTGGATTTAGACCTAAAGAATACTGGAGGATTTATCCGAGTAAAGTTTTGAATTCTAGTTACTGCCTATTCACTACTGCAATGGCTAGGGCAACGACCTGCTGGTTATTCTGAGTAGTCATAGATTAGGCTTATACTGTGAAAGCATCCCTAAAATCAATATACCTATTCATTCAGAGGGTCTTCGATAATAGGTGGTGGTGCTTTTTTATTTCCATCTCTCCTTCTGTTAGTTCTCTTAGGAGGCATTTTCTATAAATTGATAAAGAATGAGTTAGAAGAAGAATTTTAATAGAGTTCACACTCTATCACATGACATGAATTATGAAAGAAGTGTGACTTTCCTAAAATATTTTGTAGCCTCTTACCCATAAGTGTGGCATGCTTCACACCCCTGAACAAGACTCTACTTAACACGAGTTTCAGATACCTTAGGACACTTTAAACCTACTGCGCTGATACCAAGTTTGTCACAACCCGACGCTATTCCCCAGTCGTAACATGGTGCTTAGAGTCACAAGTGACCCTAAGCTAACCCATGGCCTGGAATAACTCTAAGAATACTGAACACAGGTAATGCAATACTGGGCGAAATCTAAACTAAAGTAACTGATGGAAATAGTAGTAATGTAATACAAAATATCAACTAACACTGGAAATAAAATTTTTTGACAATCAACATGCTAAATATCTAAACATTTGTTTGGAAGCTTCTAAACCATAATTAGTAAAAGCCCCCAACTAACTCCAACTTGCTAATAACTAATAACTAGTCCTCTAATGATGAGGACTCACAAAAAACTATTGCAGAATGTGGCATGAGAATGTGCTAAGTATGATCCGACTACTAAGTGTTTGAACCTATACTATGAGACAATATAGCACAAAGAAGTATGCGATTAGTACTTTGAAAGTGATAAATATACGGAATGGGAAACTAATAAGTATAAACTGAACATTGATGCATAAAACATGATTAACTATATGTAAGACCACTGAATACAAGGTCATGTATAATCTAAACAAAGAGATAAACTAAAACATGAATTGCAAATTGTTGGAGCTAACAATAACCGAAATACCCCAGTTTGAGAAAATTGGGGTCCAACCTGTAACCCCAATTGGAAGGGTTTTAGTACCTTACCAAGGGTACTAACACTGGCTGGCATGGATCCGCTAATTTTAGGTCCCGAAGGACTTATAACCTACAGTGTCAACATAGATCTGGAAATTAGGGACTTCTACTAATGGTCTCAACCAAACTGATGGGTGAGCCGTCATCCATGCATTCACTCGGTGCTAAGTACTACTCCCAACTGAAAGACACTGAAATATAAACTGAATTTCTCATCATGATATCATTCTAAAAATATAAACTGTGGATAATATGAAGTGCTCAAAGACATGTAAAATAATATATGCATAAGTCCCTAGGTATCAGGTATTCATAACCCATAAGTTTTGACTAATGGAACTGAGCATGATGATAATAAAAGCTGATAATAATAGGGAATTTCCTAATTCAAGTTAAACACAATGATTGATCAACCAAAGGGAAATTTATGATTCTAAGTATCAAAGGATGCTACTCCTATGGGAAAAACATGTCCTCATGATTTCATTACAAAAATAAACTAAAGGGATTAAGTAAATTCATATTTGACTTGGAACCCAAAAACCTTAATGAAGCAATAAAATTTAGAATTTGAGATGTTTTTTAGACTTAATAGATGGAAGAAATCCATTAATTAAATCGCACGTACCTGGAGGTGAAAGCCTTGGAGAAATCCTTGGGTTTGAACTTGAAGTTGAGAAACCCCAACTTGACTTTGGAGAAGAATAATCTCCCCTTTTCTTGGTTTCAGTTGATTTTGTAACTTAATTGGGAATTTGGGGAAGTTTAGGCTTATATACCACCCTTGGGGAATCCTAAACGACATAGGTTAGGAGCTAAAAGAATGTAAAAAGACTAAACAACCTTTTTCTAAAATGCGTAGAAAAAAGATGATACCTGTAGTAACAACTGAGGTAATGACTCGTTAGGTCAGGTAACGAGTCATGGCCTAGAATCATTGTTAGAGGTTGTACACCTTGGGACCTTACTATTATGGCAACGACTTCCCTCCTAACAACTCATTTGGTTTGATAACGGATCTTTAGAAGGATTATTTGTCAGGGACTTCATTTTTGGATTTTTTTCTATTGTGATGACAGGTCCACCTAACGACTTGTTAGGACTGATAGCGGTCATATGCTGGACTCATACCGCTGAGATGAAATCTAGGATCCCTCACTTCTATGGAAATGACTCTACACAATGATATATTGTCTCTGAGAATGGGACCTTGCCAGATTCACTGTCACTAGAATTGACAATCCCTCAGGCAAATTTTCTAGAACTTCTTACTACAATATCGGATTATGGTAAAACTAGTGGCATTGGAAAGCTAATTCAATGGACTATCTTTTGATGGGTCTAGAGTTCAAATAAACATGGGGTATTACAACAAATTTTTACTCTGAAGGTGGATAAATGAATTGTTAGATGAATTGGATAGAAGGCTTAAAGATATTTCATTTAATGGGTATTTGTCCCGATAATTCTTTAAATTCTAGGAGATAGTCTTACTTGAGTTGGCCTTAGTTTAAACTTACCTCGAAACTTAATCAGTAAGAAAAAATATAAATTAACTACAAAACATGTTTAATGCACTCCCATACTAAAGAATAGATCGTATAATTTATGGTGAAGGAGGTTCTCATCCTTTACCACAGATATCTTCAGTAATGACAGAATGGGCCGTTACACTTATCCTTGTTGTTTGAACATTATCTTCATCATAAGAATGAGTTTGTATTTGATGAACTATGAGGGGTTGCACCACACTGTGAGGGACCAGGTCCCTTAAAATCAGTCACAGGCAATAAAATAGTAAATTATCTAGGAACACAACATAGTGCAGGAAATGTAAATAACACCAGATATAATATGGAAACCTCCTTTCTCAAGGGAGGAAAAACCATGGATTTCCCTCACAAGATCCTCAAAAGTCCACTATAATTAACCTCTTTATTATAGATGAGTTGAACCTAACACTAGGTTCCTCCTGCGTGTAATAACTCTACTACAAGCCCAACATGACAACTCTGCCAAGAACCACCTGGATATCGATCAACTCTAACCAATTTCCTCCTTAGGCAACTCGACCTAAGCACTCTCAAGACAAAAAACATTACTCTTATAGTATGAGTTATTCAATTACAAACCAATATCTAACTTAAGAACGTTTTTACTATCGACCCACAAAGACTAAGAACTTGAGCTAAAATTGAATTTTTACCTTTTTTGTTTTTCATTCTTTTTGAATTTGCACAAAACTCCAAATCATTGGTAGGGTAATTCCTCTCATGGGGCTTCAATTGCCGAAAAGTATATTCAATTATCTTACCCTCCTACATCAACACAACACCTATTCCAACACCCGGCGCATCACAGAAGATGGTAAAACCCATGCCTTTCTTGGGCAAAGTCAAGATAGGAGCTAGGGTAAACAAATACTTAAGCTTTTGAAATCCCACCTCGCAAGCATCGGACCTTTGAAAGAAAATTTTCGTCTGAATCAACTTGGTCAATGGAACCGCAATAGACAAAAAACCCTCAATAAAACACCAATAGTAACCAGCCAAACTGACAAAACTTTGAATCTCAGTAGGAGAAATAGGCTGCATACTCATGAACCGCTGCAATCTTAGATGAATGAACCATAATACCACCTTTGGTCACTACATGACCTAAGAAAGAGACAGACTCCAACCAAAACTCACCTTAGAGAATATAGCATACAACATCTCATCTCTCAATCTTTGAAGCATAATCCACACATACTCCTTATGGTCAGCCTTACTCTTGGAATAAAACAAGATATCATTTATAAATACAACAAAAAAAGAGTCAAAATACCCAGTTCTTCAACTCCATGAATGTGGTTGGGGCATTAATTAACTCGAAGGATATGACCAAGAACTCATAATGACTGTATCGAGTCCGAAAGATGATCTTCAGAATATCTAAAGCTATAATTCTCATTGGTGATACTCAAACCTTAAATCAATCTTTAAAAATGCCAAAGCACCCTGAAGCTGATCGAAAAAAACATCAATACGAGGAGGAGGATAATTATAGTTAATTGTTACGTTGCCCAACTGTCAATAATCAATACACATATGCATATACCCATCTTTTTTCTTAACAAAAAAGAGAGGTACACCCCAAGGTGATAAACTAGGTCCGATAAATCCCGTATCTAACAACTCCTGCAACCAATCATTCAATTTCTTCACAACTCTGTTGGGGCTGTCCTATAAGAATAAATAGAAATATGCTTGGTGTCCGGCTCAACATAATAGCAAAGTCAATATCATGATCTGGAGGTATACCAGGGAAATCCATAGGGAACACATCTATGAAATCATGGATAATATGAACGAAATCTATGGATGGAGGTGAAGCAATACTAGTATCACAAATATGAGCTGAATAAGACAAATATCCCCTCTCAACCAAGCAATGAGCTTGAAGGAAAGATATAACTCTCTTAGGACCCGAATGAAGCACACCTTTCCAAGCTATCCTCTGCATACCCGGCGAAGCAAAGGTCACAATTTTAGCATAACAATCTAGGACAGCATGATGAGAAGCTAACCAATCCACATCAAAGATAATATCAAAATCTACCATATCAAGGATAATCAGATATACCCAAGTCTCACACCCAACAAAGGTCACAACATAAGATTGGTGTACTCGATCTACCACTAAAGAGTCTTCTTAGGGGATAGATACATGTATAGACATGGCAAGTGGCTCACTAGCAGAAACCCAAAGAAAAATATGCAAGCTTATAGGAGAATGTCAATCCCAGATCCAATAACATACATCCAGAGCTGAAATAAAAAGGGATGATATCTATAATGACAGCATTGGAAGCCTCTGTCTATGGTCTTGTAGGTATAACATAGCACTATCCATGACCCCCACCTGGCTAAGCAGCCCTGCGCCCACCACTACAGGAACTATTACCTCTTCATAGCGCACCTCTAGTAGAACTTCTACCTCTCACAACTAATATAGGAGTATCCCTAAAATACAGAAGGGAAATTCCTTAGACATATATCCAACCTCGTCACACACAAAGCAACCTTTATGACCCAACTCGATAGAAGAAGGTACGACCAAGCTAGATAACCACTCGAGGCTGCTGGAATAGAAGATATGCTACCTGAACCCTGCTAGGCTTCCTGAGATGGACTACTATGATACCTATAGAAACCTTTAGAATCTCTATCTCAAGGAGTGTGAACTCTGAACTCACCCTGACGGCACACCTTCTTGGCTCCTCCCTATGTCGCTCAAAGAATAGACTCAGTCATCTTAGCATAGTCCACTATTATCTAAAATGATTCCCCATACACTACTATTTGAGTCGTAGCTAGCCAAAGAGAAACATCCAACCTCTTTATGAACTTTTGAATCTTCTTAGACTCAGTGGAAATGTTGGCATAAAAATATCTAGACAAGGCATGGAAATATGCCTCATACTCTGCAGAAGTCATGGAGCCCTGCTCCGAGCAATCAAACTCATCACTCATTTAATACCTGAGACTGTATGACACAAATTTGTCCAAAAAGGCCTCAGCAAATTATCTTAAGTAATCTCTCAAGAACCAAGAGGTATATAACTAACAAGTTACCTCCACCAATCTCTGGAAGCATCTCTTAACTGAGAAGGTGTATAAGAAACCTAATGCGACTAAAGTGAACCAAGGTTATATAATTTCTCATAATAATCAATCAAGAACTTATAGGCATCCTTGCCTACAAAACTATTAAGCCTAGGAGGACCCACATGAGTGAATATCTAAAACCTATTTTGATCATCAAAAGACATAATTATACTTAAACTAATAGGAGGCATAGTAAATTTGGAGGGATAAGATCCTACCTAAGGAGATAACATAGAAGAATAATGAACTTCTAATATTGGAATAACATACTCAGATACAGGCATAAAAGGAGGAACAACACTTGGGGTTCATGGAGTAGCATAAGCAGATGTTGGTTCCACTGGAGAATCCATACTCGGAACCAAATGAACACCCCAGGCAGACTCTAGAGCAGACGGAGGTACAATACTCGGAGATGGAGGAACACCATGTGTACATAAAGGAAAACACTTAAAATTGGTCAACAAGCAAATCAACAACCCTTCCAAGATCAGGGTAAAAGAACTTGGTGGAATCAAAGTAGGTCCTATATCTCCAGCATTCTCGACCTGAGGCTCAAGAGAGAGAGCCTAGTACTACCTTCGGATGGGGAAAATCCTCCTGTCCATCCATTACCTCAAGCCCATACATGGCTTTTGACTAACTCTCTAGTCTGATATCTCTCCTCAAATGATAGCTCCACATCCCTAGCCTCATGGATCTAGTCCTTAACATCTGCACAAAAAAAGAGTGAAATATGACTTAGAACACAAGGTATGAAAGAATCTACATGATATAGAATGAAATAAGGGAATTTTCCTAAGGAGATCTTATAGCCTCTCAAAGATAGATACTAACATATGCATACCGATCTATGAGACCCTACTAGACACCTTGTTCTTACACTGATGAGACTTATAAAAACTGGCCACTCTGATACCATTTTGTCATGATCCCAAAACCAAGGGTCATGATAGCACTTTTCGTAACAAGCCTTAACAAGTAAAATTATCACCCAAACTAGTATGCGAAAGGACTCAAATCGGGTCCTAGTCATAATGGGCATCCCAAGTCCAACCAAAACTGGGGACTGCCCCCTATTCCCAACTAAACACCCAAACACAACCCTTGATAGGCATAATTCTGAGCATATAACAAGATAGCATGAATTCTCTCATGCAAACTCTGGGATATGGTCACCATCTTGACCGACCCAATTAAGCCCAACCATACCATACCAAACCAAAGGCCATAAACCAGGCCTTAACCAAATAAGTTCCAAAACATATAATGATAATCAATCCCAAAATATAATACAATGGAATAGTGAGAAATCATGTGATAAAGTATCAGCCCACCAGCCTATTCCAACCAAGGATGACACCAATATCAATCCCGCACATACCAACCCTCAGAAGTACCATAAATCCTTTAACCAAAAGACTAAAAATATCCAGTTGGGACATGAGCCCAACCATGGCAAAAACCAATATCCAAAACAAAATAAAAGTGTTTGTAAATGTCCATAATATGAAATGGAGCCTTTCGAAATGATGGAAGGATGAAAGCTCACCACTTTAGTCCAAATGCTGATCCCCGAGTCAATCACTATGTAAGAGGAGTACAATGACCGATTCCTGCATAGAGTGGGTATATAGCTTCTAGTAGACGACTTAGAGAGTGATCGCTGGCATGAACTCAGGATAAGGATAAAGTAAAGCTAGTTATAAGAACCAAGTAAACCATCCATAATGCATACAACCATACATACATATATAAGTGTCGGGAACGGAAACCGGGTTTAGCATGTATTTAAAATCTTTACCTCAACTATGTAGCTTTGCCATCCTAAACCACTCACGGGAAATATGGGTTCAGCTCTCTCTGCTGAAAGGGCCCAGTACGTGTAGCCATACGACCAGGGAAGATAACCCTAGGATGACTAGTACATCCCCCAATATAAGGTGTGTCATCATGCATACGATCACCGAGACCAAATATTATATCGAAAAATATGTTTTTCCAGTTTCAGTCCCCTTGAAACCTCCACCTTCCATGGCTTAGATACATCCCCCTTTAATGCCCAATTAAAAACATTTCCAAATAATCAACCAATCCATTTAACATTTGTTAACCAGGGCCATTTAGTGGTAGTATCGTCATACCAACCATACTTTCAAATTTTATCTATAGCCAACCATATGTAGGTTTAAGGGGACTTTCAAGCGACCTTCCATTTACCATATTAAACCTCTTGGGGATTCCGTACCCCACTAGCATAACCATTTAGCCATTTACATTTTCAAACCATTGTTATCGTGCATAACTCCTTCACTAAGTTTGAAACAAGAAAGAGTTCCATTTAAAAGTAATCAATGCAATGAACATATCTTTATATGCATTTTGTTAGACACATTGGGGGCATAGTATATATCCAAAACCAATTCCAATTACCAATAACCATTCCATGTATTCAAATTATCAAAAACTACCATTAATGCATATAAAAGCATAATTAAAACCATGGAAAACTATAACTAAGTATTTATAAACAAAACTCCCAAATTATATTTGAAAACCCAAAATCATACAATAAAGAAATCATGAAAACCAAAGATAAAAACCAAGCCTTTAGTTGGAACTAACAATGAGGGAAGATAACATACCTTACACCGAGGAATTGATGGAAAGAAATCACCAAAGCAAGTCCCAAATTAGTCCACAAGATGAAACCCTAGCTTTCTTCCCCCAATAGCTCTTGAGAAAATTATGAAGTGTTTAGGAATAGTTTCTAAGTGTTAATGAATAGAACAATAGGATAAATTCTCTTCCAAGTGAGTTAGAAGTTATAGGGTCCAATTAGGTTAATTAGGTAAATATCTCGAATACCCCCACTTAAGTTGTACAAAATCCTATCACAGGGATAGGACTGATCTCTTTGAGTCATACCCTTCAATACGAATGGTAGACACCACTCGTATCCTAGCCTCAACCCTTGGACCCAACACTGCCAAGTATATGACTTATCCTTCCCAAGTCGTATCCATAATATATGATCCGTACCTCCCATCTGTATCCCTGCCAGAATGGAATGCCAAGAGAACTGAACACCGTCCCTTACATGAGTCCTTGGTATGATTCGTACCTTAGCCTACGGCTCAAGGTGAGCCACTTGTACTCATATCCAACTTAAGCAACCAAGTCTAAGATTAAGATAAGGAAAAACCCAATCCAAATGATCCGTATCTGACCATACGACCCGTATCCCCTAAGTCGTACTCATTCAAGTAACTCATCCAATCCCATCGACCAACACTAGTCAATATACTATAGGACCATACTACGTGTACCCTAACATATGACTCACACCTATGAGTTATATTGGGTCAGGAGAATTAAAACCCAGGATGTTTTAGTCTCCCCCACTAGGAACATTCATCCTTGAATGCACTATAAAGCAGGGTAAATGCCAACACGAGTCATTTGCATTATCAAACATATTCCTAATATTTATCAAAGCTCAAAAACAAAGAGGCAAAGATATTAATCTTTCCTTTAACAAACTTAGAAAATAAAGATATGCTCAAGAACACTTACCTTTTGCACAAATCCCAGGAGAAGAAAACAAGAGCGGATACTTGGACTTTATGTCCTCCTCCGCTTCCCATGTAGCCTCTTCCACCTTGTGGTTTCACTACAGAACCTTCACTAAGGCTGCATCCTTGGTCCACAACCAACGAACCTTCCTATCCAATATCTCAATCAGGACCTCTTCATAAGACAAAGAATATAATACACCCAATCCTTCCAAAGGAACAACCGAAGAAGGATCACTAATGTATTTCCTTAATATAGAAACATGTCAGACCAGATGAACCAAGTCCAAACAAGAAGGAAACTCCAATTTATAAGCAATATTACCAACCCTCTTCAAATTATATAAGGGCCAATAAATCGGGGACTGAGCTTTCCCTTCTTGCAAAACTGCACCATTCCCTTCATGGGAGACGCCTTTAGGAACACCTTATCCCCTAAGCCATATTCATTCTAGTAACTCACCCAATCCTATTGACCAATACTGGTCAGTATATGATAGGACCATACCACTCATACCCTAATATATAGCTCGTACTTATAAGTCATATTGGGTCCATAGAACCAAATTCCATGAGAAATTCTAAGGGCTAAAACCCAAGATATTTTAGTATGAAATGATAAATTAATGCCAAAACCCAAGGCAAGATACTTAGAACGGAGTCGAATCATATTTATACAGTAAAAGTAGAAACACATAACCAAAGATACCATATAATATCCCAAAATCTGGTGTCAAATAGTAGGAACTACTAAATACATCATGAAATGTCAATGATACAATGTGAGTCCAAAAGAATCAAAATTTGTATCTGAATACAAAGTAACACATAAAATAGATAGGAAAAGGTAGTAGAACAACTCTAGAAGCATAAATCATTCGCTACATTAAATATACCCCAAAAACCACCTAAATATTCTACCATGCAGTGCACTCATACCTCGATCTCCACTGAAATAGCGTAGTAGGGGTGAGTATGGTTCACTTACACTCAGTAGGTATCATAGTCTGACTAAGCAAAATAGAAAATAAAGCATATAAAATACATATTATGGAAACTTTACCTACAATTAGAAAATATCCCAAATGGTAGCCCACATATCTTTATTAACAATTTTATAATATACATATATTCCATACATAAATATAAGGAAGTAACACAAGTATACACATATACCAAATATAATTATATCAAAGAAGTACAAATAGACAGATATCACGTCAAGGAAACAATACAACACTGAATAAGTACAATGTATAAGAAATTCAATGAAGATGATAATGATAAAGAAATGATGACATGATGCTCGAGGTTGTCGCACAACCTCCGTATACACCTACACAAGTTGTGCTTCTAGGTAGAACCCATTGGGGGAAGGGGGGTTCGCAACCCATATATAATCTAATATCCATTATCCAATAAAAATATCCATAATACCTCTCTAGCATATCTATCAAAAGAGAGTTTTTAAAGATCTCATATTTCTATCAAAAAAGCTAGTGTTTCCAATAATTCCACGGTGGTACTAATGTTTCATAAATGTATATGATATGAGGATGTAATTATCACAACCAACCAAATGATAATTTCCTAAACCAACCATATGAGCCGAGAACGTACTCAATAATCCAATCATCCATGAATCCAATGTGATCCAAATGCCAGTATAGTAAAATACACAATAATATGCCATCAATACCCCATAAACTCCAATTTAAGAGTCATCAGATGAATATATAATAAAATATACATACATAAGGCCAACAACATCATATAAGACCTCTCATGGTCACACATAACAAGTAATGTCCCAAAACCACCAATTCACAGTAATATAGGCCCGCACATGGGCTCAACACAATAATATAGTCAATTTCATGATTATTTCCCAAACTCTCACACATGATTTTACATCCATATTAACTACTCATCCCAGTGTAAAGAAAGTCAAGTCATAACCTACCTCAAATGTTGAAAATCAGTCGAAAAAGCCTCTACTAAAGAGCTCGCTCCTCATTAAAGGATTTGAAATGAACTAAAATGCACAATAATAGAATCTAGGTTTCAAAATAAAGCGAACGATATCCATATTGCTCAAATTTAGGTCACGGTCAGAATGGACCCTCAAAATGGGTTTCAAAAAAAGAGTAAGACTAGAATTTTAGTCCAAAATATATTTACCATAATTAAAGGAACCTATAGAAGAAAATCCAAATGAAAATGAGTTTGAATTGAGGTTTAAATCTAGAAAATACCAATTTAGTCCTTCTGGGCTAGAATCCCCAAATTTTACTTTCAAATTCAAGTTTTATCGAGATTTAAAAAATAAAAGAAATATAATTAAAATAGGTATTTTGGAGCTTAAAAAGGCTAAAAATGGAAGAAATTTTTAAGGAACTTGAAACCCCAAACTCCACGTCTCAAAAATGCTGAAAATCATAAAAATAGGCAATTTATATCTCCCCAACATTGCTTAATCAATCACTGAGTTTCTTAAGAGGATATTGCTTAAGTGACTAGAATTTGCTTACGAAATACCCACTATATTGCTCAGATGTCACATAAGTGACCCGACTGTCGCTTACGCGGTGACCGCCTGGCCCCTGAGTGTCGCATAAGTGACCATGCCATCGCTTAAGCAACAATCGCTTAAATGATCATAGTATCACTTATGCGACACTTTGGATGTCAATCCAAGTCACTTAAGCAACCAAAGTATCGATTAAATGATGCACCAACAGGGTGGTGTACCAGTAGAAGACTCGCGGACCCCTCGAGATTTATTTGGAATCCTGAGAACACAAATGAACTATGCTACTCAATAAAATTCAATGCTCCAGACTGAATGGCAATATTGAATTTTCAAAAAATAAAATCATTTTCATAAATTTGACCCATGAGACCCAATTTTAGAACTTTCCAAATCGAGGGTCGAAATAAAATATAAAAGCCATAAACCACACCAACCATGTTACCAACCTAAAATCAATGTTTCAAATCTATTGGTTCATCCTATTTTTCCATACAATGCACAGATTAATAAATGTTAACTAAAGTCAACTATAGATACTTATAACACAAAAAATCATAATTTCACATAAATCACACCAAATGCATTGAGAACTCTATCGATCATCCCCACACCCTAAAAGTATCACAAAGCAACCACAGAGAGGGTTAAAATGGTCAAATCACACAAAAATAAATAGTTAAGAAAAAATACCAGAAATTAAGTCGTTACAGTATGTGTCGACATATTCAAGATCTTCTTTTTGTCTAAAGCCTTTAACAACAAGTCTTGAATTATATTTATCAATATTTCCATCAACTTTTATTTTTCTTGTGAATATCTATTTTAACTCAAAGATTTATTTCCTAGAAGAGGATCAACTAACTCCTAAGTATGGTTATTCAGGATTTAATTACTCTCAATATTGAAAGCCTTCTTCCGAAAGGATGAGTTCAAAGAAGACATGAGTTCTTTGAATGTTTGAGCCTCACTTTCAATAAGAAATATTACAAAATATGATCCAAAAGAAATATATGTCCTTTGATATTTACTATTGTAATACCCTGCAAGATCCTAGACACGTTTCCAGCTCCTAGACACATGTTTAAAGGAGGTTCTGAGGCTTTAATTTCGTGATAAGTACAAAATACTTATCCATTTTAAGACCCCAACAATGAGAACATTTTATTTTTGGCCTTCCCGAGTCCAAAATATTGATTTTTGAGTTGAGAAGTGTTTAGGGATGTTAAAAAGTCATTTGAGAGAGTTTTTAGAATTTGAGAAAGGGGTTCGGGGTGTTGTTGGACCACAGAGGTAGAATGCCTCTGCGATTTAGGCATTTCACAGAGGGTGGACCTCCGTGATACACAGCGTGCTCCGAAGGTTAGCCTCCGCGATAGAAACCGTGTCACGAAGACTATTCTCCCTGATAGCCTTTATGCCACAGAGGCTGTATTTTCCAGTTATATTAATAAAAGTCCAAAGGGGAATTTTGATCTTTCCCCCTCTTCCCAAAAAATTAATTCATTAATTAAAACTTGATCTGAGGTAGATTTATGCACCATAGTGTTGTTATCTGAGCTTATTTAGCCTTGTTTTGAGGACAACTCATGTGTTTAATCTGTTGACAATGAGATAATTGAGCATATAAGTGTTTAATTAAAATGTTCATGGTTTATTTCAAAAAAGTTTGTACTTAATTTGGTCACTTAGAGTTCAAACGAGAAAAGTAGTGTTACTAGCTTGAGCTAGGTGTTGTTCTAGTAGATCGCGATGGATTCTAACGTGTATAATGAGTTCCTAATGTATGATTGTATGATTATGTGTGGAATAACTTATTTATAGTGTTCAAACTGTAATTGAATTAACCCAAGAGTCAAACAATAAGTTAAAGATTATAGTGGGCAAGATTAGTCTTAGCGTAAGTTTCTAGTTCGCTGTTACGGATTGTGGGTTGTTTTGATCTCTAATCCGTGGTGTTTAAAGCTATAGGATGATTTTTGAGTTTATTATTATTCTATATGAATGATTCCAAAGCTGTAAATCAAGTGTAAACAACACCAAAAGGATTGGTATGGGAGGCTAAATGCACAAGATAAATTTAGAAGTCAAGGTGAATTCCAGTGCGGGTATGGGAATAGCCCCGTGGTAAAAACCCTACTACCATGGACTAAACCTCGTGGAAAAAAATAATTCCCATGTTATATAGGTCCATGACGTGAACCCTACTCAAAGGGAATGGAAGGGGCGGCACACAACCTATTTCCAACGCGACGAAAATCCTCCACCTACAAATAGGACACTTGGACTTGATGTTGTACACCTTGGACATCTTTGAATCTTTGATAGGGGCTAAAAAACAATTAAATTAGGGTTTTTATATCTTTACTTTAGTTTGTTTATGGATTTTAGTATGTATTCATTGATCTTGATTACGGTTATGTCCATGAGTGGCTAATCGCCCCCTTTCAGGGGTTAAGGCAAAGAACATGAATACAATTGCTTTGAATTGTTTTAATTTTGAATTCTTATCATATTTGGTTTTTTATGTATCCTTTTTATAACCATTTTAATGAGTATATAACCTTATAATAAACATATTATCGTCTTTATGAACTTGGGAGGGGGAATAAGAAGATAAAAGATGGGGATAAATAGAGCAAGGTTCTTATTCTTTTATAAAATAAGGAATTTAAATTAGCATATAGGATGGGGATATACCTAGAAGCCTTGTTTGGTTAACTTGAAGGATGACATCTTAATGCATCTAAATGAATTATTACATCCCTGCTCAACGATGTAGTTGTAATGTCCAGTTAGGTAGAAGTTTAGAGGTTGGGAGACCATGATTATACGATAAATCCTGTGAATCAATAACCAAGATAAGAAGTCTAACGAATGAAGTTCAATAGCTTAGTAAGATTGTTCACAGTGATTTAACCCAAGGTTTCTCCTTATTGATTGTCCAAACACTTTACTTTTACACATTTTTTAATTTATTTATAATTTATAACTCTCTCAAACACTTTTAGTTATGATACACTTGATTAATCTTAGTAGTTAAACTAGACTTTGACAGTTGTTAAAAGAAGTCTTTGAGGGATTGATATTCGTCTTTATTTAAGGTCATTGTATTACTTGGAAAGACCACGTACACTTGTGTGTGCGTAACAAGTTTTTGGAGCCGTTGCTAGGGACTTGTAAATAGGAAACTATCTTATTTTTAGTTTAGCTATATTGAGTTTTACATAGTTTAGTAATTCTTCTTTTAGTTTCTTTTTAGTTTCTTCTACTTTTTTTCTCACACTTCTTGATATGTCAGCCTAGTATAAATGGTTTTTAAGGGGTGATGATTCTTGTTATTTTTATGGGGGACCTCATCGAGAGGCTTTTTGTCTACATTTTGATAGAATCATATGGATGAGACTTTCACAATATAAGGTGGATACTGTCCTATCCGTGGAGTAGACCATAAGTTGGTCTATGGTTTGTGTAAATAGTGGTCATTCTGCAACTATGTGTGTGATTAATCATGATTCAGTAATGTTTGTGGGCTATGATCAAAGGCCATATTATGTGAACACCTACAATCAAATGTAGAAGACTCATCTATCAATTCAATCATAGAAAAACCAACAACAGTAGTTTCAGAAGCAACAACAAAACATGCAGTCCAGCAACATAGAGTACATGCTAAAGGAAATCACGGCCAACCAAGAATAGTTGGCTGTTGAACTAAAAAATTGATAAATAATTCTGAAGCAGTTGGAGAATTAGTTGGGGCATATACAACGACACAAAGTTCTAGGTCTCAAGGTGGTTTTCCAAGTGACAATGAACCTCCTAAAAAAGTAATGAAAATCATTTTGAGGAATGGTTAAAATCTCAATAAAGAACCTCCAAAGACAACTAAAGATATAGACGCAGAGTTGACTCCCAAACCTACTGCAGACAAAGTTGCTAATAATTTGAGGAAATTAGAGTACTCAAAAACTAAAGTTATTGAATAGGTTCAGAAGATAACACCATCACCATCTCCACAGAGGCAAATAAAAACACAAGAGTTTCAGCCATTCAACTATTATCTTTCTCTTGAGACTAAAATTAAGAAAGTGTATAAAAGTGAGTGTGTTGATGATGAGACAAATTTTAAAGTGGGATTAGTTAGGCCTCTTTCAAAGAACTTTTATAAACTATGTTTAGATGATGACATATCTGTGGAGTTATTTGAAATAGACAAGAGTGTGAAGATGAGGAACAAAAATCCTATATTCTTAATTTTGCACCAGAAAAGCAACACAAAATGATACCTCACTTTAAGGACGAGTGGTTTACCATACACCGTTCATTACTCGGTTCTTCATCTTTGTACCACCACCCTATGAGCAAAGCAAAAAGATGGATGTGTGGTTGGCGGTAAAATTTATATCCTAAAAGTGGAGGAAAAAGTTGGCTAGGTCATGACACAATACTAAATCAGGTGCTTCTTGGGAGGCAACCCAAGTTAAGGTATATTTTACTTTTAGTACTTTTTAGTTTTCTTTTACTTCACTAGTTTTTGTTTTTGTTGGGTCACAGGTTGATGAGAAGTCTGAGTACTAAAAAATTTGAGCTAAGGAGCATGGTGAAGACTTAGAGTGGGGTCCTCGAACCTCCTTGATGTGTAAAAAAGCTACTAGCTAGGAGTAGAGGCATCATGGAGTATTTCTATCTCAACTTTTTAAGTGCACTTTGGGGACAAAGTAGATTTTTAAGTGTAGGGTGGGGAAATTCCCATTTTTAGAAGTAATTTTATATTCTTTTGTGTTAGGAATCAGTGAGGTATTCTTGTTGGTGCTATATGTGATTAAATAATGCAAGTATTTTTAATGAAAAGAGCATGTTAATTGTGTGAATTATTACTTTTGAGACTCCTAGTCTCATGATTATGACTCTTGTACTTGTTGGCTTACTGTTGAATTCATATGATTATTTGGTTGAGAGTATATAAGGATCCTACTTGAGTTGAGAATGTGCCATGTGTGTGTGACTTTGTTGTGTATTCCTTGTTGCATGTGATATCTAGAACTTGCCTGGTGTGTGTGCAAAGCGAAATAAAGAGTGTGGGTTTAGGAGATGATCTACGCATTTCTTTGATAGCCATGTTCATACCTTTTTTTTTTACCTACCATTGTGCCTAATCCTAGTTAAAACCATTGAGCCTTTAGCTTGTTTTCTTTGGAAGCTTCATACGTAGATTGTATCCCCCTTTTTGATTGACCTTAATTTGATCCAAAGCTTCTAAGAGCTTTAGTTTAAATTTAATTGAGGAGTTTGAATTCAAGTAGGAGAAAGGTGAAAGTGAAACCCTAAAGTAATAGTTATTGTTGTGGATAATTGATTTGTGGTGGTTGGGAGGTAGAGAAATTTATGCTAAAGAAATTTCCATTTTTTAGCCTAGTTGTGTTACAACGAACCTGTTTTGCTCTGGTCCTCCTTGGACATTATGCACCTCAACTAAGGAAAATCACTTAATTTGAGGGTGGCTATCATAGGGGTGCATAACGTAAAATGGGTGTGAAAAAGGGTAAAATTGAATCATGAATTCATAGACAATACTCTCTTCTATATTATATGTGAGTGAGCTTAATAAGATGGGGCAAAAAAAGATATGGGTAGATAGAAGTGGTGTAAATGGGTTGTTAGAGGTGAATTGAATGAAAAAGTGTGATGTATTAAAGTAGTTAGGGATGATAGTCACTATTACTGGCCACAATAGTTCCTACCCATCCCTTAGCCTACATTTCAAACTTAAAGACCTACTTAATCTTAAGCTTTAACATTCTGATATTAGTGGAGTACTTCACTAAAGTCAAGCTTGTGGTTCATCTGGTGTAACTTGTGAATTCTTTGGGAGAGCGAACGTAATTTGATTTTTGTACCCATTTTGTTATAAATTGCATTTATGTGGGTGATTATGGGTAACTCTCTTATGGTAAGGTCACATGTTTGATGATAGTTGGGGGATTTGTATGATGTCTTTAATTGAACAATATGTATGAGTTTGCCAACTTGGTGAGTCAATTATTGAGGCTAAGATGTTTTGGAGTAGTATTCTTTAACTGCCAATTGTGTTTCTAACATGCTTAGTGTAAAACTTGCATTCTGTGTAGTCATTGTAGTACTATCTTGAGTGTCTTTCTTATAGTATACGTGTAGAGTCTCCTCAACTTATGATGCTTAGACTAATGATTTGTTCGAGGACGAACAAGGCTTTAAGTGTGAGGTGATGATCTGAGGTGGATTTATGCACCTTAGTGTTGTTATCAGAGCTTATTTAGCCTTGTTTTTAGGAAAAATCATGTGCTTAATGTGTTAAAAGTGATATAATTGAGAATCTAAGTGTTTAATTACAATGTTCATGGTGTCTTTTAAACAAGTTTTTACTTAATTTGATCATTTAGAGTTCAAACGAGTAAACTAGTGTTACTAGCTTGAGCTAGGTGTTGTTCTAGTTGATTGCAATAGATTCTAACATGTATAATGAGTTCCTAATGGTATGATTGTGTGATTATGCGTGTAAAAACTTTTTTATAGTGTTCAAAGTGTAATTGAATTAAGCCAAGAGTCAAACAATAAGTTAAAGATCAAAGTGGGCAAGACTAGTCTTAGCTTAAGTTTCTAGTTCGCTGTGATGGATTGTGGGTTGTTTTGAGCTCTAATATGTGGTGTTTAAAGCTATAGGATTCTTTGTGAGTTTATTATTATGATATATTAATGGTTCCAAAGCTGTAAATCAAGTGGAAACAACACCAAAAGGCTTGGTTAGGGAGGCTAAATGCATAAGACAAATTTAGACGTCAAGGTGAATTTCAGTGAGGGTATGGGAATAGCCCCGCGGTACGACCCCTACTCCCATGGACTGATACTAGTAAATAAAAACTCATTACCATGGTATAGAGGTTTTCGGAGTGACGCCTAATCCCAAGGAATGGAAGAGATGGAGCACAGCCCATTCCCAACACGGCCAAAATCCTCCTTCTATAAATAGAACACCTGAACTTAATGTTATGCACCTTGGACGTCTTTGAAGCTTAGAGAGGGGATGTAAAACTCTTAAATTATGTTTTTTACATCTCCACTTTATTTGATTATGTATTTTAATATGTATTCATTGATCTTGATTGCGGTTATGTCCATGAGTGGCTAAACGCCCCCTTTACGGGGTTAAGGCCAAGAACATGAGTACGATTGCTTTAAATTGATTTAGTATTGATTTCATATCATATTTGTCTATTTATGTATCCTTTTTAAAACTATTTTAAGTAGTATCTAACCTTATAATACACATATTATCATCTTAGTGAACCCGGAAAGGGGAATAAGAGGATAGAACATGGGATAAATAGAGCAAGGTTCTTATTCTTTTATAAAATAAGGAATTAGAATTAGCTTCTAGGATAGGGATATACCTAGAAGCCTTGTTTGGTTCACTTTAAATAGGACAAATTAATGCATCTAAATATAATATTACATCCCCGCTCAATGATGTAGTTATAATGTACATTTAGGCAGAAGATTAAAGATCGAGAGACCATGATCATACGATAAACCCTGCGAATCAACAACCGAGATAAGTAATTTAACTAATGAAGTTCAATAGCTTAGTATGATTGTTCATAGTTCTTTAACCTCATGTTTCTCATTATTAATTATCCAAGCACTTTACTTTAACGCATTGTTTCTTTTACTTTTAATTTACAACTCTCTCAAACACTTTTAGTTACACATCACTTGATAGTTGTTAACACAAGTCTCTAAGGGATCAATATTTGGCTTTGTTTAAGTCCATTGTATTACTTGGTGAGAACATGTACACTTGAGTGTGCGCTTGGGTGAAACAAAACCCTAATAGGGGCATCTATTGCCCCACTCCCCATCAGTTATCATACGTAAAACCCATCCCCATTCCTAAAAACATAATTTCAAGTTTTCTTCCCAAGGATTCAACCATTCAAGGTTTCAATTCCAAGCATTTTCTTCAAGAACTCAAGCAATTAAGGTATGTAGGGTATTCATCAATGGGTTACTTCCACTAATTGGGTCCAAAAGTCCCTTTTTATTCAAGTATGAATTCTTTATCCTCTTTTCATGAAATTTGAATACTAAGTGTGATTTACTCAATGATTTCTTTGTAATTTTAAATTTAAGACATGCCAATATGTTTCCCCGTGTTAATTATGTTATTACATACTTTGAATTTCAATTATCCATACCATATTCAGTTGATACCATGTTAAGTTATAAAATTATGAATTAAACCATTTGAGCATATTGTCCTCCCAAGTTTAACATATCCTCATATTCAAATTCAAGGATTTCATCAGTTTAGTGAAAGGTACAATGTTTTGGGTCTTTGAATCTTGAATTTCCTAATAGTGTTTTAAATGATGTTATGGTGTTTAGAGTATCATTCAGTGCTGGCAGGTTATGAAAACCCGATGCTTATATGTTTACATATGTTTCAGAATTTCAAGTAACAAGTCAGTCAAATCATGATTTTGTTATCAAACTTAGTTTGTTATGATCATGTTAAGCATTATCAGTTGTGATGTCTAGTTGACTTTAGTCGGAACTAGTGTATGTTCAGTTGGGAGTAGGATTTAGCACCGAGGGAACCCGAGGATAGGGGATCACCTACTAGTAGAGGGTGTGACCTTTAGTAGTAGTCATTGAGTTCCAGAACTACATAGCCAGCATAGGTTTTTAGAGGTATTCTTACCAGTTGAGGGTTGACACTCTCTTAGGTGAACCTGCCAGAAAAGGGTGAAACCTTATTCCTTCGAGACATCAGATTAGTGGATCCACATAGCCAGTGTTAGTACCCATGGCTATGTACTCATACCCTTTTAACTGGGTTACAGGTTGGACCCTGATTAGCTACGATTAGGGAATGTCAGTTACATGATATCTCCCATAATTTTAGTTTAGTACTCAATTTATATCAATATAGGTTTGCATGACCAAGTATTCAATTTATTATCTATTCAGTTAGTCAGTTTTACATATTCTTCTAGTACATGTTTTACTTGGTCTTGTATTCTCTTTACATGTTCATGCATCCGTATTTAGTATCCATATGTATTTTCAGTTAGTCCTTATCCCATGTACCAGTACATTTAAAGTACTTACCTCTTACTCTCTTTTATTCTTTATTGATTTCACAATATAAAGCCGCTCAATTCCCCGATCAAATTATGTCAGCTAAATACCTCTCAGCAGCAGTAGTAACGAGTCCTCATCAATAGAGGACAAGTTACTTTCAGTTATTTCAATATTTATTTATGTTCACTCAGTCTTAGTTAGTTGGGGGTTTGTCCTATCATTTCCTCATGTCTTAGAGGCTTAAAGATAGTTAGACTAGATATTTAGATATTTAAATCTGTTTTCAATTTTGTTTATTAGTAATTCAGACATATTGTATTTATATCAGTTAAGCTTTTACATATGATACTTTATTATTATTTTATTCAGTGATCACAGCAGGTACCAGATCATGGGTTAGCTTGGGGTCATTTATGGCCTTAAGCACCTTGTCATGACTAAGGGGTAGCCTTGGATTGTGACAAAACTTGGTATCATAGCCTAAGGTTCTAAAGTATCCTAGGTTGTCTGAAAGCCATGTTGAGTAGAGTCTTGTGCATAGCTATGAAGCACGCCACACTTATGGGTAAAAGTCTATGAGATGTTTTAGGAAAGTTTCCCTTCTTTCAGTATCCATGTCATGCAAAAGAGCATAACCTCTATTGAATTCCCTTTCTAACTCATCCTTCATCCATTTACATCAAATGTCTCCCAGAAAAAATAATGGAAGAATAAATGGGGATTAGACAGCACCGCCACTTGTTCAGGAAGAACCCTTAAATGAACATGTTTCCCACGCCAACTTCAGAGCCGCTTTCATAGCTTTGTACCATTTTATGATTACTCATAATAACCAATAGGATATTTCCCAAGACAATCTAGTGATGAACACATCTTCATCTAGGATCTGAGACTTTACTTGGATAAATCCTCCATTATTTTCTAGATCCAAGTTTGAGGGGGATCCACAAGAGTTTCTAGACTGTGTAAGGCAGGTGACCGATATTATGGGTGTCACTCTGAGTAAGAGTGATGACTTAGATGCTTATCAGTTATAGGTAGTATCTCACACTTGGTTTAAGCAGTAGAAGGAAGATAGAGGTATTGACGCAAGACCTACAGAGTGGGAGGAGTTTGCCACAAAATTCTTAGACATGTTCTTTCCATTAGAGTTTAGGGAGGCTAAGGTTCAGGAGTTTATCAATTTAAAGTAGGGTAGCATGAGTGTGAAAGAGTACTCACTGAAGTTTACTCAGTTAGCAAAGTATGACCCAACTATGATGGCGGATTCTAGGTCCAAGATGAGTAATTTTATGTCGGGAGTTTCTGAGAAAGTTATTAAGGAGTGCAGGATAGCTATGTTGATCAAGGATATAGATCTCTCTAAGTTAATGGTCCATGCTCTAAGGATTGAAGAGGATAAGCATAAGCAGAAGAAAAGTGAGAATAAAAAGGCCAGAACAGGTAGCTTCAACTTTACTCAACAGAGGTCAGATGGTGGGATTGTTCTCAATTCCTCCAGAAATTTTTAGCTCCATCCCTATATTCATCCAGTTTGCCAGTGCCTAAGTTCAGGTAGGATAATCGAGATAGAGTGCTAGGCTCTAAGTCTCAAGGTAGTGTAAACAGTGATCGTACCAATCTACTTTGCAGGAAATATGGTAAGAATCATTAGGGGAAGTACAAGGCAGACAGTGATGTGTGTTTTGGATATTACAAGATAGGCCACAAGATTAGCGATTGACCAATGGTTGTACATAAGGGAAAGGATGTTCGTCAACAAGGTCAGTCTAAATTTTCATCAGCTCTAGAAGGTCATCCAATTTTGAAAGGCGCCACCTCCAGTGCCACCAGTGGGCATCCCCAAAACTAAATTTATATTCTCCAAACTCGACATGATCAACCTAGTTCTCCTGATGTTATTATGGGTACATTACAAGTCTTACATCTTCATATTTATGCATTGTTGACCCCGTAGCTTTAGTTTCTTTTGTGACTCCTTATATAGCTGAAGACTTTGGTGTCAGTACCAAAATATTAGTACAACCTTTCTTAGTGTCCACCCTAGTGGGTAGTTCTACTATAGCCTGATGAGCCCATTATTGAATGGAGGGGTAGTACTTCAGTGCCTAAGGGTTAATTTGTTTCTAATGTTAAGACAAAAAATATAATATCCAAGGGATGTATTTACCATCTCATCCGAGTCAAGGAATCAAATTCTGAAACTTTGAGTCTTAAATCAGTTACAGTAGCAAATGAGTTTATAGAAGTATTCCCTGAAGATCTTCCCAGAGTCCCTCCCAAAAGGTAAATTGACTTTAGAATAGATACCATACCAGATACCCAAACTATCTCAATTTTACCTTATAGAATGACTCCAGTTGAGCTTAAGGAATTGAAGGAACAGTTGAAATATCTCTTAGATAAGAGTTTTCTCAAGCCTGGAGTTTCTCCATGGGGTGATCAAGTCCTCTTCGTGAGTAACAAAGATGGTTCCTTTAGAATGTGAATTGATTACCATCAGTTGGACAAAGTCAGAATCAAGAATAAGTATCCTCTCCCCAAAATTGATGACTTGTTCGACCAACTATAGGTTGCAAGCTATTTCTCCAAGATAGACCTAAGATCCATCTATCATCATCTTAGAGTCAGAGAATGTGAAATATTGAAGATAGATTTTAGAACTCAGTATGGTCACTTTGAATTCAGAGTTATGTCTTTTGGACTAATGAATGGACCTGCAGCTTTTATGAACTTAATGGACAGGGTGTTGAAGTAGTACTTGGACATGTTTATCATATTTTTCATAGATGATATCCTCATTTATTCCCTTAGTGAAAGTGATCATGCAAACCATTTGAGGGTTGTATTAAAGACCCTTAAGGATCATTAGTTATTCGCTAAGTTCAGCAAGTATGAATTTTGATTGAGATCAACAGCTTTCCTTAGTCACATCATTTTCTATGATGGCATTCGAATTGATCCTCAAAAGACCAAAGCAGTAAGAAACTAGCATCGACCCATCTTTCCATCAGATATCAGGAGTTTCACGGGTTTAGATAGCTATTATAGATGTTCTATTGAAGGGTTTTCATCTATTTATTTCTCATGTCTTGACTAACCCTAAAAAATTCTAATTTCAGTGGTCAGATTCCAGTAAGAAGTTCTTTTAGGAGTTGAAGACTCGACTTACTTGTGTTCCAATCTTGACTTTGCCAAATAGCAAAAATAGGTTTGTAGTTTATTATGATACTTCTAGAGTTGGTCTTGGTTTTGTGTTAATGTAGCGAGGTAAGGTCATAGCCTATGCCTCTAGACAACTTAAGCCCTATGAGAAAAATTACCCAACCCAAGTCCTTAAGTTGGCAACAGTTGTCTTTGCCTTAAAAATTTGGAGGCATTACCTTTATGGGGTTCATGTTGATGTGTTTATAGATCATATGATTTTACAGTGTGTATTCATGCAGAAATACATAAATCTCTGTCAGAGAAGGTAGTTGGAATTATTGAAGGACTATGATATGAGTGTTGTATCACTTGGGTAAAGCTAATGTAGTAGTTGATGCCCTTAGTAGATTGTTTATGGGAAGTGTTGTACATGTTGGGGATGTTAAGAAGGAGTTAGTTCGTGAGGTTCATCAGCTTGCCAGGTTATGTGTTTGGTTAGTTAATTTGATCAAAGGTAGTATATGGGTTCAGAATGGTTCAGAATCTTCATTGGTTGTTAAAGTGAAAGAAAAGCAAGACAGGGATCCTATTTTGGTCAAGTTAAAAGAGGTAGTTAGGGATCGGACGATTGAGGTTTTCTTCCAAGGGGGAGATAGTGTGCTTTATTGTTAAGGCAGGTTATATGTTTTGCTTGTAGATAGTTTGAGAAAATGACTATTAGCATAAGTGCATGGTGTGCGATATTATATTCACCCAGTATCCACTAAGATGTACCGTGATTTGCAAAAAATATATTGGTGGAGTGGCATGATGAAAGATATTGTGAAGTTTATGGCTAAGTGTTCAAATTGTTAGTAGGTTAAGGTTGAGCACCAAAGGCCTAGTGGTATGCCTTAGGAGTTCATAATCCCCACATGAAAGTGGGAAATAGTGAACATAGACATTGTGATAGGGTTTCTTCGTACGTATCGTCAGCATGATTCAATTTGGGTCATTGTAAATTGAATGACCAAGTCAGCCCATTTCTTGCCAGTTCATACTTTGTATTCAGCTGTGGATTATTCTAGACTCTATCTTAAGGAGTTGGTAAAATTGCATGGGGTCCCATTAACCATTATTTCAGATAGAGGTACTCAGTTTACCTCTCACTTTTGGAATGCTTTTCAGAACGGTCTTGGTACCCAAGTCCATTTTAGTACAACTTTTCATCCTCAAACAGATGGTCAGGCAGAGTAGACCATTAAAAAAAATTGAGGATATGTTGAGGGCTTTTGTTATTGACTTTAAGGGTTGTTGGGATGACCACTTACCTTTAATCGAGTTTGCCTACAATAATAACTATCACTCTAGTATTTAGATGGCTCCATTTGAGGCTCTCTATGGAAGGAGGTGTAGATCTCCTATTGGTTGGTTTGAAGTAGGTGAGGCTACTGTGATAGATCCAGATTCAGTGTATGAGGCGATGGAGAAATTTTAGTTAATCTGAGAAAGGTTGAAGACAACCCAAAGTCATCAAAAAATTTATGCATATGTGAGGAGAAGAGACCTTGAGTTTGACTTTAGTGACTTGGTTTATTTCAAAATTTTTCCTATGAAAAGGTTGAAGAGATTTTTCAAGAAGGGGAAGCTCAGTCCCCACTATGTTGGCCCATATAGAATTTTGAGCTATTTTGAGATGGTAGATTATGAGCTAGAGTTGCCTGCAGATTTGGCAACAGTGAATATAGTGTTGTATGTCTCTTTGTTAAAGAAATATATTGGTGACTTAGCTTCTATTATTCATTTAAAGAGAGTGGAAGTGAAAGATAGTCTCTCCTATAAAGAAGTCCTAGTTGAAATTCTTGTCCGTCAGACTCGTAGGTTGAGGAATAAAGAAGTCTTTTTTGTTAAGGTGCTATGTCAAAATCAGTCCGTTGAGGAAGCTACATGGGAAGCAGAAGCAAATATGTGAGCCAAGTATCCCTATGTCTTCTCTATGAATTCAGATTTAGCGTGAGGTAATGGTTTTTCTTAAGTGATTCTCTTGTTTTCTATCTCAACTATATAACCATCCTCTTGTCATAGCATGCATTCATGGATTCAATTCAGTCCATGTATCATGTTTCAAATTCAATTATTTAATCAAGATTTATCTCATAAGTATTCAGTGTACGATCCCAATTTTCATAGTATCTCATCTTAAACAGTTTTATTTGGAGACGAACGATCCCAAGGGGAAGATATTGTAATATCCTACAAGATTATAGGCACGTTTCCAGCCCCTAGATGCATGTTTAAAAGGGGGGGTTCAAGGCTTTAGTTTCACACTAAGTACAAAATACTTAGCCATTTTAAGATCCCAAGAATGCAATCATTTTATTTTTGGCCTTCCCGAGTCCAAAAACGTTGATTTTTGAGTTAAAATGTGTTTAGGGATGTTAAAAAGTTCATCTGGGGAGTTTCAGAATTTTTGGAAGGGGTTCGGGTATTTTTGGACCATGGAGGCGGAATGACTCTATGATTTGGGAGTGTCAAGGAGGTTAGCCTACGCAATACACACGGTGTCACAGAGGCTAATCTCTATGATAGCCTTCGTTCCATAGATGTTGTATTTTCCTGCTATTTTAATTAAAGTCCAAGAGGGCATGTTCGTATTACCCCATCATCCCAAAAATTTAATTCACAAATTAAAACACTAAGAGGGGCATCAATTTCCCCATTCCCCATTAGTTATCATACGTAAAACCCATCCCCATTCCCAAGAACATAATTTCAAGCTTTCTTCTCAAGGATTCAACTATTCAAGGTTCCAATTCCAAGCTTTTTATTCAAGAACTCAAGCAACTAAGGTATGTGGGGTATTCATCAATGGGTTTCTCCCACCCATTGAGTCCCAAAAATCCCTTTTTATTTAAGTATGAATTCTTTATCCTTTTTTTTATGAAATTTGAATACTAAGTGTGGATTTACTCAATGATTTCTTAGTAGTTTTAAATTCAAGTCATGCCAATATGTTTTCCCATGTGAATTATGTTATTACATGGTATGAATTTCAATTATCCATACCATACTCAGTTCATACCATATTAAGTTATCAAATTATGAATTAAACCATGTGAGCATGTTGTCCTCCTAAGTTTAACACATCCCCATATTCAAATTCATAGATCTCATCAGTTTAGTGAAAGTTACAATGTTTTGGATCTTTAAATCTTGAATTTTCTTATATTGTTAAATGATTTTATGGTGTTTAGAGTATGATTTAGTGATGGCAGGTTATGAACTCCCGATACCTATATGTTTACATATGTTTCAGAATTTCAAGTAACAAGTCAGTCAGGTCAAGATTTTGTTCTCGTACATAATTAGTTATGATCATGTTCAACATTATCATTTGTGATGTCCAGTTGAATTTTGTTAGAACAGTGTCAGTTCAGTTGGGAGTAGGATTTAGAACTGAGTGAAGCCAGGATGGGGGCTCACCTACCAGTAGAAGGTGTGACCTTTAGTAACACTCCCTGAGTTCCAGAACTATGTAGACAACGTAGGTTTTGAGAGGTCTTCCTTACAATTGAGGGTTGACACTCTCTTAGGGGGCACCCGCTAGTAGAGGGTGACACCTTAGTCCTTTGGGTCATCAGATTAGTAGATTCACACACCTAGTGTTAGTACCCATGGCAAGGTGTTGACACTCTTACAACTGGGGTTACAGGTTGGAACCTGATTAGCTCAGATTGAGCCATGTCATTACATGATATCTCCCGTATTTTTAGTTTTGTACTCAGGTTATATCTATATAGGTTTGCCTGACCAAGTATTTAGTTTATCAGCTATTCAATTAGTCAGTTTTATAGATTCTCTCAATACATGTTTTACTTGGTCTTGTATTCTTTTTACATATTCATGCATCCATGTTCAGTATCCATATGTATTTTCAGTTAGTACCTATCTCATGTACTAGTACATTAAAAGTACTGACCACATACTCTCTTTTGCAGTATATTGATTTCACAATATAGGTTCAGATGCTCAGTTCCCCGATCTCCCTTAGTCAGCTCAGTACCTCTCAGCAGTAGTAGTGGTGAGCCCTCATCCATTGAGGACAAGTTATTTTTAGTTATTTAAGTATTTTTTATGTTCAATCAGTCAGAGTTAGTTGGGGGTTTGTTCCATAAACTTCTCATGTCTTAGAGGCTTTCAGATAGTCAGACTAGATATTCAGACATTCAGATTTGTTTCTAGTTTCTTTAATTAGTAATTCAGACATGTTGGTATTTATATCAATTTAGCTATATGATGCTTTATCATTATTTTATTCAGTGCTCATAGCAGGTACCAGATCATGGGTTAGCTTTGAGTCACTTCTAGCCTTAAACACCGTGTCGTGACTAGGGGTAGCCTTGAATCATGATAACTATGCCTTGGATTCTTTTATTATGTACAATCTCACTTGGTTCTTCCTTAGATCGATTAGTCCCTCCACTAGACAACTCATATAAAGCTTCATATAGATAACTGTATTCAAAGAACTCAACATTAGCTGTTTCAATTACCGTATTGTTATGACTATCTGGATGTTTAGATTTGTGAACCAAAAATCAAAATACTTCATTATTTGTAGCATATCCAATGAAACACAGTCCATAGTCTTTGATCATTATTTCCTTTAATGTTTTTTTCTTTCCTCAATTCCATTAGATTGAGGTGAGTAAGGGGTAGTAGTTTGATTTATAATTTCACTTTCCAAACATATTTACGCTGTAGGAGATTCATACTCTCCCCCTCCATCACTTCTAATCATCTTTGTCCAACTAATTTTCAGCTTTAATTTTATATTGCCTAAATGTTTCAATTGTTTCATCCTTAATGTTCACCAAATAAACATAACAATATCCAGTGCAATCATCTATAAAAGTTATGAAATACCTTTTTCTACCATGAGATTGTGCTGACTTCTTATCATAAATATTTGTGTAAATTAATTCTAAAAGATTAGAATTTCCTTCAAAGATTTACAAGGATGCTCATCTTACTTAGATTAAACATATGTTTGATATTGTGATTCATTACACTCAAAATTATGTAAAAATTTTAAGCTAATCAACTTTTGCAAGGTTTTGTAATTGACATATTCTAAACGTTTATACCATAATTTATTTGACTCAACCAAGTAAGAAAAATCCTCAGCTTTATTCATTTCAATGGTCATTACATCAAGTTTTAACAGGCCTTCATTGAGGTAACTAGTTCCTACATACATTTCATTCCTACTTAATACAACTTAATCTGATACAAACACACACTTAAACCCATTTTTATAGAGAAGTGTTGTAGAAATTAAGTTCTTTATAACAACAGTAATATGGAGAACGTTTGTAAGACCCCATAAAATACTTAAGCTTAATTCAGTCCTTTAAGCTTGTCGAGGGGGTCACAGACTTAGAAAAAAATTCTAGCTAGGTGCCCAGACTTAGCTTAATTTTGGCCTTCAAAAGTTGGAAAATTTATTTCGTCACCTTAACATCCATTAATGGTCTATATTCTTGTTAATTCATGATCAGGAAGGTCAATAGATGTTCCCGGGAAAGTTTTGGATTTTTTGGAACTCGTTTCAAGCAAGTTTAGAAGTCCAAAATAGTGGACCAATGTGATCTTGGCATGCCGCGTCGCCAATTGCATTGGTCACAATTTGTGCAGACTGCCAGAGCCAAAATAATTTAGGGTCGACGCGTTTACGGCGTGACACATTGAGTATAGCGTCGCAACCCTCGACGCGTCGCGTCACCCATAGCGTCAATGCCCAGTTATTTATTCATTAAATGTCCGCATTTTTAAGGATAAAGAGGTAATTTTCCCACCTTTATATAAGTCAAAAACACGGGATTAAGCCCCATTTACACCAAAACATAGCCACTTCCCTCAAGATTCTCTCAAGAACACATTAGGGTTTTCAATTGGGGATCCGAGTTCAAGCAAATTTCTCTATGAATCATCAAGAATCTTCCATCCAAGGTATTCATAGTGTTCATTCATGGACTCCTTTTATCCATGAAGACCAAGAATCCAGTTTTAAATTTACGAATTATGAGATTCATTCTATGAACTGAATTGTGTACATGTGTTGTTGTTGTATGAATTCCAAGACGGAACCTTTATTATGTATTTATAAAATTATGCTGATATGTGGACTAAAATTATGAAACTGGGTTGAATTGTGAAGTAATGTTGTATTAAATTCATGTGCATGCCTAAGCCTTAAATCATGCAACCTAACTGTTTGATAAAATGCCTAGGAGAATAGAAATTATGCTTGATAGTTAAACTGTGGCCCAAGTTATGAATGTACGTGTTTCCCCTATGTTTAAAGTGATTTCCATGAGGATTGTTGTGTAATACAATTGTGTGATGATATAATCATGATATTAAAATGATGAAGTTAAGACATGATCTTGTGCATTCTAAGCTATATAGAAGATTATGATAACTATGTGCTTCATGAAATATGCCCTACTGTTGTAGTATGAATTGTTGATGTTGGCCAAGTATTCAAGAAAGTCATGCTTTTTCATTTTTCCTTCCATCGAGTCCTGGGGATACTTGTACCCAAAAAATATAGTTGTGTACCTAGAGCCAGTGTCATGTTTCACGATATCCTCAGTCAAGCCATGATCCATAGAACTCAGTCAGTCATGTGACTCAGGAAATCTCAGTAAATTCAGAAATCTCAGTAGTATTCCATCAGTCAATGAAACTCCATGAATTCAGTTTAGTCTAGTTCAGTTAATTATGTTCTGTGTCTATTCAGATTGGAGTAGGAATTAGCACCGAGCGAACCCAAGGATGGGAACTCACCTGTTATATGAGGGTGTGATTCTTAGAAGCAATCCTTGTGTTCCTGAACTACATAGCCAGCATAGGTTGAGATAAAATAGCATGTTATATGAGGGTGGATGAGGTGGCTTAACCTGTTATATGAGGGTTCCCACTATTCTCACTAGAGTTACCTATTATATGAGGGTTACTCACAGATCATCCTTATCAGTGGTGCGGTATTCACACCCTTCCAATTAGGGTTATAGATTGGACCCCAACTCATATATATTGCGATTATTTAGGGCATGTCGGTTAGATGATTTCTGCCTACGGTTTCAGTTACATGATCAGAACTGTCAGATACAGTCAACTCAGAATAGTACAGAACTCAGCTAGTTCTATTAAAAACTAGATTGTCAGATACAGTCGCTCAGTATCAGTTATTTCAGTTATACACTTATCAGTATCTCATAATATCAACACTCAGGCTCAATAATCATGTCATCACGAACTCAGTTACAGTTATTACGTGTTCATGTATTTATTCTTATGTTCATGTTATCCAGTCAGTTTGTATAGTTCATGCATATGAACCCTTTGCATTTAGCCTACCTCACATGCATACCAGTACATTCAATCGTACTGACGTATTTGCGCTATGGTGTTTTATACCATAGGTTCAGAAGCACGAGCTCCAGAGTATCAGTAGCAGCCAGGTTTAGCAGTTAGTCCTCATCACTCGAGGATGATATTATGAGTTATTCAATTAATTCAGTTTTAGCTTTCAGTAGATGAAGTTAGTTACGGACATGTCCCATCAACTCCTTATTCAAATAGTTAGAGATTTTTTAGACTATCATGTTCAGACAATTATTTCAGTTGTTGTGGGTATTTTGTACCCCATCCAGATGTTATGTTTTATTAGTTATGTTCAGTATTGAACCTTACGTACTATCATCCTTTATTTTCATATTTTTATATGTATATTATGTAGTGTACAGGTACAGATATCAATCATGGGTTAGATTGTGAACCTTCGAGGTCATGGGCACCGTGTAGCATTCTGGGTATTAGATTCGGGGCATTACAAACTTGGTATCAAAGACTAAGGTTCAATAGTGTCCTTGGAATTCTGAAAGCCATATCAAGTAGAGTCTTGTACATGGGTGTATTGCATGCCACATTTATGTGCAGGAGTCTATAAGATGTTTTAGGAACAGTTTCCCTTCTTTCAGTATTCAGTTATTCCAATGAGAATAATCTTAACTCTCAGTCTAATTCATTTATCCCCGTTTTCTTCTACGGAACATACCTCCCAAGAAGAGAACTAGAAACCAGTCAGTCCCTCAGCCTGAAGGACCTTTGGGCGATCATGTTTCACATACAGAGTTCAGAGTTGCATTCACTACTCTTGCTCAGTCAGTTGCTGCTCAAAATGAACAACCAACTATCGTTCTATCCAACCCAGTGGCCAATTTAGTTGCAACCAAGATTTAGGACTTCACTCGAATGAATCCTCCATCCTTTCTCGGGTCTAAGTCAGATGATGACCCTCAGGAATTTATTGATCAGGTTTAGAAGGTTACAGATATCATAGGGGTTACTTCTAGTGAGAGCGCTGAGATAGCTGCATATCAGTTGTATGATATTTCTCACACTTGGTTTAAAAAATGGAAGTAAAAAATTCTAGATGATGCAGGGCCTATTGAGTGGGAGGAGTTTATCCCTGCATTCTTAGATAGATTCTTTCCCTAAGAGCTGAGAGAGGCTAAGGTGTTAGAGTTTATTAACCTTAGATAGGGTAACATAATGGTGAAGGAGTATTCATTTAAGTTTACTGAATTAGCCAGATATTCCCCTCATGTGGTTGCAGACAGCAGGGCCAAGATGAGTAAGTTTGTTTCAGGGGTGAATGATAGTGTGGCCAATGAGTCTAGGTATGCAATGTTGAATAGTAACATAACTTTAGCCAGGCTTATAACTCATGCCCAAAAGATAGAAGACCAAAATATTAAGATGAGGTAGAAGTAGAATAAGAGAGAAAGGATAGGTAGTTTCAACTTTGCTCAGCCCAAATCAAAAGGAGAAAACCATTCTCAGCTTCATCCTAAGTCATTAGTTCCAGCTCCTTTTTCATCTAGTGCTCCAGCTCCTAGATTTAGAGATGGTATTACAGATAGAGCGCCAGGATCTAAGTCTCAGGGCAGTGTTAGTAGTGCCCGCACCTATACTCTTTGCTAAACTTATAGCAAGCACCATCAGGGTATTTGCAGGGCTGGCAGTGGTATTTGTTTTGGATGTGGCAAGCCAGACCACCGAGCTAGAGATTTTCCTCAGCCAGGTCCTCAGGGTCAGTAGAAACTTTCTTCATCTTAGTTCGGTCTCCCAAACTAGCAGAGTGCCACCTCCAGTGCTACAAGCGGGCAGCGCCCAAATTGACTTTATGCTCTCCAATCCCGGTAAGATCAGGAAAATTCTCCTGATGTGGTTACTAGTACATTATAGATCTTTCATGTTCATGTTTACACTTTGCTAGATCTAGGAGCTTTTTTGTGTTTTGTTACTCCCTATGTAGCAGGCAATTTTGGAACTAGTCCTCAAATTCTAGTAAATCCCTTTTCAGTCTCTACCCCAGTGGGTAAAACCATCATAGATCGGTGGGTATACAGGACCTGCCTGGTTATGATATTTTAGAAAGACACTTTAGCAGACTTAGTCGAATTAGAGATGACTGATTTTGATGTTATTCTCGGCATGGAATGGCTTCATTCCTACTATGCCACAATCGACTGCAGAAATAGAATAGTCCAGTTCCAATTTTCGAATGAACCCGTCCTAGAGTGGAGGGGTAGTACTTCGGCGTTCAGAGGTTAGCTTGTATCCTACCTTTGGGAACGTAAAATAATATCTAAGGGGTGTGTCTATCATCCTTTTCATGTTAAGGACTCTATCTGTGAAACTCCCAGTCTTGAATTAGTCCCATTAGTGAATGAATATTCAGATGCCTTTCCTGATGAACTTCCAGGAATTCCTCCCAAAAGATAAATAGACTTTGGCATTGATCTTCTTCCAGATACTCAGCCTATATCTATTCCGCCATACCAAATGGCACCAGCAAAACTCAAAGAATTGAAAGAGCAGTTGAAAGATCTCTTAGATAAGGGATTCATCTGGCCCAGTGTTTCCCCGTGGGGTGCACCAGTCTTATTCGTGTGAAATAAAGACAGTTCTCCTAGAATGTGTATTGATTACCGCCAACTCAATAAATTTACGGTTAAGAACAAGTATCCTCTTCTTTGAATTGATGATTTATTTGACCAACTTCAGGGTGCCAGATATTTCTCTAAGATAGACCTTAGATCCGAATATCATCAGTTTAGATTCAAGGAATGTGACATTACAAAGACAACCTTTCGTACTCGATTTGGTCACTTCAAATTTCTAGTTATGTCCTTTGGTCTTACTAATGCCCCAGCCGCTTTCATGGAATTGATAAACCGGGTGCTCAAGCAGTACTTGGACATGTTTGTCATAGTCTTCATAGATAATATTTTGTTCTATTCCAGGAGTGAGCGTGATTATACAGACCATCTCAAAATCGTACTTCAAACTCTCAGAGATCATCAGCTATTCGCCAAATTTAGTATGTGTGAGTTTTGGCTAAGGTCAGTAGCATTTCTTGGCCATATTGTTTCCGGTGATTTCATTAGAGTAGATCCTTAAAAGACCAAAGCGGTAAAAAAACTGGCCCAGAATAGTCTCTCCATTAGACATCAGGAGTTTCTTGGGTTTGACTGGCTATTACAAACGGTTTGTTGAGGGATTTTCTTCTATTGCATCACCTATGTCCAGACTGACTCAGAAGGAAGTTAAGTTTCAGTGGTCAGATCCTTGTGAGAAGAGTTTTTAGGAGTTGAAGACTCGACTCACCTCATCTCCAGTCTTAGCTCTTCTAAATAGTCCATATGGGTTTGTAGTGTATTGTGATATGTCCAGAATATGTTTGGGTTGTGTCCTCATGCATCATGGTAAGGTCATAGCCTATGCCTCAGAACATGTTAAACCTCATGAGAAGAATTATCCTACTCCTGATCTTGAGTTAGTAGCCGTAGTGTTTGCCTTGAAGATTTGAAGGCATTATCAATACGGAGTTCATGTAGACATATTCACAGATCATAAGAGCCTTCAGTATGTTTTTTCTCAGAAAGATCTTAATCTTTGTTAGAGAAGGTGGTTAGAGCTCTTGAAAGATTATGACATGAGTGTCCTTTATCATACGGGAAAGGCCAACGTATTGGACAATGCTCTCAATAGACTGTATATGGGTAGTGTTTCTCATGTTGAGGACAGTAGGAAGAAGTAAGCTCAGGAGGTCCATCATCTTTCCAGACTAGGCATTTGCTTAGTTGATACAGAGGAGGGTGACACATGGGTTCAGTGTAGTTCAGAATCATTTCTAGTTTTCGAGGTGAAAGAAAAACAAGATAGAGATCCCAGTCTAGTCAATTTGAAAGAATCAGTGAAGGATCAGAAGGTAGAGGTTTTCTCCTAAGGGGGAGATTGTGTTCTGCATTGTTAGGGTTGTCTATATGTTCCAGGTGTAGAAGCCTTAAGGTAGCGAATTCTTGCAGAAGCGCATGGTGCGCGCTACTCTATTCATCCAGGGGCCACTAAGATGTACCGTAACTTGTGGGAGATCTATTGGTGGAGTGGTATAAAGAGAGATATTGCCGAGTTTGTGGCTAAGTGCTCTACATATTAGCAGGTTAAGATAGAGCATCAGAAGCCTAGTAGTTCCATGCAAGAGTTCACTATTCCCACCTGGAAATGGGAAGAAGTGAGCATGGACTTTGTGACAGGTTTGCCACGTACTCGTCATCAACATAATTCAGTTTGGGTCATTGTAGACAAGATGACCAAATCAGCTCATTTTCTTCGAGTCCATATCTCTTATTCAGCCAAGGATTACTCCAAACTCTATATCAGAGAATTGGCTAGATTGCATGGTGTTCCATTATCCATAATGTTAGAAAGAGGTACCCAATTCACCTCTTATTTGTGGAAAGCATTCCAAAAGGGTCTTGGTACACAATTTTATCTTAGTACATCCTTTCATCCTCAGACAGATGGTCAAGCAGAAAGGACCATTCAGACTCTAGAAGATATGCTAAGGGCGTGTGCAATTGATTTCAAGGGTAGTTGGGATGACTACTTGCCTTTGATTGAGTTTGCATACAACAATAACTATCATTCCAATATTAAGATGGCTCTGTTCGAAGCTCTCTATGGTAGAAGATACAGATCTATAGTTGGTTGGTTTAAAGTTAGTGAGGCTTCAGTTATAGGGCCTGACTTAGTATTTGATGCCTTAGAGAAAGTCCAATTGGTCAGAGAAAGACTTTGGGCTGCTCCGAGCCAATAGAAGTCTTATGCAGATGTGCGCAGAAAGGATCTCAAGTTCAAAATCAGTAATTATGTCTATCTAAAGATCTCTCCCGTGAAAGGAGTGAAGAGATTTGGCAAGAAGGGAAAGTTCAATCCCCGCTATGTCGGTACCTTTAAGATACTCAGTCATTTTGGCAAGGTAGTTTATGAGCTCGAGTTACTTTCAGATCTAGCCTCAGTTCATCCAGTTTTCCATTTCTCCTTGCTCAAGAAGTGTATAGGTGACCCGGCAGTTGTAGTCCCTATTCATAGCATAGATGTTCAAAACAGCCTCTCTTATAAAGAGATTTCAGTCAAAATCCTAGACTATAAGACTCGTAGACTGAGGAACAAAGAAGTCCCTCTAGTCAAAGTTCTTTGGTGAAATCAGTCCATTGAGGGAGCTACTTTGGAAACAGAAGCAGATATGTGAACCAAGTATCCTCACCTCTTCCCCGCCAACTGAGGTCTATCTCAAGGTAACAGTTCTCCTTAAGCTTTTCAGTTTAATGTTTAAGTATCCTCATCTCTTCCCCGCCAACTCAGGTCTATCTCAAGGTAACAGTTCTCCTTAAGCTTTTCAGTTTCATGTTTAGACTTCAGTTACAATCTTGGTACTCAGTTCATGCTCAGAATTCTATTATAAACTCGGTATTAAATACCACTGTACATTCATTCATGTATTCATGTATCAGTTTATTTATATAGTCATGCATCAGACATGCATTCTCATTGTGTGAAACCCAGTTCACCAGAACACTTAGGAATCCATTCACGAATCAGTTACACATGCATCAGATATGCATGCTCAGTATGATATATTTAGTTATCAGTCATGTCAGTCATGAAATCATGTTCTACTCGTTCATGCTCAGTATATGTTTCAGTCTATCGTTTCTCCCCTCTTAGTCGATCTTATTCGAGAACGAATGTTCTCAAGGGGGACATATTGTAAGACCCCGTAAAATACTTGAGCTTAATTCAATCCTTTAAGCTTGTCGAGGGGGTCATAGACTTAGAAAAAATTTCTATCTAGGTGCCCAGACTTTGCTTAATTTTGGCCTTCAAAAGTTAGAAAATTCATTTTGCCACCTTAACGTCCATTAATGGTCTATATTCTTGTTAATTCATGATCAGGAAGGTCAATAGATGTTTCCGAGTAAGTTTTACATTTTTCGAAACTCGTTTTGAGCAAGTTTGGAAGTCCAAAATAGTGGACCAACAGAACACTCAGGCTCGCCGCATCGCCAATCAGGATGGTCACCAGTTGTGCAGACTGCCAGAGCCAAAACAACTGAGGCTCGATGCGTTTATGACACGCTGCATCGAGTATAGAATTGCAACCCTCGACGCACTGCATCGCCCATAGTATCGGTGCCTAGTTATTTAGTCAGTAAATGTCTGCATTTTAAGGGCAAAGGGGTAATTTTCCAACCCCTATATAAGTCAAAAATACGGGATTAGCCTCATTTACACCAAAACATAACCAAGTTCAAGTAAATTTCTCCATTAATCATCAAGAATATTCCATCCAAGGTATGGATAGTGTTTATTCATGTACTCCTTTCCGTCATGAAGCCCAAGAATCAAGTTTTAAATTTACGAATTGTGATATTCATTCTATGAACTAAATTGTTTCCATGTGTTGTTGTTTTATGAATTTGGGGATGGAACTTTTATTATGTCTTTAGAAATTACTCTAATATATGGACTGAAATCATGAAACTGGGTTGAATTGCGAAGTAAGGTTGTATTAAATTCATGCTCATTCCTAAGCCTTAAATCATGCAACCTAAGTGTTTGATAAAATGACTAGGATAATAGAAATTATACTTGATAGTTAAATTGTGGCCCAAGTTATGAATGTATGTGCTTCCCTTATGCTTAAAATGATTTCCATGAGGATTGTTGTGTAATACTATTGTGTAATGATATAATCATGATATTAAAATGATGAAGTTAAGAAATGATCATGTGCATTCTAACCTATTTACAAGATTATGATAAGCATGTGCTTCATGAAATATCCCCTACTATTGTAGTATGAATTGTTGATTTTGGTCATGTATTCAAGAAAGTCATGCTTTGTTAGTTTTCCTTCCATTTATTCCTGGGGGTACTTGTACCCAAAAAATATAGTTGTGTACCTAGAGCCAGTTTCATGTTTCACGATATCCTCAGTCAATCCATGATCCATAGAACTCAGTCAGTCATGTGACTCAGGAAATCTTAGTAAATTCAGAAATCTCAGTAGTATTCCGTCAATCAACGGAACTCCATGAATTCAGTCTAGTCTAGTTTAGTTAATTATGTTTAGTGTCTATTCAAATGGGAGTAGGAATTAGCACCGAGTGAACCCAAGGATGGGAACTCACCTGTTATATGAGGGTGTAATTCTTAGAAGCAATCCTTGTGTTCCTGAACTACGTAGCCAGCGTAGGTTGAAACATCATAGTCTGTTATATGAGGGTAGATAAGGTGGCTTAACCTATTATATGAGGGTTCCCACCATTTTTAGTAGAGTTACTAGTTGTATGAGGGTTTCTCACAGATTGTCCTTACCACTGGTGCGGTATTGTCACCCTTCCAATTAGGGTTACAGATTAGACCCTAACTTAGCTATATTGTGATTATTTTGGGTATGTCGGTTAGATGATTACTTCCCACAATTTTAGTTATACGATCAGGACTGTTAGATACAGTCATACAGTTTCAGTAAAAGAACTCAGATAGTTCTTCAGAATTCAGGACTGTCAGATACAGTCAACTCAGAATAGTGCGTAACTCAGCTAGTTCCATTAGAAAATAGACTATCAGATACAGTCACTCAATATCAGTTATTTTAGTTATACAGTTATCAGTATCTCATGATATCAGTAGTCAGGCTAAGTAATCATGTCATCACGAACTCAGTTACAGTTATTATGTGTTAATTTATGTATTCTCACGTTCATATTATCCAGTCAGTTTGTACAATTCATTCATGTGAACCCTTTGTATTTATACTACCTCACATGTATACCAGTACATTCAATCGTACTGATACATTTGCGCTATGGTGTTTTATACCATGGTTCTGAAGCACGATCTCCAAAGCATCAGTAGCAGCCAGGTTTAGCAGTGAGTCCTCATCATTCAAGGAAGATATTATGAGTTATTAAATTAATTTAGTTTTAGCATTCAGTAGATGGAGTTAGTTGGGGATATGTCCCATCAACTCCTTATTCAGACAGTTAGAGGCTTTTTAGACTATCATGTTCAGACAGTTATTTCAGTTGTTGTGGGTATTATGTACCCCATCCAGATGTTATATTTTATTAGTTATGTTCAGTATTGAACCTTACGTCCTATCATCCTTTATTTCCGTATTTTTATACGTATATTATGCAGTGTACAGGTACAGATATCAATCATGGGTTAGCTTGTGGTTCTTCGGGGTCATGGGCACTGTGTAGCATTCTGGGTATCAGATTCGGGGCGTTACAATATTGTTAAAAGTCAATACCTTATCGGAAGTCATCATTAGGAATACCTTTCCACTTCCTTCAACCTTGGTTGTTGCAATATTTCCCGTGAATATCATTTTTTTAGGAACAACATTATCATAAGTAACCAAATTTTCCTTGACCGCACAAACATATCGAGTGGTTCCTGAATAAAACCACCAAGAATTTACAGTTCCAACAAGACTACATTTAGTGAGAATAGCACATAAATTTTCAATTTTTTCAGTTTCTTCCACCATGTTTAGCTGATTTCTTTTTTGTTCTTCTTTAGAGATTGATAATTCAGAGTTTTGTGGCAAACTTTACTACAATTGTAGCACTTGTCTTTGAACCTTTTTTGCTTTGCTCTTTCTCTTGTTTAAAAGACTTTTTGTCACGACCCAAACTAGGGCCTGGCCGTGATGGACATCCCGAACCATGAAGTCCCGGGCGTCCTACTCTAACTGGTAATCACGCACAACATTCACATAATAAAAGAAGATACAAAAATATAATCTGATATGGAAACATGGTCATTAACTCTGAGTTTCAAGACATGAGAATGAAAGTTACAATTCAAAACATCTTAATAAGGTCTGAATCAATCTTCAAAATCTCTACTACATCTCAAAACTATTCTAAAAACTGGGTCAAGGCCCCCAGTAGATCAAACCAACGGAATAACATAATCTGAAATAACAGGCCTTCTGGAACAAAGAAGGCTCACCACTGAAAGGATCACTTCTCTCTGGAATACTCTATTGATTAGCCAGACCCTTGGACTGAGCCTCCAAACCTAGGAGGTAGGGGGTCAATACAGATGTACTGGTACGCAGCGAAGATATAAAATACTAGTTTATATTTAACATAGATGAGAGCAATTTAAAATAGTTCATAAACATATCAGATAGTAAGAAATCTAATGGGTATTTTTGAAAGACTCTGTAAAATTATCTAAACTCGGTGACACTCTTCGTTTTACTTCTGCGCTAGGTGGTATACCCTACAACTCTGAAATTCCACGGGCTATATGGAAATCCATCATTGACTCGGCGGGGAAGCCTCCAACCCAAGTATGCCGCAAAGATTGGATTCTCTTACTTTGCTATGCCTTACGGTCGTCGCCAGCGTAAAATAATATACCCGGATCGGCAAATCATAGTTTTAGGCTAAGAGTTAATTGAACCAAAGCCCTCTTCGGGCAACCACCTAACCCTCTTTAAGCCTATTTTTAACTCTTTAAAGCATGCATTCTCTGAAATCATATTCGAAAAACATACTCTGTTATGGCATACATATTTATGGTATCATTATACCATTGACTTTCAAGTCACGTCTTTGAGTCATTAATATAATATAATTGTTTTCAAAGCATAAGTTTGGGACCACCATATCAATAAATCAATTCAAAGAAACTTTTTCTTAAACCTCATGTAAATACATACAAGGCACTCTCTTTGTCAAGCATTTCAATAATACAAGGTGGTCATGTCAAATTTCTCAATCACATGCAACTCTTTGTCATTTAAAACAAGGGTGTAATTATATAATAATTGAGTGTTTTCAACAAGCCCATGTATTTTTAGGATAAACCCCACGTACCTCAATTTAGAAATTTGATGGATGATTCTTAAAGCCTACGAATTGGGGATTCCAAATCTCCAATCAATCTTTCCCCCTATCCTTCTCAAAATCTGGTATGGCCCTATATAGCGAGGTCTCAACTTACCTCTCTTCCCAAAACTCATGACTCCCTTCATAGGAGAAACTTTGAGAAATACCCAATCACCAACCACAAACTCTAAGTCTTTTCTCCTAATATCGGCATAGGACTTCTATCGACTCTGGGCTATCTTAAGTCGTTCTCTAATAATTTTCACATCCTCCATTATCTGATGAATAAGATTAGGCCCAAACAACTGAGTCTCACCCACTTCATACCACCCTATTGGTGACCTACATCTTTTTCCATACAATGCCTCAAAAGAATCCATCTTAATACTGGCATGGTAACTGTTATTATATGCAAACTCTATTAATGGAAAGTGATCCACCCAACTCCCCTTAAAGTCAATTATGCAGGCCCTTAACATATCCTTAAGAGTCTGAATGGTGCGCTCAGCTTGCCCATCAGTCTGAGGGTGGAATGCAGTACATAGGTTCACTTGGGTACCTAAACCCTTCTAAAAAGACCTACAAAATTGTGAAGAGAATTGCGCACCTCGGTCTGATATGATGGATATAGGTGCTCTATGCAAATGTACTATCTCCTCAATGTACATCTTGGAATATTCATCTCCCGAATAGTTAGTTCTGACGGGCAAAGAGTGGGCTGACTTGGTCAGTCAATCAACAATCACCCAAATTGAATCATACTAGCTTCGGGACCTCGGAAGTCCCGTGATGAAGTCCATATTGATCATCTCCCATTTCCACAAAGTAAAGTCTATCTCTTGGGAAGTACCACTTGTCCTCATATGCTTTACTTTCACTTGTTGACAATTCAAACACTTGGCAACAAAATTAGCCACATCACGCTTCATATAATTCCACTAGTAAATAGCTTTCAGATCATGATACATCTTAGCAGAGCCTGGGTAAACAACATACCTCGAAGTGTGAGCTTCATCAAGGGTCCTCTTTTGTAACCCATCTACATCTAGCACGCATAGTCTGCCATGATATCTCAAATCTTCATCACTACCAATTTCAAAAGACATCACCTTCTGTTGACCCACATCTTTCTTGATCTGTATCAAGATAAGATCTTCAACCTGCTTCTCTTTAACTTCAGCACTAAGGGAAGATTTAGCTACCTCATGAACAACCACTCCCCCATCTTTGGAATCAAATAGTCGCACTCCTAGATTTGTAAGTCGGTGAATATCCTTCACCATCTCCCTCTTTCCCTTTTCAATATGCGAAAGACTGTTCATAGATAACGTACTGAGGGCTTCGGCTACCACATTTTCCTTTCTCGGATGGTAGTGCAGGCTCATGTCATAATCCTTTAAAAGTTCCAACCAATGCTGTTGCCTGAGGTTCAATTCTTTCCACGAGAAAACATACTGCAAACTCTTGTGGTCAGTAAATATATCAACATGTACCCCATAGAGATAATACCGCTAGATTTTGAGCACAAACCCGACAACCGCTAACTCCAATTCATAGGTGGGGTAATTTTGGTCATGCACTTTTAACTTCCTAGATGCATAAGCCACCACTTTACCATGATGCATAAGTACATACCCAAGTCCCATAAAGAACGCATCACAGTATACAACAAACCCTTTTGTACCTTCCGAAAGAGTCAAAATAGGAGCAGTTGTCAACTTATCTTTTAACTTCTCAAAACTATTCTCACAAGAGTCAGGCCACATGAACTTCACCTTTTTCTGAGTCAACTTAGTAAGTGGTGCAGCTATGGAAGAAAAACTCTCAAAAAATCTTCTATAATACCCCGCCAAACCTAAGAAGCTCTGAATATCGATTGGATTCGTGGGTATGGGCCATTCTCACTGCCTCAATCTTCTAGGGATCAACCTTCATCCCTCTACTAGACATGATATGCCCCAAGAAATCAATAGCATTAAGCCAGAATTCGCACTGGGAAAATTTTGCTTACAACTCATGATCTTTAAGAGTCTGAAGGATGATTCGGTGGTTATTAGCATGGTCCTCCTCACTCTTGGAATAAATCAAAATATCATCAATGAAAACTATAACAAACAGATCTAGAAACTGATGGAACACGCTATTTATAAGGTCCATGAAATCCGTAGGGGCGTTAGTAAACCCAAAGGACATAACTAAGAATTCATAATGACTGTATCGGGTTTGAAAAGCTGTTTTGGGAATATCTGACTCTCTAACCTTCAACTGATGGTATCCCGAATGAAGGTCTATTTTTGAAAATCAATTATCACCCTGAAGCTGGTAAAAAAGATCATCAATTCTAGGAAGAGGATATTTATTTTTAACAGTGACCTTATTCAGCTAACGGTAATTTATACACATACGCAGGGAACCATCTTTCTTTCATACGAAGAGTACAGGTGCACCCCAGGGAGAAACACTAGGATGGATAAAACCTTTATCTAGAAGATCTGCTAGTTGCTCTTTCAACTCTTTCAACGCTGCAGGAGCCATTTTATATGGTGGAATAGAGATGGGATGGGTATCTGGCAACAAATCAATACCAAAATCTATCTCCCTATCAGGTGGTATTCTTGGGAGATCATCTGTAAAAACTTCTAGGAACTCATTCACCACAGGGACGGACTGAAGAGAAGGGCTTTCGGTATTTGAATCTTTAACCCAAATAAGATGATACAAACATCCCTTAGAAATGAGTATACGGGCTCTGAGACAAGAGATAAACTTCCTTCTAGGTGCTAAAGAATGTCCCTCCCATTCTATTGCTAGTTCATTCGGGAAAGAGAAAGTAAACTTTCGGGTTCTACAATTTAGTATGGCATAGCACGAATAAAGCTAATCTATCCCTAAGATAGCATCAAAATCAACCATGTCTAAGTCTATGAGGTCTGCCGCAGTATCCCGACCACAAATAGTCACCACATAATTTCTATACACCCTCCTAGCCACAACTGAGTCTCTTACTAGTGTGGAAATAGAAAAAGGTTCAACAATTACATCGGGCTCAAACCCAAAACCAACAGCCACATAAGGGGTCACATAAGACAGGGTAGACCCGGGATCAAGTAACAAATAAACAACACGGTTAAAGATTTGCAACATACCAGTAACTACATACAGTGAGGCCTCTACCTATTGGCGGTTGGTCAAGGCATACAACTGGTTGAAGCCATTTTTGATGGCTGAAGTGGCACCCTTCTGAGGCGGTGGTGGTGTAGAAGAATTATCCTGTGACTTGGCTCTACCAACATTACCCTTTGCTGCCAGACATTCTCTTTAGATATAGCATGGATGGCCACACGAATGGAACACCATAGCACCAAACTGACATCTCCCTGGATGATTCTTCCCATATTTCTCACTGTGCAGGTATGTTTGAGAGGTCTAAGCTACACTTTCTTGAGACAGTGAACCCAGCATCCTCGGCCCCTGCCTATACTGAAAATCCTGAGTGTGCTATCCGGATGGGGGTCTGGTCACCAGGGAACTGGCTGCAGACTGCGCATTACCCCAATTCTTCTTCTTCTGCCATTTGTTACCCCAATTCTCACTTTGCTGCTGATTGTAGCTCTGGTCTGCTATTTTGGCTCTCTTTCCCTGTCTGTCTTTCTCTCTAGATTCAATAATTTTCTTTTTTCTTTTCCTCAACTTACTACATGTGGATTGATACTCTGGCAAAATCCATGTACCGATTCAATATTGCTCCCTGACATTCAAGCACTAAGTCATTTGAAAGGCCGGATGCAAATTTCCTCATTCGAGCTCTCATGTTACTAGTCATCTCTAGAGCATAACGGCTAGTTGGTTGAACCTTAGAGTGTACTCCTGGACACTCATCTTACCCTGCTTTAGATTCATAAACTCTTTGGCTTTGGCCTCCCTCAGCTCGAGAGGAAAGAATCAATCAAGGAAGGCTTCCACAAACTTGACCCAAACTGTGGGCTCAGCATGCTCACTCTTTGAATCTTCCCAATCATTATACCATTGGTTTGTTACATCCTTAAGATGGTATGCCACTAACTCAACCCCATCTACCTCATCTACATGAATCGCCTTAAAGATCTTCTCCATATCGTCCACAAACTCTTGTGGATCCTCTTCTACCTTGGTACTAGTAAACTTGGGCCGGTTCATCCTCATAAACTGGCCCACTCTTGTATCCTTAGACGTAATAGATGCAGACCCAATATCTTTCGACCGTTGAATCTGTGTGGCTACCAACTGGGCAAGCATGTGAATGAACTGTCTAAATTCTGTATTAGATACCTCTCTCTCACGAGGATGGGTGCGGTTAGTCCTCATTCGGGGAGCTCTAGGTTCCCTAAGTTGGCTGTTCTAAGTAGGTGGGACTCCCAGAGTAGTATCAATCTCCAGATTCTGAGCTATGTTTTGGGTCCTCATCCCATGAGTGGGACAGACCTCATTTGTCTATATATTCTGATCGATAGTATGACGGGGAGGCATGATTGTTTTTCTGAAACACAAGAGATCATCGATTAGGGGATGAATCAGAATCTGAAGCACGAACTAAACCACAAAGAAGAGAAACATTCATAAACTCTTAGTAGCCTCCTTCTTATAAGTGTGGTGTGTTACACACCCATAAATAAGATTCTACCCAACAAAATTTCGCAAATACCCTGGGACCATGAATCGTACTCTGATACCAAGTGTGTCACCACCCGAACCAGGGCCTAGCCGTGATGGACGAGTGGCATTCTTAAGGTCACTGTGATGTGGAGCCATCGCGTTGTCCCACTGGTTGGGAACTGAAACTTCATCGCGACGCGCCACAATCGCGCTATGCTACTGAAATTTGACAATTTCTAAATAGGCCCCCTCCGCAATGCGCCAAGCACCAAAATGACGGTGTTTTATGACTAAAACTTAAATTAGCCATAACTTCTTGCCTGAGTATCGGATTTGGGCGCATCTTATATCGATGGAAAGCTCATTCAATTTCCCATATGATAAAAAGTCAAAATTAGGGACATTATATATGGTTTAAACTTTACTGACTTTGGACATCAAAAATGAGACTAAATTTCTTTGACACAATTTTCGTCATTTAACTCTAAGAGCATATTACCACGAGCTAATACATGGATGATTTTTTTTTGCAGGGTGTTACACTTTTCCTCTTCTTATTATTCGGAGTATCATCTTTAACATGATTTGAACCCATTATTACAACTTCTTAACCTCCTCTATCTTGATATGAGTCGCTAGATCTTCCAAATCAAAAAGTGGTTTTCAAGTATTCTCTTTTCAGGAGTATGAGGATATGTACAAATGAACCTTTATATTCCAAGTGTGGTAAGCGAAGAAAAATCATTTGATGCCAACCTTTGAAGTTCATATAAAAAATTCTATAGTATCCCTATTGATTCCATTGTTAGAGCAATGAAACGGCTGGATGGCGGAATATTAGTTATCATTGGGACACCACTATTCACCATCAAATTAATTTATTGTTCAGTTTCATTTGTCATTTTCCAGTCAATCTTTGACACACTGTTAGTATCTTAGAATACTAACAATAAATACTTCATTTTTATCACATTTTTAAATCAATGATTAAATTTTTATGTTCTTCAAATTCCTAACTAAATGAACATTAAATCCTAATGAAGTTTTCATACTCTACAAATAAGAATAAAATTCAAATGGAGTAGAAAGCACATAGGTTTAATCTATAGAAACCAATACAAATTACAGTGAATTGGCAAAGCTTTATATTCTTCAAACTGAATAAACACACTAATTTTTCGGTCAAGTTTTTATGTTCTTCCAATCGAGGAAGTAGAAAACCAAAATATTTTACTCTTCACAAAATCAAACACAATAAAAATTAAATAAGTATTTCTAATTTCCTTAAGATTGTTATTTTTGGGTAAATAAATTTGTATTCAATGTTGTGAACTTCAACAATAAGTTTATACTGAATTATAAGAAACCAAACAAAGTTTTAACTCATTATTCACAAATATGAACTTTAACAATAAGTTCAACCCAACTTATGAACAAAAAAATGAAGTTCAAACTATTTCTGAAAATAGTAAAAAAATATACAAAAAAATGAAGACATAAGAATCAAATCCACTGGATTTAGAGTGTGTCCTTAAGGAAATTATTTCCCTCAAGTAATAGAGGTTATCGAATATATCCTCCCAGGATAAAATTATTCACTTCAGTATAATAGTGGTACGTTAAATTCTACTGAGCAACAAACTCACTCAACTGACCCTTGAGTTTTCATAAGAAAGAGAAGTTTTTAAGTTCAAAGTTTTGTTTCAATATCTTAGGAAAACTTAGATATTTATAGACAAAAGGTGTTACTTTAGAAATGAAGAATGACTCATCAAAAGTTGCACAATTTCAGAAAGACGAGCCATATGCAAATAAATATGTGAAAGAAAACACAGATATGCTCCAGCACATTAGTCCACAAACTAAAATAGAAAGTTTTCACTTGATGTGCTTTGGCATCTGCGATCCCATATAGGGGAGAAGATGCCTATGTGTGGCAGCATCACATTTTCATCATTCAAATAATGAATTGAAGGATCGTGTCCCTTTTATGTGCATTTTGATATGCATCCATAAATGTATGTCAGCATCTACAAACGGAGGAAAAAACTTCAAATTAGATTTGAGATTAAAAATCATTAAACAAATAAGTAATAAATGAATTTTATCCAAAAAGACGGTCTTTCAATTGACTATTCGACAAATCCAAATCCAAAGTTGAAATCAAAATCGAGCCGAGAAAGCGACGACAAACACAATTCAGGACTTGTCTTCTTCTTGCCTCACTAGCTACATGGAGTAATGCTATTATATTTAAGCATGAAAAAGTTATTTTATCCCACCAATGTAGGCGAACATGTCTTCCATAAAGTGAAGATACATTTCACTTTCACTTTATTTTTCTACCTTTTATTTTCCATTCACAATTTATCACTAGAACACAATAGATTGGTGATGCACTAAAGAAGTAGTTAGTGACTGCTATCATGTTTGCTATTTCTAATCGTATTTTAAGATATTTGTGATGACTGAATATTGAGCATTTAATCAATTATATATATAGACTGCTACTATTTTCTATTATAGTCTAATAATGGGTTTAGACTACTAAGTGTATGTTTTGATTGTTACGTTTTAAGATATGTATGTTCATTTATATACCCGTCAGACTGCTTACTTACATACTTTGTGTTATGCACTAATTGATGTGCACTCTGGTTCTCTCAAAGTGTGAATAATTGAAGCGCACTAATGTAATTCTATTGTAATACAGGTGATGGCATGAGTATTTGTCACAACTCAATTTCTCAAGTTATGATGACACATACTTTAACTCACCAGTAGGTAAGTCAAATCATAGCCCAAAATGATAAGTGACAGGCAAACTAAAGGAATATGAAAGAATACAGAATTTCGACATGCAAGTAGAAAACTATATAGCTATATAGAATTATAACAATACTAAATAGGGGAAAGAGAGGAAATATGTAAAAAGTATTCCACAAATTAGTAAGGTCAGTATAAGATACACAAAATAAAAAGAGAATAGAGTACTAAATAGTATCAAATACAGATGTAGTCTCAAAAAAGTTAAGATTGTCCATAAATAAAAAAACGGGAGAGGATCAGCAAAAGTGTGCATCTGAAATCCTAAAACAAGCCTGAATGAAGTGTCAGTGGTGGTAGCTCAAACTCGAGTCAGCATCTGAAAAGAACACAAAAGTGTAGCATGAGTAGCAAAAATAATGGGTACTCAGTAGGCATCATCGACTGACTTATCTAAATTTTAAAAAAGTATAATAAAATGCAAGAATATAAACTCAAGTCAAGGATAAGGCTAAATTCGAAATAATACTCCAAGTTAGGATATAATTGTAAATAGACAGAATAAGTAACTTAAATTAAACACCATCTAACTATCCCTTAACTGGTCCCCCATAAGAACAGAAGGAACAAACATGATAGAAATAACCCAATCGAGCCCTCCATAAGCCCATCGGATGCAAACAAGGAGAAAGTACTGACTATAGTAATATTAATGTGTGCCAAAATGTGATAATATACCAAAAACCCTCTTCAAACCATAAATACTTAACTTGTATCAGAACTAAGAATAGAATCGTCAAAATAATATGCCGCATATTAATCATAAGGTCAAACTTGAACCAAAACTAGCAATCAAGTGTCATGTATTAAGTATGCCATAAATGAAGCCAATGTAATCAATAACGTGGAGTTAACAATCGCTGGTTTAGAACCAAAACTGGGGTAAATACATCGAGTGTCATAATGTTCAAAGATCATGAATTTTCTTCTACTCTATTTAATATATATGCTAGGTAATATAGTCAAGTCAATGAGAAAAGCGATATTAACCACCAATTCTATGTGCACGATCTAATAAACTGAAGGATCACTTTATCTTAAGTAAGAAAAATGACTAAAGTTCATCAAATTTCCTAAGTCATCCGAAGGTGTAATATTTAATCAAAATTTGCAACTTTAATTCGTCTTAAATCTACAGGAAGCTAAACTAAGCATACTACCTAAAACAAAGATCGATGGGGTCCACTATTAGTCCAAAAAATCCATGCTAAGTCAAGCGCCTCCTCAAACCTATTCTATGACTTATAATTTCATCTTGAGGTAGCAGGTAAGTCAAACTATTTCTAGGGTATTGATCTAGTCCAATTTGATGGGAACAGGACAAAATATACCTAAAAGGTCCTTTCTAATCAGCTAAATAATTAATAATTACTTAAATCTTTGAGCAAGACGCAAATGCCGCCCAAAACTAGCATAATACTATACTAATATCATAATAAAGCTCAATCTAAGAGGGAGGCAAGCCTATCCTACCTGGACACCATCGAAAGCTCAAGAAAGTTCACTACTCCAAAGTATTTCCTTTTCGAGAAGCCTCCGAGCGCTGCCACGCTATAAAATAATAATCTATATTTTACAATGAGAATAGCAATAAACATATTGCATATAAATGCTCTGGGTTAAGAATTGATCTAAATATCTCACCTGGGACTCGCATGCAGAATCACACATTTGAAATCGTCAATACATCCTTCATTAATCAAGGGTCATTTACCCCAAAAAAATGAGTAAAATAAGAGCATAAGTGGGACAAAAACCAGCACCAACAATTAAACTTGGGTTTTAAAGTTAACCGGAGAATTAATCATGAAATTAAATGGAAACTTACAAAAATAATGGTGAGAAAATTACCAAAATGACGTCACCAAAATACTCTTGACACCCAATGATCTCTCTTTACAATTTTCAAAGCTCCTAGGGGTTTTAATGGAGTTGGGAATTAAGAAAAATTGAATGGATTCGGGTTCCACAACTTTAAATGCTACCATAGGTCCCTTAATCACAATCATGGGGACCTTATTGTGAACGCGATCTTAAATTCGACTAACTCACAGTGAACATGGATGACCAATAGCTTTGGTCTCTGCAAACACGTCCTAGGGCATCATGAACTCAATGATTAATGACCTTGGCATTTGTGAACATGGATAAAGACTCATGAATGTAAAGGCCATTTTTCGTCTGCACTAGCAAATTTGGTAATTTGTCAAGTTTCTAATTAGACCCTCGAGATTCATTGGGAATCTCGTGGTGCAAATGAACTATGGTACCTTATAAAATTCATTATTTTGAACTCAATAGTGCCATTAAAATTTTCATTCGAGGTTACTTTAATCTAACGTGGGTCTCAACACCATTTTAGCTAAATTCCACACAATAGCCCAAAACAAATCTGGAAGTTTTAGGACCCAAACCAAGGTTTCCTTTAGCCTAAATAAACATTTTAGAGTAACAAAACTATCAAAATTGGTATACGAGATCGTTTAACTTAAGCCGATATGGGAAAGGTCTAAATGTCAGAAAAACACAAAAGTATAGGTATTGATCTGGAGAGTCATTACAATATCCACTACTAAAAGAACTTTCGTTCATGTAAGTAAAGGATCAAGATGTACTTAAAGAATCGAAAGGGTGGGGATAATGGGACCCCATCTTACTCTTAATCTTGCAGGTAGCCTATTCGACTAGATGATGCCTCCACTAAATTTTAATCTCTGGAATCACTTTAGAGCGTAATCGTCTGACATCCTTGGCTAATATAGAGACATGATCCTCCAGAAAGGTCAACCTCTCATCCAACTAAACCGAGTCCCAATGAAGCACGTGAGACTCATCCAAAATATAGCATACCAACATAGATGATTAAAAGACTTGATGAAAAGCTGAAAAGTCTGAGGGAAAGGCTAACTCATAAGCTACCTCTCCAATGGTCCAAAGTATCTCAAACAACTCGATATACCTATCATTGAAATCTTCCCTCCTCCTGAACCACATCATTTCCTTCATGGGTGATACTCCAAGGAAAACTCAATCACCAGCTCTGAACTTTAAGGCATAAAGCCTATGGTCCTCATAACTCTTTTTGCCTACTCTAAGCTACCTGTAGCCTATTCCGAATCACCCTAACTCTGTACAAAGACTCATGAAACAAGTTGGTACCATAGGGGAAAATCTTAGAAGTCTTAAACCAACTAATTGGAGTCCGACAACGCCTACCATAAAATATCTCAAATGTGCCATCTCAATACTTAAATGGTGCTATTATTATAAGGGAACTCCATTAAGGCTAAATGTTTCACCCACACACCTCTAAAGTCCATAAATACTTGCAGAGCATATACTCTAAAATATAAATAGTCTATTCTGATTAACCATTGGAATTAGGGTGAAAAGTGTTGCTAAGATCAAACTGAGTACCCAACACCTCCTGAAATATCTGCTAGAAGCTAGCACTAAACACTGGGCCCCTATCTAAAATAATAGACACGAGTACTTTATAAAGGTGACCAATTTTTCAAACATAAATATGGGCTAATCTCTCTACATGAATAAAATTTGAATAGGAATGAAATGAGCTTATTTGGTCAACCGATCCACAATGATCCAAATATTGATACAACCACGAGAAGTATGAGGTAACCCACTTATGAAGTACATAGTAATTAGATCCCACTTCTGCTTAGAAATGGGTAGTCTCTAAAGCAAGCCACCACATCTCTGATGCTCGGCCTTAACCTGTTGACAACACAACAACAACAAGCCCAGTGTATTCCCACACAGTGGGGTCTAGGGAGGATAAAATATATGCAGTCCATAACACTACCCCCGAAGAAGTAGAGAGGTTGTTTTCGATAGACCCCCAGCTCAAGATAAAAAAAAGGGTAATGAAACGTGAAGCAGGATGGGTGGCTTAACAAAAGAAAAGAATTAGAAATAGTAAAATATAACTCAGAGCAATACAGGATAGGGGAAATAAGAGTCATAAGCGATAAGAAATAAGGAAAACAAAATATAGAATAGGGTACCCGCCTAGTAGTAACCTACACTCATAGACCAAATCTATCCACCGCACCCAGTCTCTCCTGAATAGCGGATTCTACCAATCGACACAGTCCTACGATTACTACCCCGGCTAAATAGGGACTCTCCTAATTACTTGCTACAACCCATTTACTCACCTTAGCCTTCTACTCTTATCCGCGACCTACACACTTTCTTATCTAGGGTCATGTCCTTGGTAAGCTGAAGCTGCTCCATGTTATGTGTAATCACTCCCATCCAACATTTCTTTAGCCTCTCTCTACTCCTTCTGAATCCATCCAAGGCTAGCCTTTCACACCTACGAACTGGGGCATCCACGCCCCTCCTCATCAGATGCCTAAACCATCTCAGCCTTCCTTCCACATCTTTTCCTCCACCGAAGCCACTCCCACCTTCTCCCAAACAATCTCATTCCTAACTCTATCCTCTCTTGTAAGACCATACATCCAGTGCAACATTCTCATTTTTGCCACCTTCAATTTTTTAATATGGGAGTTCTTGACAGGCTAACACTCCACTCTATACAACATGGCTGGATGGACTGCCACTCTATAGAATTTTCCTTTAAGCCTAAGTGGAACCTTCCTATCACACAACACTCCAGAGGCAAACCTCCACTTCATCCAACCATCTATAATATGATTAGAGACATCCTCACCAATCTCACCATTCCTCTAGATCATAAACCCAAGATACTTAAAACTATCCTTTTTATATACAACTTGGGAATCCAACCTCACCACCACTTCATCTTCCTTCCTTAAGTCAATAAACTTGCACTCCAAATACTCCATCTTGAACCTACTTAATCTGATCCCCTTAGATTCTTAGGTTTGCCTCCATACCTCTAATTTTTTATTCACACCATCTCGCGTCTTATCAATCAGCACTACATCATCTACAAATAACATACACCAAGGCACTTCACCTTGAATATTCCGCATCAACACGTCCATAATTAGTGCAAATAGGAATGTACTAAGAGTCGCACCTTGATGCAACCCTGTCTTGACCGAAAAGTGCGCTGAGTCTCCTCCCGCCATTCGCACCTGAGTCTTCCCTCTATCGTACATGTCCTTAATAGCTCTGGTGTTGCCACCAAAACCCTTTTCACCTCCAAGCATCACCAAAGAACCTCCCTAGGGACTTTTTCATAAGCCTTCTCTAGGTCGATGAACACCATGTGCAAATCCCTTTTTCTTTCCCTATACTGCTCCACTAATCTCCTCACCAAGTGGATTACCTCTGTCGTCGAGCGACCAGGCCTAAAACCAAACTTATTCTCCAAAATGGACATAATCCTACTCAATTTCTACTCAACCACCCTCTCCCAAATCATCATAGTATGACTCAACAACTTAGTACCCCTATAGTTGTTGCAACTCTGAATGTCCCCCTTGTTTGTATATAACGGAATCATCATACTCTATCTCTAGGACTCAGGCATTCTTGTAGTCTTGAAAATATCATTAAACAAATTAGTTAACCACCTTCAGCCTACCCCACCTACAAACTTCCAAAAATCTACTAGAATATCGTCGGGCTCCGTCGCCCTATCCCTTCTCATTCTACGAATAGCCTCACTGACCTCCTTTACCTTAAAACATCTATAGCAACTGAAATCATGACTCTCCTTCGAATGCTCCAGCTCCCCTAACTCAATGTCTCTGTCCCCTTCCTCATTAAAAAGTCTATGAAAATACTTATACCATCTCTTCTTAATATGAACAACCTCCACCAAAACTCTACCATCCTCCACCTTAATGCACTTTACTTGGTTGAGGTCATAACCCTTCCTCTCCCTAGCCTTAGAAAGCTTATACAACCTCCTTTCCCCTCCTTTCTCCTCTAACCCCACATACAAGCTCTTAAAAGTTGTTGTCTTAGCAGCCGTAACTGCTAACTTAGCCTCTTTATTTGCCACTTTGTAAACCTCCCTATTCACCTGTTTCTCCTCTTCATCTTTACTCTCAATCAACTTAACATACGCCTTCTTATTAATCTTCACTTTTTTCTTAACTTCTTTATTCCATCACCAGTCCTCCTTATGCCTTACAACCTGCCCCCTTGAAACACCCAACACTTCTCTAGCAATCTTCGTGATGCAGCTAGCAACTTTATCCCATCTAACATCCACGTCCCTCTTATACTTTCACACCCCTAACCCTACCACCTTCTCTCCTATCTCTAGAGTACTAACAGCGTCAAGCCATCCCACTTAATTCTAGGTCGACCCTCCCCGACCCTTCTCTTTTTGCTCTTCTTGATAATCAAGTCTATCACCAGAAGCCTGTGTTGGGTTGAAAGATGCTCACTCGGAATGACTTTACAGTCCTTACATAAAACCCTATCCCATTTCCTAAGCAGTATAAAGTCAATCTGAATCTTGGCTATCACACTTCTGAAAGTAATCAGGTGATCTTCCTTCTTTGGAAAGCTCAAATTCACCACTACCAGCCTAAAATCCCTTACAAAATCCAACAGAGAAGCTCCCTCCCTATTTCTATCACCAAAACCAAAACCTCCATGCACATCGTCATAACCTCCTGGAAGAGCCCCAATGTGCCCATTAAAGTCTCCTGCAATGACAATCTTCTCCGATCTAGGCACGCTTCTCACCACCTCATCCAACGCCTCCCAAAATCTCACATTTACCTATTCTTCCAAACCCACTTGCGCCACATAATCACTACACACATGTAGCGAAAAACCCCCAATGACCAACTTAATCGTCATCAGCCTATCACTGATCCTCTTAACCTCTACCACCTGCTCTGTAAGCTCCTCTTTCACTAAAATTCCTACTCCATTCTGACGTCTCTCACTCCCTGAGTACCACAACTTGTACCCATCCACATCACTAGCCTTAGACCCTACCCACTTAGTCTCCTGAACACACGCCATGTTAATCCTCCTCTTCTTTAAAATCTTCACCAGCTCTATGGACTTACCCTGAAGGGTCCCTATGTTCCAAGACCCTACCCTTTGCCTATCTTCTCTCGCCTCCCGCCTAACTCTACCACCCCTCACCGCACTAGCCCTACCACCCGACATGGACCGCACATCCCTCCCTACCCTTCCCTCTCCACCCCCACCTAAAACAACCCTCAACCCCGGCTCCATTGGATATGACCCTATTCCACCATCAATCCTCACAGCCACCATTCAAAATCCAAAAAAGCCCCAAGCCAATAAACAAACAGAGAAACCATAGAAAAATAGGGGAAAATAGGAAAATAGTAAGAAAATATAAGGCACACATAAAATATTCTATCCGTCCTAATATCTTGAAAAATACAACACTATCCACCAATACACAAAAGTAGCCCGTCAAAAGTAAAATCACAAGTAACAGAGTAATACAAAGAATCAAAATGGTAAGAAATAACTAAATATCAAAGTTTAGATGTCACCGAGGAACTCCTGCGTGCTGCTGGTTCCGATAATTTTGGAGTCAAATCTGGTTTCCAGAATAGAGTCACCGGCAAGCAACTGCCAGTGCATCACCAGAGTTTTCCAGAGCTTTTTCTAGCTTTTCCCGCAAGTTTAAAATTTGCTGGCCTATTGTACGTCATCGTGCCAACATATTATGACTGGTGTTGCCCCATTAAATCATTGCCAGAGTTGATCCGGTGGGAACCCCTAATCTCGCCGGCAATAGCAGTGAGGAGAGTGCAAGAAGGGATGGGTGAGATAGAGAAAGGGAAGAGAGAGCTTAGGGGAAACAGAGAGAACAAGGGGGAAAGTACCCCACCTGTTGCCAGCGCGTCTACGCCGGCGTCGGAGACGGTCGGTCAGTCAATGCGAGCTATACAGTTCAGGCGCAGTGAACGTTAGGTCGCAGAGTGAACATTAGCGAGAGAATGTTTGAGAGAGAACGTTATGAAATACTATTCTTTTGACAACACAAACAATGAGCCATAAAATCTGGTACATCCTTCTTCATACAACTCCACAATAACATTGCCTCAAATATCAATACATCTTAGCTATCCCAAGGTGAATAAAATATCTAGAGCCATGAGCCTCCCAAAGAATCAACTGAGTCAAGTCTCCAACTCTCATAACACAAATACGACTATCTCAAAATTCCTTGGAATCTAAGGCAAACCTACTGAACTCACTTCTTAGTACCTTATCAAAAATACCGCAAAGTTTAATATCCTCAAACTGACGACCCTAAATTTTTTCAAACAAGGTAGACCTCACTGCATCACTGGTAAAAAAAATCCTCTTGGGCTCTAAAATATCAAACTGAACCATCAAGTAGGCTGAGGACTGAATGTCCAAAGAAATTGGCTACTCCAAAACTAAAATAAAATCCAAGTGACCCATACGTACCATCTTTCAGCTCAAGGTGTCTGCTACCATATTCACCTTGCCTGGATGGTATAGATAGAGATTTCATAGTCTTTCGGCAACTCAATTCACCTACACTATCTTGAATTAATCTCTCTTTGATTCTTGATCTAATAAAAACTATGATGATTAGTGAATATCTCATAATGAATACTATAGAAGTAATGCCTCCAAATCTTAAGCAAAAAAACTTCCCAAATCCAAGTCATGAGTAGGGTAGATGATCATGTGCCTTTAGTTGCATCAATGTATATGTAATAACACAACCCTTCTATATAAAAAATAAACCAAACCAATACCAAAAGCATCATAATAAATAGTAAGCTCCTCGCCTTAAACTGGATGAGTCAAAATAGAAGCTGAAGTGAGCAAGCCCTTGAGCTTCAGAAAGCTTAACTCGCACTCCTCGAACCACTAAAATGAAACTTCCTTCCTAGTCAATCTGGTCATTCTATAATAGTTGAAAATCCTTTAATAAACTGTCTGTGGTGACCTTCAAACCAATAAAGTTATGGACCTCGATCGAAGATATAGGTTTGGCACAATCACAAATAACCTCATTTTTTTCTGAATCTACCATAAACCTATCCTTAGACACCATGTGACATGGAATGTTACTGACTCGAGCCAAAACTTACACTTTGAAAATTTGGCAAAAAGCCTATGATCTCTAAAAGTATGGAGCAAAATTCTTAAATATTGCTCGTGCTCCTTCTTATTCCTCGAATATACAAGAATATTATCAATAAAGATTATCACGAAGGTATCCAAATAAGTCCTAAAAATGCATTCAAGTTCATGAACGGTATTGGGGAATTGGTCAACCCAAAAGACATTATCAAGAACTCATAATGGTAATAACGAGTCCAGAAGATTGCCTTATAGATGTCATCTGCCCGAATAATCAACTGATGGTAATCAAATCTCAAATAAATCTTAGATAACACTGTCGCACCCTGAAGTTAGTCAAATAATTCATCAATCTTAGGCATAGGATACCTATTCTTCATTATCACCTTATTCAGCTACCTGTAGTCAATATACATACGTATAGAACCATCACTTTTCTTTATGAATAGGACAAGTGCACCCCAAGGTAATACACTTGGTCTAATGAAACCCTAACCCAAAAGATCTTGAAGTTGATAATTTAGATCCTTAAGCTCAACATGGTCCATATGGTAAGGTTCCATGGAAATAGGTTTGGTGCCTAGCTTGAGATAAATAGCAAACTTAATATCACACCTATGAGGAAGGCTAGGTAGGTCAATAAGGAACACATAAAAAAATTAATGAACAATAGGGACAAAATCAAGTGAAGGACTCTCTGTACTTAAATCATGAACATAATCAAGATAAGACTCGCATCTCCTCGACATCAGTCTCCTATCCCAAACATAAGAAATAATCCCTGTAGGTGGTGGATAAAAGAACCCTACCACATAACCAAGGGTATGCCATCCATAGAAAAGGTAATGGTCTTGGAAAAACAATCTAAAACCTCATGATAGGGGGATAACTAGTCCAAGTCCAAAATCATATCTAAGTCTACCATATCTAGTAGCATAATAAGGTCTTCCTGAGTATCAATCTCTCAAACAGCCATAACGCATAATCTATAAACCCGATCCATTACTAAGAAATCACCCACGGGAGTAGATACACATAATAATACAGATAAAAGCTCCTAAGATAACTCTAACGATAGTGAATAATAAGTAGAAACATATGAATAAATGGATCCAAGATCAAATAAATCAATAGCTGGCAAATGACATACTAAAATTGTACCTATAATAATGATATCTAAAGACTACCTCTAGTTGACCATGAATATCATACAAATGACCTCGTTTGCCTTTGAACTAGATACCTAACCAACCATCTATCCTAATTTCCTGAGGACCTCCTCTAGAACCCTAGGGACCACTCTTGTGACCTTGTACACCATACCTAACTGCAAACGACACTAATCTAATCGGTTGAACTCTCTGTGCTACAAGATGAATCATCCCATATCGGGGACACTCTCTAGAAAAATAACTAATGACCCTTATAATTATAACTTGACACAAGTACTCTTATCTTTGCAGAATATCTGGTTGATCTATAATGGCCACCTTGACCTAAAGACCCTGACTGTGCACTCCAGAAAGACTGATCACTGCTCTGACCACTATAGTCACTATAATCGGGTGGACCCCCATCGAAAATCTAAAGATCATGCCTGAACGGGTCTACTAGAATGGCCCTGGTGCAAACACAATAATGTTGGGGGTGTATCTATTAAAATCCACTACCTCTGAACTATGAGCCATTACAGTTGCCACTAAAACTACCCTAAAAATAAGGCCTCTTACGGTCTTCTTCTTGAGCCTCGTGATCCATATCTTCTATAGTGTAGGCATGATCAGCAATCTAGTAAAAGACTTTCCTAATGTCTCCAAACCGTGTATATCCCTGCAAAGCGATAGTCTCAACTTTCGGACAAAACATTGAATCCTCGCATACTATGTAGGTAGAATCATGGTGGAATGTTTATCTAGCTCGTGAAACTTTGCCTCCTACTCAGCCAAAATTATATAACCATACCTCAATCCAGTCCATGAGGCTCTTGGCATGCTGTGAGGCATAAACTTTCCCAAGAATGCCTCGAAGAATTGAATCCAAGTCATAAGTGGAGATCTAGTTGTCCTGGAATCAAAATAACCCCTCCACCAATGTATATCTATTGTGCCTAGTTGATAAGTAGTAAAATCCACTTTGTGCAACTCAACAAGCCTAAGATTATGGAGCCTCTCGTCATTACTGTTTTGCCCATTTTTTTATTTGAAGGGTTTGGAAAATATTATTTTTGACTTTTTAAACTATTTCAAAATTGTAAAGAAAATTTCAAAATAATTTAAGAAATTATAGATTTACCACTTAATTTTTGAGAAAATATCAAGAAAAACTAAAAATATTACTTAAAAGATTCAAAAAAAAAATCTTTCATGTTTAGAAAATCTGAGTAAGTGGTTCCTATTAATACTCTTCGAAGGTTATTAAGGCACTAAGAGTATCCTCTAAGTTGCGATTATCCGAACTATTTGAAAATAAATTTTTTTACTAACTTTAAAAAGGGAAATTGATTTTTGAAAAGAAAATGATTAAGAAAAAATTGTCTTCAAGATTTGTGCGAAACAACTTTGATGATTTAGCGGGAATTTTTAACTAAGTCTAAGGAAACTAAGAACAATTAACATATAAATGGGAAAGGGGGAAACTGTAATGCCCCGAGACTACCCCCTAACGTCACACAGTGCTTAGGACCATAAGTGATCCCAAGCTAACCCTTGTACTGGCATAACTCGTGAGCAACTGAATAAGATACATAAATCTTGGAGAAATGAGCGGAACAAAAGCCTTAGCTGAACATCTTTAAAACTATTAAAATGATAACAACTCTGGTTATACAAAACAAAACTGAAATCAAATGCATCAACTCTACTTACTGTCTATGAAGCCTCTACTAGTATTGACTATAGGTAGTTGGGACATGACCCCCAGCTATCCCAAATCAATATGATTGAATAAAGAAAAAAAATGGTACTTGAACTATGATTGACTTGAGCCCTCAAATCGAAAGGACTAATCACTGCTGAATGGAAGTTGCAAACTATCTGATTATGATGTGGACATTACAACTTGTACCTACATTATGAGACAATGTAGCACATAGACATATATATGGATCAGTACTTCTAGAATATACTAATTATGTGGGGGTGAATGCATAAGTAAAAACAATAACTTATCGTACATACAAACCTTTAAACAATGCATGATAAGTGTAAATGACTTACCTTGGACTTGAATAAAACAAAAGCTATAAAATCATAAACATGAGTAATAAATCATAAAGATAATCTTTGTGAGCCATAACACTTAGTTTCTAAAAGCTTTACTTTAATCTTTCTTAGGGAGGTTCTTCTAACCGACATACACCATTTGAGCTATCAAGGAGTCCAACGTCTTACCCACAGTGTAGAGAGCTCACGTTGGGGAAATTTTTCCTATCCTTGCCATCAGAATAGAATCTTAACTTAAGTGATCACTATACTTAACCCATATTGAGACTTTAAACCTATGGTGGCACGTAGTTCTGGGGTATGTGACCTTGGACACATACCCAACTCAATGCTAAATACTACTCCCTTATTATTTTATTCTCATAATTTAGGAAATCCATCTTAACTTAGCATAACGTTTTTATAATGAAAACCAGTTATGCTTCTTTTTGCTTTAAACTGTAATCAAAATGAAGAAACGTGGATTCCATATCTTAGCCTAGGATTAAAAGATCCATGTTTCTTTAAATCTTGGTATAAAATCATCAAAGAAGATTAAGACCATAGTCTACTTGAAATCTCAAACTCATTCTTGGTATAAGTTTATCAAATAAAACTTAAGAGCATGATCTTCTTGAAATCTCAACACTTAAACTTAAGGCTTAAAACCCATGCTTTAAACTCATGTCATTTCTTAGAAAAATTTCATTCTCAATGACAATCTTGAAATACTTCAACAATATCAAGTCAATATAGTGCAATCTCATTCATAATATAAATCATGTAAGTTAAAAATATAAACATAAGCACTTCTTGAGATACTTAAAGCTTTAAATCTCATGATAATCACAAGCTTCAAGAATATATAAACTTGGGTATGAACCCTACTTTAAAACAAGTAACTTGAATTTTAAAATTATGCAATTTAGGCACAAGGGTGAAAGGATACCCTTGTTCATAACCCCACATATCTTAATAGGCTTGATTTTATGAAAAAAGCTTGACATTGAAAGCCTTGGAGATGATACTAAAAGATTTTATTGGAATTCTTGGACTAGAGAACATAAATTCTTGTTTATCTTAAAGAGAATGTAACTTGAAGTTGAAGTTCTTGGGAGGAGGTTAGGGTTTGTTCTTGGAGAGAAAGACTTACTTAAAGAGAAATTATGAATAAAGGGGCCAATAATGCTCCTTGGGGGCTTTAATTATGTGTTATGGACGAATTTGGGTGGGGGTACATTTACCCTTAAAAATATGGAACCAAAAGTTGTAAAATAGAGGCGGGCGATGGACCGTGCGCCGCGGGCTAATCGTGCACCCTCACTGCTGCTCTCACAAAAATGTCTATAACTTTTCGCTCCGGTATCAGATTAAGGAAAAATTTGTATCATTGGAAAAATAAATTAATTATCTATAATTTGGTGGGTTTTGATCCATAAAATTCTATGTATATCAAAAGTTATATACGTTCAAAGTATACCCTTGTAGAATTGAATACCAAACTTTGGACTAATCAAATGCTCTTAACTCAACTTTGTTCTCAATGATTCTTATGAACAATTTTCACCTTGAAATCACTTCACACACTAGGATAAAGATCATTACATGTATTGTAATACCCCATAATTTTCTTAGTTTAGTTCAGCTCCTAGTGCTTGTATAAGAGGCTTAAAGCTTGAAAATTTAGCTATGTGTTGAGGACTTAGCCATTTTTAAGACCTTCTAACTTTAAGGAATTTAAGTTGACCTTCCATACTCTGAGACAATAGTTATTGAGTTAATTCATAATCAGTGGAGTTAGGAATAATGTGTCAAAAAGATTTTAGATTTTTAGACTAGGTTTGGACTGTTATTGGGTTGGAATTCCAGTAGTTCACCGCAATTCCATCACATCACAATAAGTATAGAGCCAAGAGGTCCACCATTCCATGGTGGAGTATAAAAAGTCAATTGTCAATTTTTAGTGACTAACCGCGATTGCACCGCGTCGCGGTGAGTATAGCAATGAGGGGATCACCGTGTCGCAGTGAAGGTGTATTTGTCATGTTCTTAATCCATAATTTGAATGTATGTGTCATGAACTTTATTTTAAGTGTGTTAAGTTCTTATTAGGTCAAGAGTGTTCATAGAAATCACTTAGAGCCAAGTTGATATAAGATCCTTTGATTAGTCCAATGTTTGGTGTTCGATTCTACAAGGGTCAAATTTGAAAGTGTATAACTTTTGATGTATATAGAATTTTTCATCTCAAGACCCACCAAATTTTAGATAATTGAATTACCTTTCCAGCGATACCAATTTCTCCTTAAACCGATACCCGAGTGAAAAGTTATGGCATTTTTTGTGTGAGGTAGTAAGCCACCGCGATTACACCGCGTCGCGGTGGCCCTTCAAATGGCAATCCGGGTTATGAATTTTTGGTTTAAATAATAGAGGGGCAATGGGGTATTTTTCCACCTCAACCCAGGTCGTAAAAACACAATTTAAGGCTTCAATTGGGGCATTATTTTCCCTCATTCTCCAATCTTTTCCTCAAGAACAAGCCCTAATCAATCCCCTCAAGAATCATCAATTCCATCTTCTTCTCTTCAAGAAAAAGATCAAGAATTTAGGGTTCCTAATCTAAGAACTTCAAGAATGTTTTCAAGATCATCTCCAAAGGGTTCAAAGTCAAGTTATTACATCAAATCAAGCATAATAAGGTATGTGGGGTTTTGAACAGCGATAAATCTTTCATCCTTGTGCCCAAAACTAGTTTTTAATTACAAATTTACATGGTTTTATGTGAATTTCAATTTAGGATTCATACCCATTTATTACTATTTGAAGATTATGATGTTTTCAGTATTTTTAATGTTGAATTGCATGTCTACTTTTGTAAATTCATGCATGTGACTATATTTTCCAGATTTTGAGTTAAATTATGAATATTTACATTATCAAGCATGAACATTATGATGTTTTGATATGAATTTGAAGCATGGGTTATCAAGCCCTAGTTGATTATTGCGATTTTTAAAAAAATAATTATGTTTTTAAGCATCCCATGATATGTTTATAGACAGCTTTGAATAAAGATTTGATCTTTTGATCTTTAGATAAGATATGGAATCCACATTACAGCTTAATTTCAGTTTTGAATGAATAGATGCACAGTTAGCTTTCAATATGAAACATTATGACTTTTAAAAGTTGATTTCCAACAAAATAAGCATATAATTAAGGGAGTAGTATTTAGCACCGAGCGGAAAGTGTGCATTTGACGCATCCTACTTTCCTAGAACTATGAGCCAACATAGGTACAGCTTCAGTAGTTCAATTTCTATATGGATGACAGTTACAGATGTCATCACTTAGCTCAAGTTATACTCCCTTGCAAGAGTATGACACCTCTCCCCAACGTGAGATTTTCCCCTTAGGGGAACGAGATGTTGGACTCCATAATAGCTCACATGGTTTATGTCAGTTAGAAGAACCTCCCTTCAGATAAAGTATTTTCCCAATAGCTAATATATATACTAAAGCTTTTAGCACTACAGTTTAAAAGTCTTATAAATAGAATAACATAACAGTTTTAGAAACTAAGTGTAAAGGCTCACAGACTTACTCAGATACTGCTTTACTTAAGCCTCAGTTATAGACTTATAATTTTTAGTTCTTAGAAGATAAAGGTGAGCCCTTTTCATTTAGTTTACATGATTTACATACAAAACACAAGTACAACTTTTAGAACTAAGTGTTATGACTCATGATATTTATACAACATATTTACTATTCATGATATATGATTTTTCAGCTTTCAGTTACTCAAGCCAGCATGAGTCATTTTCACTTAGCATGCATTGTTTACAAAATATATGTACTTATATATATATATATATACAGTTATAGTTTTACTTATGCATTCATTGCCATATGCTCAGTATATTCCAAAAGTACTGATCCACATATATGTCTATATGCTACAATATTTCAGAATGCAGGTACAAGTTGTAGTATGTACAGTCAGAATCAGATAGTTGCAAATTCCAGCCAGCAGAAGATGAGTCCTCCTACTTCGGGGACTTTAGTTAGATGTTATTTATGTACTTTGATTTCTTACTCATATGTATTGATTAGTGGTAGCTGGAGTCACATCCCAGCTATCTATAGTTAGTATAGTAGAGGCTTCATAGATGTCAGTTAGAGTTATTCATGTAATTTTAGTCCCTCTTTTTAGACTTTATCAAAATGTACAATTATATCAGTATTGTATTTTCACAGATTCCATCATTACTATGTTTTTCACAATAAACTGAGTCATTTTATACATATTTAATCAATTGCTTAACAGTATGCTAGTTAATGGGTTATCTTGGGATCACTTATGGTCCTAAGCACCATGTGATATCTCGGGATCATTTTTGGAGAGTTATAAACTTGGTATCAGAGCACAGAGTTCAAGTCTCCTAGGGTATCTGTGAAGTCGTGTCTAGTAGAGTTTTGCAGAATGGTACAGAGACGTATGTACTTTTCTTCGAGAGGCTACAGGGAATTTAAGAAGAGGTTTCTTTATTTCATACTCTAGATCGTGCAGTAAAGTAGTTCTTTTAGAAACTTCTATCGAGTTATGTGTAACTCCATAATTCTCCATCCATAACCTTTTGAGATAACCTGAGTACTAGATTCTAATCCTCCCAAGATAATTCTCTCAAATCTACTATTATTAAGTTCAGAAGTCACACAAGGGTCTTGAGAGAAGCCCGCTAGTGTGTTATAAGTTTCTCAAGTTAAAATTTTATCCTCATCCTTATGATTATCCAGTTAAGACAGAGTAATATATGTATTTAGATTACTTATTATTCTTTTAATATAGATATTGCTCATAAGGGGAGATAGTATAAACCTAGATTGTTGAATAGAGTTCGCATTTGAGAGATATTGCAATCTGGAGTGTTATAATTCATAAGTAGTAGAACCATGTTATAGTTGGAAGTATGGGTATAAAAGTGTAGTGACAAGAAAAGTTGGAATAATGATTGATAAAAAGTATAGTGATAAACTCATGCATGTTTTTGAGTTGTGTTAAGTTGATAGGTCCTTGTGTGTCACCTTAAGGGTAATGAATATGGTGCAAGTTCCTTGGTAAAAGGTAGAGAAAGAGTTACTAGTCAAGGTGAATGGTGGTTTTCATGAATTAGAAAATGAGTTATTGATGGTAGTTATTGTCTTTAAAAAGTATAGGTTATGATGCAAGTATTTGGGTGGTTGAGTATTGTGAATTCAGGCTTTATGAAAGTAATCTATGTGTATAGATGAGTAAATAATCATAATGTGTAGAAGGACAATGCGCTAACGGATTTTAATATGGTATACCATAGGATTAAGATTAATTATTATTATTATGAGGCTTTAGTGGAATAGTGTTTCTTGATGTCTTATTTTATAGCTTTCAAGTGAGAATAGTATGTGAGATAGAGTGATTAATCATGGCTAGCACTAGACACTAAGTTTGAACAGTGGATGACCATAAAGCTGGAAATATTGAATTCTTGGTTGGTGATGCTAGTTATATGGAAGCAATCTAGTAGGCTTGAACAGTGTATGCAAGAGTTTAAGTTGATTTATTCGTAACTTAGTATAATATTGTAAGTATGAGGTAAAGGTACGCCCAAGGTGATATGGGGTTGCATTATTTTTAAAGTTTATAAAGTATTGTATATGGTTAATAGTACCCTTGAGTGGTTAATTGGAAGAAGGTTAGCTATCTCATACATGGTGTTAGTAGTATATAGGTTGAAAATTTATGGATAGTTGGTGTTGAGTCTTTTAGGTATGATCTTGATTCTTATGGTTTGAGAAAAATATAACTTTGAGATTCAATCTTCGTAGGCTATGATTACGTGTTTAGTGAGGTAAGTATGTTGATTGAGTTAATAGAGTATAAGTCTTTGATGATGATTATTGAAGCTAAATGAAGTATTAGTAGTGGGTTTCATACATTCAGGTGTAGTCTTTCAGAGTAAGTTTATTATTTAAGTGTATTTTTTATACCCCAGACTCTAGAGTAAAGTGGTTGTAGTTTAGATTAGAGTTTAGTAAAGGGTTCCACAGACTCAGAATAATGGCTTAAAGCTATGGGGGAGATGATAGAAAAAGGAACCAAGTAAGGCCCCCAGATTCTAGTAGTAATGCCAATATGTTATAGAACAACAGTAAGGGGAGGATGGTGCCCAACCCATACTTATCTCGGTGCAAAGTTTTCAGTCATCATAGTATGTACTCATTCTACACTCCCAATGATCAGTGAGATTCATTTTATGTCATGAATGCCCTAAGTTTAGATTTCTTTAATGAATCCATACCCTTGAAATTATATTCCTCAAGCCTCATTTAAGTGTCAAAGTTATGTATAGTGTTCTTTGGTGCTTTAGGTCCTTATGCATTAGCCTTTTAGTAACCTCTTCCTATGTTAAGATAGTGGTGATGATAATGGATAAACAATGGTTTAGATAAGAGAGAATTGATGACCCTCATTAAGAAAGATTATCTATGTTTTTCGATCTAAGGTTAAAAGAAGAAGAAATATTGAGGTAAACCTTGGGTATATGCCATAACTAGTTGAGAATTCTGGGTATGTCTTCTTAAGCATAGTGAAAGAAAGGTGTTATTGATAGAGGGCTCGAGAATATGAGGAGTGTGCCTTTACGGGTATCTTCCTTGAAGTTAATATGTGGTTATAATAATAGGCTTGAAAGTTATGTTGGCATATAAGTGTATGGGTGCATTGTACGCTAAAAATTTCCTAGTAAAAGGTTGAATGTCGTTGCTGAAGTCATAAGAAGAATTATCTTAGAGAGGAGAAGTTGTGAAAATGCTTGGTGTATTGAATTCATAGTGTAGACTAGTGTTATAATGTTATGTGTGGTATGTTGTGATTCAAGTTAGGATTGAACTTGGTGAGAGAATTTAGTTCAAATCTGTCATTAGTATATGAAGTTATATGTACCCGTATGATTATGGTATTTAAGGGGAAAGTATAGTTGATTATAAGCTTTAAGCATAATTTAGTCTGTATAGGAAGTAATTCTATTTAGCAGTCAGACAGACAAGTTCCTATGGTTTTTCCATCTTCCAATATAGTCTTACTATCTAAAGTTTGCGAGTAAGTCCATTCAGAGACGTAATTTGTTCGCTTTATGTAATTTGTGAATTCATCTCAGTTCATTCATCATGCATTAGTTTTAGATTCAAATATTCAGTCATGATTCAGTCTGTAAGTGTCTTGTGTATCATCTTAGTTTTTCCTTAGTATTTTAGCCAAGACAGTATCATTCAGGGAAAGAACGATCCTAAGGGGGAGATGTCGTAATACCCCAAGATTGCATGTCCTAAACCACTCATCTTTTCCTCACGAAATTATATCCATCCTAAAGTAATGGTCAGTCATAAGTTGACTCTCTCGTTTCTATCTCAGCCTTATAGCTATTCTCATGTAATTGCATGTATTAAAGAAATTAGCTCAGTCATGATATTCAGTTCATGTATCATGTTTCAGACTCATTTATGCTATTATGTTCTAAGTCACGCATATTCAGCATATGACCTCAGTTACCTTAGTACAGTACTCTCAGTCTAACCATTCGCATTGAAGGATGAATGTTCCCAAGAGGGAGATATTATAATATCCCATAAATTTCTTAGTTCAGTTTAGCTCCTGGTGCTTGCATAAGAGGCTAAAAACTTAAAAATTTAGCTATGTGTTGAGGACTTACCCATTTTAAGACATTCTAACTTTGAGGAATTTAAGTTGACCTTCCATACTCTAAGACAATAGTTCTTGAGTTAATTCATTATCAGGGGAGTTAGGAATAGCGTCTCAAAAAGATTTTGGATTTTTAGACTAGGTTTGGATTGTTCTTGGGTTTAGCACATCTTACTTTCCTAGAACTATGAGCCAATGTAGGTACAAATTCAGTATTCCTATTTCTATATGGGTGATAGTTACCGATGTGATAACTTAGCTCAAGTAATACTCCTTGGCAAGAGTATGACACCTCTCCCTAATGTGGGGTTTTCTCCTTAGGGGAACGAGACATTGGACTCCATGATAGCTCACATGGTTTATGTCGGTTAGAAGAACCTCCCTTTAGATAAAGTATTTTTCCTACAGCTAATATATATATACTAAAGCTTTTAGCACTATAGTTTAAAAGTCTTATAAATAGAATAACAGAACAGTTCTAGAAACTAAGTGTAAAGTCTCACAGACTTACTCAGATATTGTTTTACTTAAGCCTTAGTTACAGACTTACAGTTTTCAGTTCTTAGAAGATAAAGGTGAGACTTTTTCATTTAGTTTACATGATTTGCAAACAGAATAGAAATACAGATTTTAGAACTACGTGTTATGACTCACGATATTTATACAACATATTTTACTATTCATTATATATGATTTCCCAGCTTTCACTTACCTAAGCCAGCATGAGTCATTTTCACTTAGCATGCATTGTTTACAAAATATATGTACTTATATATATATACAGTTACAGTTCTACTTATGTATTCACCCCCATATGCTCAGCACATTCCAAAAGTACAGATCCACATATATGTCTATGTGCTACATTGTCTCATAATATAGGTATAGTTTTTGGTATGTACAGTCAAAATCAGACAGTTGCAGATTCCAGCCAGCAGAAGATGAGTCCTCCTACTTCGGGGACTTTAGTTAGATGTTATTAATGTACCTTTATTTCTTACTCATATGTATTGATTAGTGGTAGTTGAGGTCATGTCCCAGCTATCTATAATTAGTATAGTAGATACTTCATAGATGTCAGTTAGAGTCAGTCATGTAATTTCAGTCCCTCTTTTCAGACTTTATCAGAATGTACAATTGTATCAGTATTGTATTTTCACAGATTCCATGATTGTTATGTTTTCGCAGAGTCAACTCAGTCATTTTATACATATTTAATCAGTTGCTTAATAGTATGCCAGTTCATGGGTTAGCTTGGGATCACTTGTGGTCCTAAGCACCGTATGACATCTCAGGACCATTTTCGGGGTATTACACGTATATTCAAAAGAAATTCAGGGGATTAGATTTTACACTCGTAAGAATGACGCTTCAAAGACTAGCCCAAAAATGCGGGGTGTTACAGCTCCTTACACCTCTGAACATGTATTAATTCAAAAACTTACGTCTCAGGGTCGGAAAGGCCAATTTAAAAGTTCTCAAAGTTAAAAGGCCAAAAATATATCTAAGTCTCCAACACTTGGTAAAATTTTTAGATTCTAAGCCTCTTATGCATGCACTAGGAGCTGAACTGAACTAAGCATAATACAGGGTATTACAGAAACTAAATCACTTAGGCCATTAATCCCAAATCCATTAACCCTATCCTAAGCTAATTTGGGTTTTGGCCCATCTTCACCTATCCTAGTCTAAATACTCGAGTTCTTGGCCCATAATTTTTCCTAAGCTAGTTCTCGGACCTTGAAGGCCCAAAAATCTATTTCACCTATATTAAATTACAATTTTGGCTTCAAGGACCAAATGAATAAAAATTAGATAAATAAATAAATAATAAAATAATAATAAAAATTGAGACTTTTCAAGTCTCTTAGCGACCTCATTAATGGGTTTTGACCCATTTTCCTTCTTCTTCCATCTTGTTGCACTCGCACGTCATATAATAAACTTTGGGTTAAACTTTGAACTTGAATCAGAGAGATAGGACTCATTGGCCCCTTACGAAATGCAAGAGAAAAGGAGTCCATTTGGACTCCAAAATAGATTTATGCATAAAAAAAGAATTAATATGTATTCAAAACTTCTACACTTAATGGATAAATAATGAGATAAAAGAGATAACATTGTCAATCATAAAGAAATAGTAAACTATGATATCAAAGCAAACCAAATTATCTAACAAAAAAAGAAATTAACTGTAATACCCTGCGATTTTTCCTAGATTAAATTTTTCCCTAGAGAGTTAAGGGATAGCTACCAAAACAAATACTATTTATTTGATGTTTAATTCCTTAGATTTGAAATTTCCATTGCGTAGGAAATTGAATTAGCTTTCCAGCGATATAAAATTTGCCTAAATCCGATAACCGGGTAAGAAGTTATGGTTATTTTAAGTTCCTGTCACAAAACATTGTCGTTTGAACCCTTAGCGCATCGTGTATCAGTGTAAATTTCCAATTTTCCCATTTTAGTAGCCCTCCTTGATATTGGCTCATTGCGGAGAGGGTCAATTTCCCATTTGTTAATTTCCAGAGGTCCAGGGTTATAATGGAGCGTCGCACCATGTGCCAAAATGGCATTCCAAAGGGGCACTTCGATGTCTCCGTGTCGCGGAGTCTGCCTATTTTCCATTCATCAATTTCTAGTGAGCCATCGTGATAGTGGTGCGTCGTGGTGGACACCTAGATCAGGAAAATGTATGTTTTTCAGTTTCGTATAAAAGTTTAAAGAGGGTATTTTGGTAAATCCCTAACCCCCAATTCATTCAAAAATAAAAGATTAATCATATTTGAGAACACTTTATGCTTTATTCATCATTCTCTCTTAAATAAAACCCTAAGGCTCATACTTCCTCTCCAAGAAAACCCAAAATGGCCTCCAATAATTCTCTAAGATAATACAAGATTGACAATTCCCAATTCAAGAACTCTAAGAATTCATCTCCAAAACATCAATAAAGATCCAAGATTCAAGTTCTAGTATCTAGATCATCCAACAAGGTATGTGGGGTTTGACCAAGGATAATTCTTTCATACTTGTGCCCAAAATTTTATTTTTATTTATAAATTTAATGCAATTTATAAGATTTCCCATGAAATTAAAGCTAGGGTTTATGCCCATTATCATTATTTGCAAGGTTATGAGATTTTCCATGATTTAGAAGTTGAATTACATGACTTTATTCATATTTCTATGCATTGTGCAAAAATTTTCAGATTTTATATAATACCCCATATTTTTTTCTAGATTAAATTCATTCCTATAATATTTATAGATAGCTTCAAAAATGAATAATATTTATTCCATGTGGAATAAGCTTTCCATCGATACCAAATTCGCCTAAATCCAACGCTCAGTGAAGAAGTTATGGCATTTTTAAGTTGACAGTGTGTTACCTTGACTCTCAACGCATCGCAGAGCTAAGCAAATTGGCAGTTGTTAAATTTCAGTAAGACTCCTCGATTCCACCGAATCGCGGAGGAATCCCATTTCACATTTGTCAATTTTCAGCAAGCCTACACGATGGTGGTGCATCGCACCAGTGGACAAAATGAAAAAACTATAGGGCACCGCGATGGCTCCACATCACAGAGAAAGCCCAGTTCTCACTCGTCCTTTTCCAGTGAACCACCACGATTGTGGCGCGTCGCGGTGGCCAGCCAAATCGGGATTTTTGATCATTTTTCAAGTTCCATTTGGGGGTTTAACGAGGATATTTTGGTCAATTTCCAAGGCCCCAATCCGTATTAATCATAAGATTAATCATATTTTCAAGAATTCTTGCTCACTATTCACCATTCTCTTCAAAAGAAAAACCCTAGAAACCGAAAGCCCTTTCTCCAAGAAATCAAATTCCACCATAGATTCTCCAAGAAAGCTTTAGATTGAAGATTCCCAAAAAAAGATAGTCAAGACCTCATCTTCAAGAACTCAATTAGGAATCAATATTTCAAGATTCTTCATCCAATCTTAAATCAAGGTATATGGGGTTTGAACAAAAATAATTCATTCATCCTTGTGCCCAAAACTTATTTTAAATCACAAAGTTATTTGATTTTATATGATTTTCAATGAAATTCAAGTTAGGGTTTACACCCGTTATTGTTGTTTACAAACTTGTGAGATTTCCATTGATTTAGAAGTCGAAATTACATGACTTTATTCATATTTCTATTTATTGTGCAGAAATTTCAAGATTTTATGATGAATTATAAGTATTTATATTATCAAGCATTAATTTTTAGATATTTTAACATGAGATTGTTGCATGGGTCATTATGCCCTAATTAAGGTTTCTATTTCAAGATTATTTGTGCTATAAGCACCCTCAGATAAGTTTATTCTCAGATTATTGATAAAGATTTGACCTTTTAGTCCTAAGCTAAGATAAATAATCCACTTTGTTCATATGACTTGAAATTTAAAGAAAGAAAAGCATAATTAGTTTTATTGTAATCCTTTGTGCTAGTTTTGAAGTGGATTTCTTAAGATTTTGAGCATAAGAATGGGAGTAGTATTTAGCATCGATATGGGTAGGTTACTACGGTTTCATACCCTAGAACTATGTGCTAATGTAGGATCCCGATTATTCCCACTTCTACATGGATAACTCAGATTGTAATCACTTATGATAGAAGTTCTATTATGATGGCAAGGGTATAATAGCCCTACCTAAAGCGGGCCAGATGTGGGACTCCATGGATGCTCACATGGTGTATGTCGGTTAGAAGAACCTCCCAACAGATGTCCCCTACTCTTCAACAGTCTATTGATTTAAAGATTAAAAATAAAAGCATACATTTTGGAAGTTATGATTTTATGATTTTAAACCCTAAGATAAGGTATTTTACATATTTTAGAAAACTAAGTGTAAAGACTTTGTAAGACCCCGTGAAATTCTCTCATACAATGAACCTTGGGGTGTGTTAAGTGAGGTATGATTTTGGCCCTAAAAGATTAAAAAGTGACTTAATAAGTGAGTATCATATTAACCATATATAATTTTCCCAATTTCAAATTTTTATCACATGGGAAATTCAATAAGCTTTCCGTCGATATAAGATTTGCCCAAATCCGATACCCGGGTAAGAAGTTATGGCTAATTTAAGTCCTAGTCGTAAAACAGCATCATTTTGGTGATTAGCGCATCGCGGAGAGGGTCTATTTGACAATTGTCAATTTCTAGTGGAACTCCGCGATAGTGTTAAATCGCGGAGGACCCCTATTTCCCGATAGTCAATTTTCAGTGGCCTGGCGCGAATGTGACGCGTTGCACTGAAGTTCCAGGTTTCACCTAGTGGGACAACGCGATGGATCCATATCACAGTGACTACCAATTTCTCATTTGTCAATTTCCAGTGAGCCACCGCGATAGTGGCGCGTCGCGGTGGCCTATGAAATTCGGTTCCCAGTTTATTTTTTCTAGCTTCGTACAGAAGACAAAAGGGCATTTTGGACTGTTTCCAAGCCTCTTAAACCGTGCAAAAACTAAAACAAGGTCATTTACAAGCATTCTATGAATTCTCTCTCAAGTTTTCTCTCAACAAAAAACCTAAGTATCAAAAACCTCTTCCAAGAATCTCAATAATCCACCATAGATTTTCTAAATTGAGTCAAGATTCAAGGTTCCCAAGTCAAGGGCTTGAAGAACCCTCATTCAAGAGTACGAATAGAGTTCCAAAAGCGAGAATTCATCCAAATCTTCTAATTCAAGGTATGTGGGGTTTTGAACAAGGGTAATCCTTTCACCCTTGTTCCCAAAGGCTTATTTAAACTACAATTCTCTACATTTTAAGAGATTTTACATGAAATTTAATTGGAGGTTTTCACCCATTGTTATTGGTTGTAAATTTTTTATGTTTCCCTTGAATTAAGAGTCTAATGGCATGATTTTTACATATTTTCTTGAGAAATTGCAGCTGGGTCTATACCCCATGATTTTAATCCTTGAGAAGTTAATAGTTGAAATGGTTGAAAAATTGAAGTATGTGAGTATGTTGAGATTTTGAGATAAATTGCTGAAATTTCCAAATTTCTACATGAGTTATGAATCTATATGCTATCTATTTTGCTTTTGATGAGTTTTAACTTGGGATTGAACTATGGGTTATTAAGCCCTACTTGAGACTTGAGATTTTATGAACTATTGTGCTATAAGAACCCATGATTTGAGTATTCTGAGATTATTGAGAAATGTTTTGACCTAATGGCCATTGAGTTTTGAAATCCACTCTACTACATGAGATTAAAGATTTGATTATTGGGTTTTTATTGAACCATGAGATTATTCTAAAGGGGATTTTCATTAGATGAGTGAGATAAACTAAAGGGAGAAGTATTTAGCACCGAGCGGGTAAGTTACTATAGTTTCTTACCCCAAAACTATGTGCCACCGTAGGTTAGGCCAGAGGCTGAGTTTATGATTGCTATTGGGCCTAAGGCCGAGTTGATATTAGGACTGAGGCCAAGTTTGTTTAGTGGTCACTGGAGCTAGGTTATACTCCCTGGCAAAAGTATGACGCCTCTCCCCAACGTGAGGTCTCTTCCTTAGGAAGACAAAACGTTAGACTCCATATAGCTCGCATGGTTTATTTCGGTTAAGAGAACCTCCCTTGACATTTAAACTTCGAGATGAGTTACCTCCCTAAACTAAAGTATTTTCCATTGAGATGAGATATTTTCCTTTAAAACTAAAATACTTTCCCTTTATATGAGTATTTTTCCCTAAAGCTTGAAATGAGATATCTTTCTAACGTGAATGAAATTCCTTCAGGTATGTTTCAAAGTTACATGATTTCGAATTTCAAGTATTTGAGTTCAAAAAAGTTATGAGTTCTTGAGCATTGAAGAAGTTTAACTCTCCATGAGACATATGCATGAGTTGAAAGTATTGCTTAAAGTTTTCTTTAGCCTTGAGTAATGAGACTAAGAGAAGAGTACAAAATTCAAAGATGAAAGTATAATGACTCACAAGATTGGGTTACCTGTTCCATTTTACATGATTCATGAGCTGAAAGTACAAATTAACATTTTATACTTATTCAAGCCATGTGAGTCATTACTTATTGCATGCATGATTTGATTAAAGAGTATTGATGTTGTTTTATATAAATGCATGCACCCCCACATACTCAGTACATTCCCAAGTGCTGATCCACATATACGTCTATGTGCTACATTGTCTTATAATGTAGGTTCAGGTTCTCAGTCCCAGCATCGTCAGTGACTTTCGAGTACCTCTGTCTATATTTCTACAGTGGTGAGTCCTCATGGTTCAAGGACCTATCTTCAGACATTTCTGTATTTGAGAGACTATGGTTTTACTTTCATATCATTTTGAGTCAGTTAGGGACCTGTCCCAATGGCTCTCTAGTTTATAGATTAGTAGAGGCTTTGTCAGACTAGTTATCAGATTGTGATTGTGTTGATGTTTCCGGTATTGCTTGGTCATTTGGACCAAGCATTTTCTCTGTATTCCCTTTCATATGATATGACTATGCTAGTATATGAATTATTTTATCTTGAAATGAGTGTTATTAGTACAAATAGGCTCAAAGGGTTAGCTTAGGGCTACTAGTATCCTAAAGCACCGTGTTACGTCCTGGGAGGCAATTTTGGGTCATTTCAAACTTAGTATCAGAGCCTAAGATTTTAAAAGAGTCCTAGGGAGTCTGATAAGCCGCGTTGAGAAGAGTCTTGATCATCGGTGTGTAGCGCACCACATCTATGAGCAAGATGCTACAAGACATTTTAGGAAAAAGTTATTTCTTTCTTTCAGATTCTATCGTGCCTACAGTTGTCCCTCTCATCTAATAATTTATGGACTTCTATTTCAGAAAATGCCTCTCCGAAGAGCGAATGCCTGCAGGAATGATGATGAGCAACCCCCACCGATTTATCCTTTGAATGAGACTATGTCTTATGCTGAGTTTTGGATAGCCTTTCAGGCGTTAGGCCAAGCAGTCACCGCTAATGTTTGGGCTAATAACTAGGACGCAGATGCTAAACAGCAGGGAGGTGATGTAGCCATGGCTTAGATCCATGATTTCATGCGGATGAATCCGCTAGATTTTATAGTTCCAAGGCAGGTGAGGACCCACAGTTGTACCTGGAGGAGGTAAGAAAGATCATGTAGGTAATGCATGTTTTTGAGGAAGAAAGTGTTGAGTTAAAGTCTTACAGGTTGAAGGACATAGCATATGCCTGGGTTGTATCATGGAGAAAGGGTAGAGGTGAGGATGTTTCTCCTATGACTTGGAAGGTGTTCTAAGATGCATTCTTGGAAAAATTCTTTCTGCTTGAGATGAGGGAGGAAAAGATTGAAGAGTTTATGAACTTGAAGCAGGGATCCATGACTGTTAACGAGTACTGCTTGAAGTTCAACCAGTTGGCCAAGTATGCTCCTAATTTGATTTCTGACACCTGGGCTAGTATGAGCAAGTTCGAAACCAGTGTTTCTGGGTTGGTACTAAAGGAGTGTAGGACTGCGATGTTACATAGGGATATGGATCTTTCTAGGTTGATGATGCATTCGCAGTAGATAGAGGTAGATAATATTAGGGAGAGAGATCGAGTGAGGGGTAACAAGAGGACTAGATCTGAGCAACACGAGTTTAGCCAGCCTAGGTTCCGTCGAGGGAACCACCCTCAGGTTTAGAGGCGTCCATTTATGCCAGTGCCTTCATCAGCTAGTGCTCTCATGCCTAGAAGCAGGCAGGAGCAAGGGGGCAGATCTTTTATGTCTAGGTCGCAAAATAGTGTTGGTAACAGGCCCCGCTATCCTTCCTGTACTAAGTGTGGTAGGAGTCATCTTAGGGAGTGTTTTGTAGATCTGAGGGGTTGTTTTGGTTGTGGAAAGAAGAGCCACAGACTTAGAGATTATCCTCATGCTATAAAGGGGAACAGAGATGCCCGACCTCAGGCACAGGCTACTATTGAACCAGCTTCTGTACCCCGTCCCGCCTATGCTCAGGGCGTTTCATCTAGCACTGCAGAAAGTCAGCGCCAGAACAAATTCTATGCCTTACCATCTCGTAAGGAGAAGGAGGACTCTCCCGATGTTGTTTCCCGTATGCTCCGTGTCTTTTGCTTTGATGTATATGTGTTGTTGGACCCCGGGTCAAGTCTCTCTTATGTGACCCCATTTATAGCAATGAATTTCAAAATGGGTCCCAAAAAAATTCCTGAGCCTTTCCTAGTTTCTACACCCGTCGGGGAGTCAGTTGTTGCTAAACAAGTGTATAGAGATTGTCCTATTACTGTTCTTCATAGAGTCATACTTACTGATTTGATAGAGTTATACATGGTGGATTTTGACCTTATTATGGGTATGGATTGGCTTCATTTTTGTTATGCGTCTATAGTCTATTGTACCCATGTGGTCAAGTTTCAGTTTCCTGATGAACCTGTTTTTGAGTGGTCCGGGAGTTTGGTATCTCCCAAGAGTAATTTTATCTCCTATTTGAAAGACAGAAAGCTAATATTCAAAGGTTGCATCTATCACTTAGAGTCAAAGACACTAAGTTCGGGCTCCAGCTATTCAGTTAGTCAATATTGTTAATGAGTTTCCAGATATTTTTTTGAAAGATCTCCCAGGGGTACCTCCCGATCGAGATATAGAATTCGGGATTAACCTTCTTCCCGATACTCAGCCTATTTTTATTCCGCCATTTCATATGGCACCTGCTGAGCTTAAGGAGTTGAAAGAGCAACTCAAAGATCTTTTAGACAAAGGTTTCATAAGGATTCGTGTGAAAGAAAGATGGTTCTTTGCGTATGTGCATTGACTATCGTCAGCTTAACAAGGTCACAGTCAAAAATAAGAATCCTCTACCGAGAATTGATGACCTATTTGATCAGTTGCAAGGTGCAATTTATTTCTCTAAGATAAACCTTAGATCCGGCTATCATCAACATAATGTGAGGGAATGTGATATTCCAAAGACAGCCTTCCGAACCCGCTATGGTCACTTTAAGTTTCTAGTCATGTCCTTTGGGCTAAAAAATGCCCCATCCTCCTTCATAGACCTCATGAATTGAGTGTTCAATCCATATCTTGATATGTTTGTCATTGTCTTCGTAGATGACATCCTTGTATACTCTCATAATGATAATGACCATGCGAATCACCTTAAAGTTGTCTTACAAACTCTTAGAGATCACCAGTTGTTCGCCAAATTCTGTAAGTGTGAATTTTGGCTAAGGTATGTAGCCTTTTTGGGTCATATTATTTCAGCTGAAGGTATTAGAGTTGACCCCTAAAAGACAAAAGCTGTAAGAAATTAGACTAGACATATCTCTCCATCTGACAGTAGAAGTTTCTTAGGTCTAGCAGGCTACTACCGCTATTTTATTGAAGGTTTCTCTTCTATTGCATCTCCCATGACCCGGTTGACCCAAAAGAAAGTTAAATTCCAGTGGTCAGATTCCTGTGAGAAGTTTTCAGGAGTTGAAGACTCGACTTACCTCATCTTCTGTCCTGACTTTTCCTAATGGTACAGATAGTTTTGTGGTATATTGTGATTCCTCTAGAATTGGTTTGGGTTGTGTATTGATGAAAAGAGGTAAGGTTATATCCTATGCCTCTAGGAAGTTGAAGTCGCATGAGAAGAATTACCCAACCCATGATCTTGAGTTAGCTGTTGTGGTCTTCGCTTTAAAATATGGAGACACTATCTTTATGGTGTTCATGTTGATGTGTTTACTAATCATAATATCCTGCAGTATATGTTTACTCAGAAGGAGTTGAATCTCAGGCAAAGGAGGTAGTTGGAGTTGTTAAAAGACTATGATATGAGTGTGTTGTATCACCCGGGCAAGGCCAATATAGTGGTAGATGCCCTTAGCAGATTGTCTATGGGTAGTGTTGCTCATGTAGAGGAAGAGAAGAAAGAGTTATCTTGCGATGTGCATTGCCTGGCTAGATTGGGTGTAAGGTTACTTGATTCAGTTGAGGGGAGTACGTTGGTGCAAAGTAGTTCTGAATCTTCTTTAGTTTCGGAAGTAAAGGAGAAGCAAGACAAGGATCCTAGTTTGGTCGAACTGAAGGAGTCAGTTCAGGACCAAAAGTTAGAGGTTTTCTCCCAAGGGGGAGATGACGTGTTGAGAATGCAAGGTAGATTGTGTATTTCATATGTTGATGATCTGATGTAGAGGATTATGGATGAAGAATATGGTGTATGGTATTTAATTTATCCCGACACCACCAAGATGTACCACGACTTACGGGAAATCTATTGGTGGAATGGTATGAAGAAGGATATAGCCGAGTTTGTAGCAAAACGTGCACCGTGACAACAGGTTAAGGTAGACCACCAAAGACCTGGTGGAGTAATACAAGAGTTTGGTATACGCACTTAGAAGTGAGAGGTGGTGAATGTGGACTTCGTGATCGGGTTGCCTTTTTTGCGTCGTCATCATGATTCTATTTGGGTTGTTGTGGATAGGCTGACTAAGTTTGTGCATTTTTTGCCCATGCTCACATCTTATACTGTTGAGGATGATGCTAGATTGTATATCCGGAAGATTGTTAGGCTGTATGGAGTTCCCTCGTCCATCATTTCGGATAGGGTCACTCAATTTACTTCTCTATTTTGGAGGGCGTTTCAGCAGGGGCTTGGTACCCAAGTTCTTTTTCGTTCTGGTTTTCATCCACAGAAAGATGGTCTGGCTGAGAGGACCATTCAGACCCTGGAAGATATGTTGAGGGCATGTGCTCTTAATTTCAAAGGTAGTTGGGATGAGCATTTTCCATTGATAGAGTTTGCCTATAACAATAGTTACCATGCTAGCATCGGGATGACACCATTTGAGGCTTTGTATGTTAAGAGATGTAGGTTACCCATAGGGTGGTTTGAAGTGAGTGAAGCTACCACAATTGGTCCTAATACAGTGTTTGAAGCTATAGAGAAAGTTAAGTTGATTGGAAAGAGGTTGAAGACCTCTAAGAGTCACCAAAAGTCATATGCCGATGTAATGAGAAGAGATCTTGAGTTTGAGGTGGGTGATTTGGTGTACTTAAAAATTTCACCCATGAAAGGGGTGAAGAGGTTTGGTAAAAAGGGAAACCTTAGTCCCTGTTATGTTGGCCGGTATAGAGTCTTGATCCATGTTGGTAAGGTGGCCTATGAGGTTGAGTTGCCCGCAGAGTTTTCAGCTATTCATCCTATTTTTCATGTTTCCATGCTTAAGAAGAACATTGGTGATTCCGGTGTGGTGGATCCCTCAGAGAGTGCTGATATTTAGAACAGTCTTTCCTCGATGAAATTCCTGTTGAGATCCTAAATTTTCAGATCCGTAGACTAAGGAACAAAGAAGTTCCCTCGGTTAAAGTTTTATGGCGGAACCAATCTGTTGAGGGTGCTACTTGGGAGGCAGAAGCGTACTTGCAATCCAAGTACCCGCACCTCTTCTCTGCGAGTTCAGATCAAGCCGAAGGTAATATTCTTTATTAACTTAGCCCTTCGAATCTATAGTGCAGCTATGTATCTATTCTTGCATGAGTTCTTGAAATTTTTAAGGTATTCAAGATTTTAGAGAGATTCAGCTATGTGTACTCTATTTTTCCTGTGTTCCTAGTCTAACCAGCAATATTCGAGGATGAATGTTTCCAAGGGGGAGATATTGTAAGACCCCGCGAAATTCTCTCATAGAATGAATCTTAGGGCATGTCAAGTGAGGAGTCATTCTAGCCCTAAAAGATTAAGAAATGACTTCCTAAGTGAGTATCATCTTAACCATATAGAATTTCCACTATTTTGACTTTTTATCACATGGGAAATTTGATAAGATTTCCGTCGATATAAGATTCGTCCAAATCTGATACCCGGGTAAGAAGTTATGGCTAATTTAAGTCCTAGTCGTAAAACAGCATCATTTTGGTGCTTGGCGCATCGCGGAGAGGCTCTATTTGACAATTGTCAATTTTCAGTAGAACTCCACGATAGTGGTGCGTCGTAGAGGACCCCAATTTACCAATAGTCAATTTCCAGTGGCCTAGCACGATTGTGACACGTCGCGCTGAAGTTCTAAGTCTCAACTAGTGGGACAATGCGATGGCTCCGCATCGCGGTGACTACCAATTTCCCATTTGTCAATTTCCAGTGAGCTACCACGATAGTGGCGCGTCGTGGTGGCCCATGAAATCGGGTTCCCAGTTCAATTTTTCCAACTTCGTATAGAAGTTAAAAAGGGCATTTCAGACTTTTTCCAAGCCTCTTAAACCATGCAAACACCAAATCAATGTCATTTACAAGCATTCTATGAAGTCTCTCTCAAGTTTTCTCTCAACAAAAACCCTAAGTATCTATAACCTATTCCAAGAATCTCAAGAGTCCACCATAGATTTTCTAAATTTAGTCAAGATTCAAGGTTCCCAAGTCAAGGGCTTCAAGAACCCTCATTCAAGAGTACGAATAGAGTTCCAAAAGCGAAAGTTCATCCAAAGCTTCTAATTCAAGGTATGTGGGGTTTTGAACAAGGGTAATCCTTTCACCCTTGTATCCAAAGGCTTATTTAAACTACAATTCTCTACAATTTATGAGATTTTACATGAAATTGAATTGGGGGGTTTCACCTATTGTTATTAGTTGCAAGCTTTTGATGTTTCCCTTGAATTGAGAGTCTAATGACATGATTTTTCCATGTTTTCTTAAGAAATTTCAGTTGGGTCTATACCCCATGATTTTAATCCTTGAGAAGTTAATAGTTGAAATATTGGAAACATTGAAGTATGTGAGTATGTTGAGATTTTGAGATAAATTGCTGAAATTGACGAGGATGTCTCTCACCGTATTGGGGTAGAATGGTTGAAATGGTGGCTTGCCTCGAGAATCCTTTATGATAAGAAGGTGCCTCTCAAGGTTAAAGGCAAATTCTATAGAGTTGCAGTCCGAACGGCTATGTTGTATGGCGCGGAGTGCTGGCCGGTTAAGAACTCTCACGTCCAGAAGTTGAAGGCGGTGGAAATGAGGATGTTGCGTTGGATGTATGGTATCAATAGGACTGACAGGGTTAGGAATGAGGCTATTCGGGACAAGGTGGGAGTGGCATCGGTGGAGGATAAAATTCGGGAAGGGAGGTTGAGATGGTTTGGGAATATGATGAGAAGGGGCACAGATGCTCCAGTTTGTAGGTATGAGAGGTTTTCCTTGGATGGTTTCAAGCGAGGTAGGGGTACACCAAATAAATACTGGACAGAAGTAATTAGTCGTGACATGGAGCAATTATGGCTCATTGAGGACATGAACCTTGATAGAAAGGTTTGGAGGAAGAGTATTAGCGTAGAGGGCTAAGAGATGTGGTTAAGTCATAGACTGGAGTTAGGAGAGTTTCGTGTATCTTGGTTGGTAGGGCTAGGGTTGGGGGGAGGGGTTGCCTTTTGTTGGTTCATGTACTTATTTATTTTATCATGTTGTATGCTTGCGATATTTGAACACGGTCTCGGTCCTTTTATTGGGCCGGGGGTCTATCAGAAATAGCCTCTCTACTTCTTCGGATGTAGTGGTATGGACTGCGTACATTTTACCCTCCCCAGACCCCACTATGTGGGAATATACTGAGTTTGTTGTTGTTGTTGTTGCTGAACTTTCCAGATTTCTACATGAGTTATGAATCTATATGCTATCTATTATGCTTTTGATGAGTTTTAACTTGGGATTAAACTATGGTTTATTAAGCGCTACTTGAGACTTGAGATTTTATTAACTATTGTGCTATAAGAACCCATGATTTGAGTATTCTGAGATTATTGAGAAATTATTTGACCTAATGGTCATTGAGTTATGAAATCCACTCTACTACATGATATTACAGATTTGATTATTGGGTTCTTATTGAACCATGAGATTATTCTAAAGAGGATTTTTATGAGATGAGTGAGATAAACTAAAGGGAGAAGTATGTAGCACCGAGCGGGTATGATACTATGATTTCAAACCCCAAAACTATGTGTCACCGTTGGTTAGGCCTGAGGTCAAGTTTATGATTGTTATTGGGCCTAAGGAAGCATTGATATTGGGCCCGAGGCTGAGTTTGTTTAGTGATCACTGGACCTAGGTTATACTCGCTGGCAAGAGTATGGCACCTCTCCCCAACGTGAGGTCTCTTCCTTAGGAGGATAAAATGTTGGACACCATGTAGCTCGCTTGGTTTATGTCGGTTAAGAGAACGTCCCTTGACATTTAAACTTCGAGTTCAATTACCTCCATAAACTAAAGTATTTTCCATTGAGATAAGATACTTTCCTTTAAAACTAAAATACTTTCCCTTGATAGGAGTATATTTCCCTAAAGCTTGAAATGAGATATTTTCCTAATGTGAATGAAATGCCTTCAAGTATGTTCCAAAGTTACATGATTTCGAATTCCAAGTATTTGAGGTCAAAAGAGTTATGAGTTCTTGAGCATTGAAGAAGTTTTACTCTCCATGAGACATATGCATGAGTTGAAAGTATTGCTTAAAGTTTTCTTTAGCCTTGAGTAATGAGAATAAGAGAAGAGTACAAATTTCAAAGCTGAAAGTATAATGACTAAAAAGATTGTGTTATGTGTTCCATTTTACATGATTCATGAGCTTCGCATTGTATAATTATTCAAGCCATGTGAGTCATTACTTATTACATGCATGATTTGATTAAAGAGTATTGATGTTGTTTTATATAAATGCAAGCACCCCCACATACTCAGTACATTCCCAAGTGCTGATCCACATATAAGTCTATGTGCTACATTGTCTTATAATGTAAGTTCAGGTGCTCAGTCCCAGCCTCGTCAGTGACTTTCGAGTACCTCTGTCTACAATCCTACAATGGTGAGTCCTCATGATTCGAGGACCTATCTTCCGACATTTCTGCATTTGAGAGACTATGTTTTTACTTTTAGTTCATTTCGAGTCAGTTAGGGACCTGTAGCAATAGCTCTCTAGTTCATGAATTAGTAGAGGCTTTGTTAGACTAGTTATCAGATTGTGGTTGTGTTGAGGTTTCCGGTATTGCTTAGTCGTTTGGACCGAGCATTTTCTCTGTAATCTCTTTCATATGATATCACTATGCTAGTGTATGAATTATTTCATCTTGAAATGAGTGTTATTAGTAGAAATAGGCTCAAAGGGTTATCTTGGGGCTACTAGTAGCCTCAAGCACAGTGTTACGTCCCGGGAGGCAATTTTGGGTTGTTACAAACTTGGTATGAGAGCCTAAGGTTTTAAAGAAGTCCTGGGGAGTCTGACAAGCCGCGTTGAGTAGAGTCTTTATCATCGGTGTGTAGCACGCCACATCTATGAGTATGAGGCTATAAGACGTTTTAGGAAAAAGTTATTTCTTTCTTTCAGATTCTATCGTACTACAGTTGTCCCTCTCATCTAATAATTTATGCACTTCTATTTTAGAAAATGCCTCTCCAAAGAGCGAATGCCTGCAGGAACTATGATGAGCAACCCCTAGCTGTTGATCCTTTGAATGAGACTATGTCTCATGCCGAGTTTTGGGCGACCTTTCAGGCGTTAGCCCAAGCATTCACCACTAATGTTCGGGCCAATAACCAGGCCATAGTTGCTAATCAGTAGGAGGGTGATTTAGCCATGGCTAGGATCCATAATTTCATGCGGATGAATCTTCTAGAGTTTTATAGGTCCAAGGAAAGTGAGGACCCACAATTTTACCTGGAGAAGGTGAGAAAAATCATGCAGGTGATGCATGTTTCTGTGGACAAAAGTGTTGAGTTGGCATCTTACAGGTTGAAGGACATAGCATATGACTGGGTTGTATCGTGGAGGAAGGGTAGAGGTGAGGATGTTGCTCCTATGACTTGGCAGGTGTTCTAAGATGCATTCTTAGACAAGTTCTTTCTGCTTGAGATGAGGGAGGAAAAGACTGAAGAGTTTATGAACTTGAGGCAGGGCTCCATGACTATTAAGGAGTACTACTTGAAGTTCAACCAGTTGGCCAAGTATGCTCCTGATTTGATTTCTGACACCCGACCTAGTATGAGCAAGTTTGTGACCGGTGTTTCTGGGTTAGTACTAAAGGAGTGTAGGACTATGATATTTCATAGGGATATAGATCTGTCTAGGTTGATGATACATGCCCAGAAGATAAAGGCAGAATAGATTAGGGAGAGAGATCGAGTGAGGGGTAACAAGAAGGCTAGATCTGAGCAGCAAGAGTTTAGCCAGCCTAGGTTCTATGGAGGGAACCACTCTCAATTTTAGAGGCGTTCGTTTATGCCAGTGCTTTTATCAGCTAGTGCTTCCACGGCTAGAAGCATGCAGGAGCAATGCGGCAGATCTTTTATGTCTAGGTCGGAAAATAGTGTTGGTAACAGGCCCCGCTATGCTCTCTGTCCTAAGTGTGGTAGGAGTCATCTCGGGGAGTGTTTTGTAGATCTCAGGGTATTTTTTGGTTATGGAAAGTAGGGCTACTAACTTAGAGATTATCCTCATGCTAAACAGGGGAACAGAGATGCCTGACCTCAGGCACAGGCTACTAGTGCACCATCTTCTGTACCCTGTCCCGCCCCTGCTCAGGCTCTTTATCTAGCACTGCAGGCAGTCAGCGCCAGAACAAATTCTATGCCTTACCATCCCGTAAGGAGCAGGAAGACACTCCCGATATTGTTACCGGTATACTCCATGTCTTTTGTTTTGATGTATATGTGTTTTTGGACCCCCGGTAAAGTCTATCTTATGTCACCTCACTTATAGATATGAATTTCAAAATTGGTCCCGAAAAGATTTCTGAGCCTTTCCTAGTTTCTACACCCATCGGGGAGTCAGTTGTTGCTAAATAAGTGTATAGAGATTGTCCTGTTACTGTTCTTCATAGAGTAATACTTGCTAATTTGATAGAGTTAGACATGGTAAATTTTGACCTTATTCTGGGTATGGATTGGCTTCATTCTTGTTATACGTCTATAGACTGTCGTACCCATATGGTCAAGTTTCAGTTTCATGATGAACTAGCTTTTGAGTGGTCTGAGAGTTCGGTATCTCCCAAGAGTCATTTTATCTCCTATTTCAAAGCTAGAAAGCTAATATCCAAAGGTTTCATCTATCACTTAGTTAGAGTCAAAGGCACTAAGTTTGAGGCTCCAACTATTCAGTCAGTCAATATTGTTAATGAGTTTCCAGATATTTTTTCGGAAGATCTCCCAGGGGTACCTCCCGATCGAGAGATAGAATTCTGGATTGACCTTCTTCCCGATACTCAAACTATTTCTATTCTACCATACCATATGGCACCTGCTGAGCTTAAGGAGTTGAAAGAGCAACTCAAAAATCTTTTAGACAAAGATTTCATAAAGACCAGTATTTCTCCTTGGGGCGTGCCTGTCTTATTCGTGCGAAAGAAAGACGGTTCTTTGCATATGTACATTGACTATCATCAGCTTAACAAGGTCACAGTCAAAAATAAGTATCCTCTTTTGAGAATTGATGACCTGTTTGACCAGTTGTAATGTGCAAGTTCTTTCTGCAAGATAGACCTTAGATTCGGCTATCATCAACTTAACATCAGGGAATGTGATATTCCAAAGACAGCCTTCCCAACCCGCTATGGTCACTTTGAGTTTCTAGTCATGTTCTTCGGGCTAACCAATGCCCCAGCCGCCTTCATGGACCTCATGAATCGAGTGTTTAACCCATATCTTGATATATTTGTCATTGTCTTCGTAGATGACATCCTTGTATACTCCAGTAATGATAATGAACATGCGAATCACCTTAGAGTTGTCTTGCAAAGTCTTAGAGATCACCAATTGTTTTCCAAATTCAGTAAGTGTTAATTTTGTCCAAGGTCTGTATCTTTTCTAGGTCATATTGTTTCACTCGAAGGTATTAGAGTTGACCCCCAAAAGACAGAAGCTGTAAGAAATTGGCCTAGACCTATCTCTCTGTCTAACATTAGGAGTTTCTTGGGTCTAGTGGGCTACTACTTCCATTTTGTTAAAGGTTTCTCTTCTATTGTGTCTCCCATGACCCGGTTGACCCAAAAGAAAGTTAAGTTCTAGTGGTCAGATTTCTGTGAGAAGAGTTTTCAGGAGTTGAAGACTCGACTTACTTCAGCCCCTGTGTTGACTTTGACTGATGGTATAGATGGTTTTTTGGTGTATTTTGATGCCTCTAGAATTGGTTTGGATTGTGTGTTAATGCAAAGAGGTAAGGTTATAGCCTATGCCTCTTGGAAGTTGAAGTTGCAGGATAAGAATTACCCAACCCATGATCTTGAGTTAGCTGTTGTGGTCTTCGCTTTGAAAATCTAAAGACACTATCTTTATGGTGTTTATGTTGATGTGTTTACTGATCAGAAGAGCCTGCAGTATGTGTATACTCAAAGAGATTTGAATCTTAGGAAGAGGAGGTGGTTGGAGTTGTTAAAAGACTATGATATGAGTGTGATGTATCATCCGGGAAAGGCAAACATAGTGGCAGATGCCCTTAGCAGATTTTCTATGGGTAGTGTTGCTCATGTAGAGGAAGGAAAGAAAGAGTTAACTCATAATGGGCATTCTCTGTCTAGATTGGGTATAAGGTTACTTGATTCAGCTGTGGTGAGTACATTGGTTTAAAGTAGTTTCGAATCCTCTTTAGTTTCAGAAGTGAAGGAGAAGCAACACAAGGATCCTAATTTGGTCGGGCTGAAGGAGTTAGTTCAGGACCAAAAGGTAGAGTTTTTCTCCCAAGAAGGAGATGGCATGTTGAGAGTGTAAGGTAGATTATGTGTTCCCTTTGTTGATGATCTGCGGCAGAGGATTATGGATGAAGCGCATGGCGCATGGTATTCTATTCATCCCGGCACCGCCAAGATATATCGTGACTTACGGGAAATCTATTGGTGGAATGGTATGAAGAAGGATATAACCAAGTTTGTAGCAAAGTGTGAAACGTGGCAAGTGGTTAAGGTAGAGCACCAAAGACCTGGTGGTATGATGCAAGAGTGTGGTATACCCCTTAAAAGTGGGAGGTGGTGAATATGGACTTCGTGACCGAGTTGCCTCTTTTGCGTCGTCATGATGATTCTATTTGGGTTGTTGTGGATAGGTTGACTAAGTCCGCATATTTTTTTCCCATGCTCATATCTTATACAGCAGAGGATTATGCTAGATTGTATATCTGTCAGATTGTCAGGTTGCATAGAGTTCCCTCGTCCATCATTTCGGATAGGGGCCCTCAATTTACTTCTCAGTTTTGGAGGGCGTTTCAGCAGGATCTTGGTACCCAAGTTCTTCTGAGTTTCCCCTTTCATCCACAGACAGATAGTCAGGATGAGAGGACCATTCAAACCCTGGAAGATATGTTGAGGGCATGTGCTCTTGATTTCAAAGGTAGTTGGGATGAGCATTTCCCATTGATAGAGTTTTCCTATAACAATAGTTACCATGCTAGCATTGGGATGGCACCATTTGAGGCCTTGTATGGTAGGAGATGTAGGTCACCCATAGGGTGGTTTGAAGTGGGTGAAGCTGCTGCAATTAGGCCTGATGCAGTGCTTGAAGCTATAAAGAAAGTTAAGTTGATTGGACAGAGGTTGAAGACCGCTCAGAGTCGCCAAAAGTTATTTGCTGATGTAAGGAGAAGAGATCTTGAGTTTGAGGTGGGTGATTTAGTGTACTTAAAGATTTCATCCATGAAAGGGGCGAAGAGGTTTGGTTAAAAAGGAAAGCTTAGTCCCTCTTATGTTGGCCCGTATAGAGTCTTGAGCCGTGTTGGTAAGGTGGCCTATGAGTTTGAGTTTCCCGCAGAATTGTCAGCTCTTCATCCTGTTTTTCATGTCTCCATGCTTAAGAAGCATATTTGTGATTCCGTTGTAGTGGATACCTCAGAGAGTGCTGATATTCAGAACAGTCTTTCCTTTGATGAGATTCCTGTTGAGATCCTAGATTTTCAGATCCGTAGACTGAGGAACAAAGAAGTTCCCTTGGTTAAAGTTTTATAGAGGAACCAGTCTATTGAGGGTGCTACTTGGGAGGCAAAAGCAGACATGCGAGCCAAGTACCAGCACCTCTTCTCCGCAAGTTCATAGCAAGCCGAAGATATTATTGTTCCTTAACTTAGCCCTTCGAATCTATAGTGCAGTTATGTATCTATTCTTGCATGATTTCTTGCAATTTCTGAGGTATTCAAGAGTTTAGAGAGATTCATCTATGTGTACTCTATTTTTCCTGTGTTCCTAGTCTAACCAACGACATTCGAGGATGAATGTTTCCAATGGGGAGATTTGTAAGACCCCGCAAAATTCTCTCAAAGAATGAACCTTAGGGCATGTCAATTGAGGCGTGATTCTGGCCCTAAAAAATTGAGAAGTGACTTTCTAAGTGATTATCATGTTAACCATATAGAATTTGCACAATTTTTACTTTATATCACATGTGAATTTCGATAAGATTTCCGTCGATATAAGACTTGCCCAAATCCGATACCCGTGTAAGAAGTTATGGCTAATTTAAGTCCTAGTTGGAAAACAGTGTCATTTTGGTGTTTGGCGGATCGCGGAGAGGTTCTATTTGACAATTGTCAATTTCCAGTGGAACTCCGCGATAGTGTCGAATTGCGGAGGACCCCAATTTTCTATTAGTCAATTTCCAGTGGCCTGGCGCGATTGTGATGCGTCGCGCTGAAGTTCCAGGTCTCAACTAGTGTGACAACGCAATGGCTCTGCATCGCGGTGACTACCAATTTTCAATTTGCCAATTTCCAGTGAGCCACCGCAATAGTGCGGCATCACGGTGGCCCATGAAATCGGGTTCCTAGTTCTATTTTTCCAACTTCGTATAGAAGACAAAAAGGGCATTTTAGACTTTTTCCAAGCCTCTTAAACCGTGCAAATAGAAAATCAAGGTCATTTACAAGCATTCTATGAAGTCTCACTCATGTTTTCTCTCGACAAAAACCCTAAGTATCTAAAACCTCTTCCAAGAATCTCAAGAATCCACCATAGATTTTTTAAATTGAGTCAAGATTCATGGTTCCCCAGTCAAGGGCTTCAAGAACCCTCATTCAAGAGTACGAATAGAGTTCCAAAAGCGAGAGTTCATCCAAAGCTTCTAATTCAAGGTATGTGGGGTTTTGAACACGGGTAATCCTTTCAACCTTGTCCCCAAAGGCTTATTTAAACTACAATTCTCTGTAATTTATGAGATTTTACATGAAATTGAATTAGGGGTTTTCACTCATTGTTATTGGTTGCAAGCTTTTGATGCTTCCCTTGAATTGAGAATCTAATGACATGATTTTAACATGTTTTCTTAAGAAATTGCAGCTGGGTTTATACCCCATGATTTTAATCCTTGAGAAGTTAATTGTTGAAATGTTTGAAACATTGAAGTATGTTAGTATGTTGAGATTTTGAGATAAATTGCTGAAATTTCCAGATTTCTACATGAGTTATGAATCTATATGCTATCTATTATGCTTTTGATAAGTTTTAACTTGGGATTGAACTATGGGTTATTAAGCCCTACTTGAGACTTGAGATTTTATGAACTATTATGCTATAAGCACCCATGATTTGAGTATTCTGAGATTATTGATAAATGTTTTGACCTAATGGTCATTGAGTTTTGAAATCCACTCTACTACATAAGATTACAAATTTAATTATTGGGCTCTTATTGAATCATGAGATTATTCTAAAGTAGATTTTCATGATATGAGCGATATAAACTAAAGGGAGAAGTATGTAGCACCGAGCGGATAAGTTACTATAGTTTCTTACCTCAAAACTACGTGCCACCATAGGTTGGTCCTGAGGTTTATGATTATTATTGGGCCTAAGGCCGAGTGTATATTGGGCCCGAGGCCTAGTTTGTTTAGTGATCACTGGACCTTGGTTATACTCCATGGCAAGAGTATGATGCCTCTCCCCAATGTGAGGACTCATCATTAGGAGGACAAAATATTAGACTCTATGTAGCTCACATGGTTTATGTCGGTTAAGAGAACCTCCCTTGACATTTAAACTTCGATATCAGTTACCTCCCTAAACTAAAGTATTTTCCATTGAGATAAGATATTTTCCTTTAAAACTAAAATACTTTCGCTTGATATGAGTACTTTTTCCTAAATCTTGAAATGAGATATTTTCCTAACGTGAATGAAATGCCTTCAAGTATGTTCCAAAGTTGCATGATTTCGAATTCCAAGAATTTGAGTTCAAAAGAGTTATGAGTTCTTTAGCATTGAAGAAGTTTTACTCTCCATGAGACATATGCATGATTTGAAATTATTGCTTAAAGTTTCCTTTATCCTTGAGTAATGACAATAAGAGAAAGTACAAATTTCAAAGTCAAAAGTATAATGACTCACAAGATTGTGTTACATGTTCCATTTTACATGATTCATGTGCTTCACATTTTATACTTATTCTAGACATGTGTGTAATTACTTATTACATGCATTATTTGATTAAAGAGTATTGATGTTGTTTTATATAAATGCATTCACCCCCACATACTCAGTACATTCCCAAGTGTTGATCCACATATACGTCTATGTGCTACATTGTCTTGTAATGTAGGTTCAGGTGCTCAGTCCCAGCTTCGTCGGTGACTTCTGAGTTCCTCTGTCTACAATCCTACAGTGTTGAGTCCTCATGGTTCGAGGACCTATCTTCATACATTTTTGCGTTTGAGAGACTATGTTTTTACTTTCTGTTCATTTTGAGTCAGTTGGGGACCTGTCCCAATGGCTCTCTAGTGCATGGATTAGTAGAGGCTTTGTCATACTAGTTATCAGATTGTGGTTGTGTTGAGGTTTTTGGTATTGCTTGGTCATTTGGATCGCACATTTTCTCTATATTCCCTTTCATATGATATGACTATGCTAGTGTTTGAATTATTTCATCTTGAAATGAGTGTTATTAGTAAAAATAGGTTCAAAGGGTTAGCTTGGGGCTACTTGTATCCTCAAACACCGTGTGATGTCCCGGGAGGTGATTTCTACTCAGATTATGCTTTACAGAAAGATAAGAGTTACAGATTTTAGTTTTCAGTTTTCAGACTTAGAAATGAGTCCTTTCTACACTTAGACGGTATAATTTAAAGACAGAGTATTGGCACATCTTTTTGAACTAAATGTTATGGCTCACAAGATTTATATTATATTCTTTGTTGTTCTTGATTCATGACCTTCAAATTTTTTATTTACTCAAGCTATGTGAGTCATTTACATTTAGCATGCATTGTATTTCAAATTATGATGATAATATGATGTTTTACTTATGCATTTCACCCTCATATACTCAGTACATCCTCAAAGTACTGATCCACATATATTTCTATGTGCTACATTGTCTCATAATGTAGGTATCAGTTCTGTTGTAGCACGCATACCATATTCAGACAGCTTGCGGATTCCAGCCAGCAGATGATGAGTCCTCCTATTTTGGGGACTTAAGTTAGAAGTTATTCATGTATTTTATTCTCTCACATATTGATAAGTGATAGTTGGACTTGCATTCAAGCTATTTATAGTCAGTATAGTAAAGGCTTCATAGATGTCAGTTAGAGTTAGTTATGTATTTTCAGTCCTTCTTTTAGACTTTAACAAAATGTAAAAGTTATATCAGTATTGTATTTTCTCAGATTCCACCATTATTATGTTTCCGCACTATAAACTCAGTCATTTTATACATATTAGTTAGTTGCTTATAAGTTATGACAATAGAAGGGTTGGCTTGGGATCACTTGTGGTCCTAAGAACCGTGTGACATCTCAGGACAGATTTTTGGGGCATTACATTCTATGATGAATTATAAGTGTTTACATTATCAAGCATGAATTTTTAGATGTTTTAACATGAGATTGTTGCATGGGTCATTATGCCCTAATTAAGATTTCTATTTGAAGACTATTCATTCTATAAGCACCCTCAGATAAGTTTATTCTCGGATTATTTTTAAAGATTTGACCTTTTGGTCCTAAGATAAGATAAAGAATCCACTTTGTTCAGATAACTTGAGATTTAAAGAAAGAAAAGCATAATTAGTTTTCTTGTAAACCCTTGTGCTATTTTGAAGTGGATTTCTTAAGATTTTGAGCATAAGAATTCGAGTAGCATTTAGCACCGAGATGGGTAGGTTACTATGATTTCATACCCCAGAACTACATGCAAATGTAGGATTCAGATTATTCCCACTTCTATGTGGATGACTCAGATTTTGATCACTTAAGATAGAAGTTCTATTCTGATGGAAAGGGTAGAACAATCCTACCTAATGGGGGCCAGACGTGGGACTCCATGGATTCCCACATGGTGTATGTTGGTTAGAAGAACCTCCCAATAAGAAGTCCTCTACTCTTAAAACAGTCTATTTGTGTAAAGCCTAAAGATAAATGCATATGTTTTGAAAGTTATGGTTTACAATTTTTAAAGTCTTGAGACAAGTATTTCCCTTACAAATTGATAAGATGATGTAGCATTTTCCAGAAAGAACAAATTTTAGAACTGAATGTAATGGCTCACAAGATTTACATTATATTCTTAATTGTTCATGATTCATGACCTTCAGATTTTAGACTTACTCAAGCTATGTGAATCATTTACATTTAGCATACATGAATTTTATAAACTATGATGATGTTGTTTACTTATTACATGCACCCCCATATACTCAGTACATCCTCAAAGTACTGATCCACATATATGTTTATGTGCTATATTGTCTCATAATGTAGATTCAGGTGCTCAGTCTCAGCAGCATGAGTGATTCCCGAGCATCTCATCTACTTCCCGGTAGTTGGTGAGTCCTTATAGTTTGGAGACTTAGTTATTCATACTTTCAGTTTATTAGTAAATATTTCTTTATTCATTTCAGATAGTTTGAGTCAGCTGGGGCCTGTCCCAGTGACTCTCTAGATTCAGAAAGTAGAGATTTGTCGGACTACTAGATTCAGTGTTAGACTTTTAATTTAGTATTCAGATTCTCAGTATTGTCTTACCAAGACTTGTGAGATTTCTATGCTTTAGATAAGATTTCCGCAATTATTATGTTTTCATATTTATATTTCCCCTATGTTGAGATCTAGATATAGTACAAAGTAGATAGGTTTAGCTCAGGACTACTTGTAGTTCAGAGCAGTGTGTGGCATCCTGAGATCTAGATTTCGGTGCGTTACAAACTTGGTATCTGAGCCTAAGGTTTAGAGAGTCCTAGAGAGTCAGACAAGCCGCGTTACATAGAGTCTTGATCATCGGTGTGAAGTGTGCCACATCTATGAGTAAGAGGCTATAGAGAGTTTTAGGAAATCATTTCTTTTTTCATGATCTATCATGCATTCAGTGTCTTTATCTTCTTCTAACTCATTCTTTCAAGTGATAGAAAATGCCTCCTCATCGAGCTAACGCTCGTAGAAACGATAACCTGCCACCTCATCCCGTAGATCCTTTGAATGAGAATGTGTCACATGCAGAGTTTTAGGCTACCTTTTAGGCACTAACCCAAGCTATGACGTCTAATGTTCAGGGAAACCGTCAAGCTATACTCCCATCTCAGTAAGATGGGGACATAACCACAGCTATAATCTGAGATTTTATAAGGATGAATCCGCCAGAGTTCTTTGGGTCTAAGGTAGGTGAGGACCCTCAATTTTATCTAGATAAGGTGAATAAGATCACCCAAATTATGCATGTTTTTTAAGATGAGAATGTAGAATTGGCATCCTATAGGCTGAAGGATGTTGCATATGATTGGGTGGTGATATGGAAGAAAATTAGAGGGGAGAATGCAGCTCCCATGACTTGGCTAATTTTTCAGGATACGTTCTTAGACAAGTTCTTCCTACGTGAGATGAGGAAAGCTAAGATAGAAGAGTTCATGAACCTAAGGCAAGGCTCAATAACAATGAAGGAGTATTGCCTCAAGTTCAACCATTTGTCTAAGTATGCCCCTGAACAGATGACTAACCCTCGGTCAAGCATGAGTAAGTTTATGACTGGTGTGTCTGGGTTGGTAGGTTTATGACTGGTGTGTCTAGGTTGGTAGTTAAGAAGTGTAGGACTTCTATGCTCATTGGATATATGGATCTTCCTAGATTGATGATGCATGCTCAACAGATTATGGTAGAGATGTTGAAGGAGAGAGAGAGAGAGTAAATAAGAGGGCTAGAATAGGGCAGTTTGATCATGGTCAGAATAGGTCTGGAGAAGGAAATTGTTCAAGTTTAAGAATCATTCATCTATGCCTGCACCTTCTTCAGCTAGTGCTCCTGCACCCAAAAATAGGCAGGAACAGTGGGGTAAGTCTTCTATGTCCAGATCTTATAATAGTGTGAGTAGGAAGCCTAATCATTCTTAATGTGCTAAGTGTGGTAAGAATCATGGAGGTGAATGTTTGTGGGGTCAGAAAGGTTGTTATGGTTGTGTCCAGGTGGGTCATGGAATCAAAGAGTGCCCGCATGCTAGATGGGGGAATAGAGATGTTTGTCCTCAGACTTAGGCTAATAGTGCACCAGCTCCTCTAGGTCGCCCAGCTCCTCCTCAGGGTGCATCATCTAGTACCGGTGGCGGTTAATGCCAAAATTGGTTTTATATTTTACCATCCCGTCAGGAGCAGGAGGATTCACCCGATCTTGTGACTGGTATGCTTTGCATCTTTTATTTTGATGTTTATGTGTTGTTAGACCCTGGATCAAGTTTCTCTTATGTGACCCCATTAGTTGCAGTAAATTTTGAGATAAATTCGGAAAAGATCCCTGAGCCTTTATTGGTTTCTACGCCAGTAGGAGAGTCAGTTATTTCTAAGCAAATCTACAAGAAATGTCCTATCAATGTCCTTCATAAAGTCATGTTAGCAGACCTAATAAAGTTAGATATGGTTGACTTTGATCTTATCCTTGGTATGGATTGACTCCATTATTCTTATGCTTCTATAGACTGTCGCACCCGTGCGGTAAAATTTCAGTTCACAGATGAGCCAGTCTTTGAGTGGTCAGGAAATTCAGTATCTCCCAAGAGTCATTTCATATCTTATCTCAAAGCTAGAAATTTGATATCCAAAGGTTACATATATCATCTTATTCGAGATAAAGACACAAAATTTGAGACTCCAACACATCAGTCCGTCCGAGTGGTCAACGAGTTTCCTGATGTTTTTTCAGAAAATTTCCCATGGGTACCTCCCAATAGAGAGATAGAATTTGGTATTGACCTTTTTCCAGATACTCATCCTATTTCTATACCCCCTTATCATATGTCTCCCGTAGAGCTTAAGGATTTGAAAGAGCAACTCAAAGATCTTTTAGATAAAGGTTTCATAAGGCCCAGTGTTTCTCCATGGGGCCTCACATCCTATTCATGCAAAAGAAAGATGGTTCTTTGCATATGTGCATTGACTATCGTCAGTTGAATAAAGTTACAGTCAAAAATAAATATCCTCTTCCTAGAATTGATGACTTATTTGACCAACTCCAAGGTGCCAGTTATTTTTCAAAGATAGACCTTAGATCCGGCTATCATCAACTTAAAGTAAGGGAATGTGATATCCTAAAGACAGCTTTTAGAACCCGTTATGGTCATTTTGAGTTTCTAGTCATGTCTTTCGGGCTAACTAATGCCCCAGAAGCTTTCATGAACCTCGTAAAAAGAGTGTTCAAATGGTATCTAGACATGTTTTTCATAGTATTCATAGACGATATCCTTGTGTACTCCCATCGTGAGGATGACCATGTAGACCATCTTAGAATTGTCATGAAGACTCTTAGAGATCATCAATTATTCGCCGAGTTTAGGAAGGGTAAATTTTGGCTGAGGTCAATAGCCTTTCTTGGTCATATTGTTTCCTTCGATGGCATTAGAGTCGATCCCAAAAAGACAGAAGTCGTAAGGGGTTGTCCTAGACCTATCTCTCCATAAGACATTAGGAGTTTCTTGGGTCTAGCTGGTTACTACTGCTATTTTATTGAAGGTTTCTCATCTATTGCATCCCCTATGTCTAGATTGACCCAAAAAAATGTTAACTTCCAGTGGTTAGATTCCTGCGAGAAGAGTTTTCAAAAGTTGAAGACTCGACTCACTTCAGCCCCAGTTTTAGCATTACCTGATGGTACCGATGGCTTTGTTGTTTATTGTGATGCCTCTAGAGTTGGCTTGGGTTTTGTGTTGATGCAGAGAGGTAAGGTCATAGCCTATGACTCTAGACAGCTGAAGCCTCATGAAAAAAATTACCCAACCCATGATCTTGAATTAGCTGTTGTGGTGTTTGCTTTGAAAATCTGGAGACATTATCTGTATGGTGTGCATATTGATGTGTTCACGGACCAAAAAAGTTTAAAGTATGTGTTTACTCAGAGGGAGTTCAATCTCTGCCAGAGAAGGTAGTTAGAGTTGTTGAAGGATTATGATATGAGTGTGTTGTATCATCCGGGCAAGGCCAATATAGTGGCAGACACCCTTAGTAGGTTGTCTATGGGAAGTGTTGCTCATATTGAGAATAATAAGAAAGAGTTAGCTTGAGAAGTTCACCGTTTGGCTAGGTTGAGTATTAGGTTAGTTGATTCAGCTGAAGGGAATGTTTGGGTTCAGAGTAGTTCCAAATCTTCCTTAGTTTTAGAAGTGAAAGAGAAATAAGATATGGATTCTAGTTTGGTCAAACTAAAGGAGTCGGTTAAAGACCAAAAGTTAGAGGTTTTCTCCCAATGGGGAGATGGTGTGTTAAGATACCAGAATAGATTATGTGTTCCTTGTGTTGATGATTTAAGATAGAATTATGGATGAAGCACATTATGTGCATTATTCTATTCATCTAGGAGATACAAAGATATACCGCGACTTGCGGAAAATCTATTGGTGGAGTGGAATGAAAAAAGATATAGCGAAATTTGTAGCAAATTATGCAACTTGTCAACATGTTAAGGTGGAATACCAAAGACCTGGTGGTACGATGCAAGAGTTTGATATCCCCACTTGTAAGTGGGAAGAGGTAAACATGGATTTTGTGATTGGTTTACCCCAATCGTGATGTCATCATGATTCTGTTTGGGTTATTATAGATAGATTGACTAAGTTAGTGCATTTCTTGCCAGTTCATAAGTCTTATACAGCTAAGGATTATACTAAGCTATATATCTGAGAGTTAGTCAGATTGCATGGAGTTCCCTTGTCTATCATCTTAAATAGGGGTACTCAATTTACTTCCTAGCTTTGGAGAGCTTTTCAGAAAGGTCTTGGTACCCAAGTTCATCTTAGTTCGGCTTTCCACCCTCAGACAGATGGTCAAGCAGAGAGGACCATCCAAACTCTAGAAGATATATTGAGGGCATGCGCTCTTGATTTCAAGGGTAGTTGGGATGAGCATTTTCCACTGATTGAGTTCGCTTACAATAACAGTTATCATTCTAGCATTCAGATGGCCCCGTTTGAGGCTCTTTATGGGAGAAAATGTATATCACCCATAGGTTGGTTTGAAGTGGGTGAGGCCTCTTTGCTTGGGCCTGACGCAGTGTTTGAAACTATGGAGAAAGTTAAGTTAATTAGAGAAAGATTGAAAACAGCCCAGAGTCATCAGAAATCCTATGCAGATGTGAGAAGAAGGGGCCTTGAGTTTGAGGTTGGTGATTTAGTGTATTTGAAGATTTCACCCATGAAAAGGGTGAAGAGATTTGGCAAAAACAGAAAGCTTAGACCTCAGTATGTTGGCCCCTATAGAATTGCGAGTCATGTTGGAAAAGTAGCTTATGAGCTTAATTTGCCTACAGACTTGTCAACCATTCATCCTGTATTCCATATCTATGTGATTAAGAAGAGTTTCGGTGACTATACTGTCGTAGTTCCCTCAGAAATCTCAGATGTTCAGAACAGTCTTTCATACAAAGAGATTCCAATTGAGATTTTAGATCATCAGGTCCGTAGACTAAGGGACAAAGAAGTTCCCTTGGTTAAAGATCTTTGGCGGAATCAGTCAGTTGAGGGCGCCTCTTGGGAAGCAGAAGTAGATATGCGAGCCAAGTACCCTCACCTCTTCTGCGTAAACACAGATGTAGCCGAAGGTAACACTCTTCCTTAATTCGGTTCTTATCTAACCATATATTCAGCTATATAGTGTTCCTCATATAATTTCATGCACTCACAAAATTACTCAGAAGCTCAGAATGATTTAGATTCAGACTCGCAGTTTATTTCATTTATGCATGCTACCTTATATTCTCAGATTCCTCAGAAATTTCATCTTAACTAGCCACATTCGAGGACGAATGTTTCCAAGTGGAGGTATTGTAATACCCCGTGATTTTTCCTAGATTAAATTCTTCCCTAGAGTGTTAAGGGATAGCTTCCAAAATAAATAATATTTAGCTTTCCAGCGATATAAAATTTGCCTAAATCCGATAACCGGGTAAGAAGTTATGGCTATTTTAAGTTCCTGTTGCAAAACACTGTTGTCTGGACCCCTAGCGCATCGCGGATCACTGTAAATTTTAAATTGTCCTATTTCAGTGGCCCTCTGAGATATTGGCGCATCGCGGAGAGGGTCAATTTCCCGTTTGTCAATTTCAAGAAGCTCGGTGCGATAATGGCGCGTTGCGTCATGTGCCAAAATGGCATTCCAAAAGGGAAAACGTGATGTCTCCGCGTCGCGGAGTCTGCTCAATTTCCATTCGTCAATTTCCAATGAGCCACCGCGATAGTGACGCGTCGTGGTGGCCACACAGATCGGGAAAATATACGTTTTCCAGTTTTGTATAAAAGTTTAAAGGGAGTATTTTGGTAAATCTCCAACCCCCAATCCATCCAAAAACAAAATATTAATCATATTTGAGAGAACTTTATGCTTTATTCATCATTCTCTCTTAAACAAAATCCTATGGCTCACACTTCCTCTCCATGAAAATCCAAAATTTCATCCATCAATTCTCCAAGATAATACAAGATTGAGAATCCCCAATTCAAGAACTCCAAGAAGTCATCTCCAAAACATCAATAAAGATCCAAGATTCAAGTTCTAGCATCTAGATCATCCAACAAGGTATGTGGGGTTTGAACAAGGATAATTCTTTTATCCTTGTAACCAAAACTTTATTTTTATTTACCAATTTAATGCAATTTATGAGATTTCCCATGAAATTAAAGCTAGGGTTTATGCCCATTATCATTATTTGCAAGGTTATGAGATTTTTCATGATTTAGAAGTTGAATTACATGACTTTATTCATATTTCTATGAATTGTGCAGAAATTTCTAGATTATATGATGAATTATAAGTGTTTACATTATCAAGCATAAATTTTTAAATGTTTTAACATGGGATTATTGCATGGGTCATTATGACCTAATTAAGATTTCTATTTCAAGATTATTCGTTCTATAAGCACCCTCAGATAAGTTTATTCTCAGATTATTGTTAAAGATTTGACCTTTTGGTCCTAAGCTAAGATAAAGAATTCACTTTGTTCAAATAACTTGAGATTTAAAGAAAGAAAATCATAATTGATTTTCTTGTTAACCCTTGTGCAATTTTGAAGTGATTTCTTAAGATTTTGAGCATAAGAATGGGAGTAATATTTAGCACAGAGTTGGGTAGGTTACTACGGTTTCATACCCCAAAACTATGTGCTAACTTAGGATTCAGATTATTCCCACTTCTACATGGATGACTCAGATTGTGATCACTTAAGATAGAAGTTCTATTCCAATGGCAAGGGTAGAACATCCCTACCTAATAAGGGTCAGACGTGGGACTCCATGGATGCTCACTTGGTGTATATCGGTTAGAAGAACCTCCCAATAAGATGTCCCCTACTCTTAAAACATTCTATTTGTGTAAAGCCTAAAGATAAAATCATATGTTTTGAAAGTTATGGTTTACGATTCTTAAAGTCTTGAGATAAGTGCTTCCCTTACAAATTGATAAGATAATGTAGCAGTTTCCAGAAAGAACAGATTTTAGAACTGAATGTAATGGCTCACAAGATTTACATTATATGCTTTGTTGTTCATGATTCTTGACCTTCATATTTTAGATTTACTCAAGCTATGTTAGTCATTTACATTTAGTATGCATGAATTTTATAAACTGTGATGATGTTGTTTACTTATTGCATGCACCCCCATATACTTAGTACATCCTTAAAGTACCGATCCACATATATGTCTATGTGCTACATTGTCTTATAATATAGGTTCAGGTACTAATTCTATGCAGCGTGAGTGATTCCCGAGTATCTCATCTACATCCCCGCAGTAGGTGAGTCCATATAGTTTGGGGACTTAGTTATTCATAATTTCAGTTTATTAGTAGATATTTCTTTATTCATTTCAGACAATTTGAGTCAACTGGGGCCTATCCTAGTGACTCTCTTGATTCAGATAGTAGAGGCTTATCAAACTACTAGATTTAATGTTAGACTTTTAATTCAGTATTCAGATTCTCAGTATTGTCTTACCAAGACTTGTAAGGTTTCTATGCTTTAGATAAGATTTCCACAATTATTATGTTTTCATATTCATATTTCCCCTATGTTGAGATCCAGACTTAGTAGAAAGCAGTCAGGGTTAGCTCAGGACTACTTGTAGTTCAGAGCACCGTGTGGCGTCCCGGGAACTAGATTTTGGGGCGTTACATTAACCCATCTCTTAAAAAATCTTACAAAAAGTGAATCTAGCACAATATAATCTACAAGCCCTTGAAAAGAAAAACATGGATCCATGAGCACAGTTGCTTAAAATTTAGACAAATATCCCCTATAGATTAACCCATATTTGCATAAAATACTATGATATGATATATTCTAAGACATGTTTTCATTAAATAAAGAAACGGAGAATGAGCATAAGATGAGGAAATCTTTTTGTGACATCTGAAATATGAAATACAAGACATACTAATGCAACAACACTTTTTCAGTACAGAGTGGAGTCAATCAACATTTCTATAACTTAGAAGAAAAATTTACTATATCATGTGAATAACAATGGAACGTCTAAATAAATAAAAATGCTTTAAGAAGTAAACCAATAAGCGAAGTGAAGCAAATAGCATATATTAAGCAATATTCGAAGATAAGATAGGAGAAATAGTAAAACATTAATTCTAAGAAAAAGGATCTAATTATGTCAACTTCTATTTTAGTCCTACACCATTTCAACAAAATCTATAACCCTAACAACTTTTCAATCTAAACAAGAGAAAAAACAAACATAATAATCAATATTAACTATTCTTTTTAATATAAAGGAAACAACTTTACATGTTAAAAACAAACATATCCGCCAACAATGAATTTAAACAAAGCATGAGTACATAGTTTAAGCAAAGATTACAACTTTATCCATAATAATCAAAGAATAAAGTCAAAAGGAGAAACAATCAATATTAACTATTTTTTTCAACATAAAGAAAACAACTTTACATGCTAAAAATAAACATATACGCCAACAATGAATTTAAACAAAACATGAGTACATATTTTAAGCAAAGATTAAAACTTTATGAAACAATCAATATTAACAATTCATTTAAACATAAAGGAAACAACTTTACATGCTAAAAAAAAACATATATGCCAACAATGAATTTAAACAAAGCATGAGTACATATTTTAAATAAAGATCAAAACGTTATCCATAATAATCAAAGAATAAAGACAAAGAAGACAAGTTCAACTATTGCTAGATCATTTTTACACCATGAACATGAAAATAATCATAATATCGATACCACAACGTCCTATGGCCTTCAAGGCCATCTACAACAAACAATTCTAGAAAATAAAATTACAACTATGAACTATGAAGAAGAAGAAGAAGAAAAAGAAGAAAATGATAAAACTAAAAGGGAAAAGGTGTGTTTACCTTTTTTGGGCAGCAAAACAGGACTTCAAGCTTTTTTCGGAGTCTTGATCACCACCAAAAAATAATATTTTGAGAACCCCGATTAGACTACCGCTTGAAAATTTTAACTAAAGAAAAGAAATTTAAATCTTTGCTCAAAAGTTTTTTTTCACTCTTTGAGACTTTTTTCTTCTTTTTCGCTAAAAAATTTCAACTATTTGCTCAAAAGCTTTTTAGCTCTTTGAGACTTGCTTTCTACCAAAATAATGGTAGTATTTATAGGAAAGGATTGGAATTCAATTCTATTAATCCATCAATGTGGGAGATAATATTTAGGGGTATTTTTGAAATTTTAAAATTGAAGATAAGGTGAGGTGGAAGATAAGGTGGGGCGGAAATTGTACAATGTAGTACAATTTTTTAATTTCAAAATTCTAAAAAGAACAAGGTTAAGGTGGAATTGTACAATGCAGTACTGTTTTTGAATTTCAAATTTAAATTTTGGGATTTGAATTTGATTTTATGGGAATTCAGTAGAAATTATGGGAGTTTTTTTGGGAATTAGGGGTTATTTAAAATATAACCCCGATTGGGATTTAAAATTTAGCCAAATTTATTTAATTTCGACCAAATTGAAAATCAATTGGCCGATTGCATTGCAATTATGGTCAAATCTAATAGATTGGCTAAATTAAATTAAAATTCAATACGAATTAATACTTCCTTTAATCCTAAGATTCTTGATTTAATAAAATCAAAGAAATATTTCTCCAAATAAATTAATTTTGTGAACAAATTTTATTTAAATCAAGACTTTTGTCCGTTTAGATTATTTTTCAAGATTAATAAGTAAGAGTTCAATTTTGATAAAAATGTTCATTTAAGTAACAAAATTTATACAAATTCGCATATGTAAATATGAAAACATATAATCATCAATTAAATGACAAAATTAATCCAAATAAATATTTTAGAGCGCATTTATCCGGATGAAAGAAATATTTTAATTTTATTAAAAATTGAAGAAACCCAAGGTTAAATTTAGTCGTGGATGGCAAAAATTAGGTGTCAACGACAACTAGTCAACAACCCAAAAACATCCTCGCCTGGGGACCCAACAAACCTAGTTGGAGTCAATCTCATTAATCTGCCCAATATCTTCTGCTCTTCAGAGATCACCGCTCACTGAGCTATTGTCGGCTACCAGTGCCATAGGAACCTCTACTCTAGAAGCTACAGGTTGTGCTCCAATAATAATATTGTTGTAGCTTGCTGACTGAGCACCATCAGAGGGTGCACCACCCATAAACCCTAATAACGAAAGTAAAGTATCTCTGAGAATTAAGGAAGATATAAATCTCGGTGGGGCCTAGGCTCCACCCTAGCCCACCAGTGATTGGGGTGGCTGAACCTCTGGAGCTACCTTTGGCTCGGGAGCAATAGAAGGATCTAGTGAAGGCTCCACGTCCTAACCCCTAGATGGGGATATAGCTCTATAATATCCTCAACTTCTGGGTTGACCTCAGCCTCTAACAGGTGCCATAGTTGCAATCTTAAGGTCTCTATATTTGATTATTGTATCCCATATCCTAGCCCTCTGTGAACGAGTGAAACAATTAAGAAATCAAAAACCAACACAGACTTGCCGAATAAAATGAACAAAGAAAGTAAGATTTTCCTAAGAGTGTCTTGTAGCCTCCAGAAGATAGAATTCAGACATCATCATACTGATCCACGGGATTCTACTAGACACTTGGCTTGTACCAACAACACCAGTAAACCTAGGCTCTAATACAAACTAGTCACGACCTGAATTTTCTAGTCAAGATGGCACCTATTTTAACCTACTAATAGGTAAGTTAAATCATAGCTCAAAATGGCAAGTGACATGCTAAACAGTAGAAGGTGAAAGAATACAGAATCTAGACATGCAAGTAGAAAACTACATAGTTATATAGAATCATAATAGTAGTAGAAAATAGGGGAAAAGCAGGATATATGCAAAAACTATCCCACAACCTGGTAGGGTCGGTACAAGAGCCACTAAATTCAAAAAAAAAGTACAAAACAGTATCAAATATACAAGTAGTCTCAAAAAAGTAAAGACTGTCCAAAAATAGTAGAAGAAGAGAGGGTCAGCTTTGGCTCTGAAAGCTTAGCTTACACTATCTCTGAATCCCCAAAAGAAAACCTCAATGAAGTGTTAGTGGTAGTAGCTCAAACTCAGTTCTACATCACAAGAAGATGCAGTAGTGTAGCGTGAGTACCAAACAATGGGTACTCAGTAAGCATCATCAGGCGTCTGAGCTAACTTACAATAAATGTATAATAAAGTACGAGAATATAAACTCAAGTCAAGGATAAGGCTATATCCAAATAATACTCCAAGTCGGGATAAAATTGTAAATAGATAGAATAAATAACTTAAAGTAAGTATGTCTAACTATTACATAATTGATCTCCCATATAACCAGAAGGCATAATCAAGAGAGAAAAAACTTGACCGAGCCTCCATAAGCCCGCCAGATGCAAACAAAGAGGAAATACCAACAATAGTAATCAAAAAGTATGGCCAAATATTATAATATACTAGAAACCCTCTTTTAACCATAAATGCCAAACTTGAAACAAAACTGAGAATAAAATCATCAAAATAAAGTTCCTCATATAAATCATGAAGATCGAACTTGAACTAAAACTAGTAATCAACTACTTGGTAATACAGTCAAGGCAGTGAGAGAAGCGATACTAACCACTAAGTCTAGGTGCACAATTGTGAAAGCCAAAAGGTCACTTTATTTGAAGTAATAAAACTAACTAAAGTTCACTAAATTGCCTAATTCATCCCAAGGTCTAATATTTAATCTAAGTTCACATATTAAAGGCATCTTCAATCCACAAGAAGCTAAACTAAGCATACTACCTAAAGAAAAGACCGGTGGGGTCTAGTACTAGTCCCGAAAATCCATGCTAAGGCAAGCACCTCCCCAAACCTATCCTACAACTTATAATTCCATTCTAAGGTACTAGGCAAGTCAAAATAGTGCTATGTTATTGATCCATTAAAATATGAGGAGAGAAGGGCCATAATCTACCTAAAGGGGCTCTCTAACTGGCTAAACAATCAATAATTACTAAATTCTTTGACCAACACATAAATACTATCCAAAACTAGCATAATACTACACTAATATCATAATAAAAATTAATCAAAGAGGAGATAATCCTATCCTATCTAGACGTCGTCGAAAGCTCGAGAAAGTTAATTATGCTGGAGATTTTCCTTTTCAAAAAGACTTCGAGTATTGTCAGGCTATTAAAATAATAATCTATGCATTAGAAAGTGAATAATGATACTTATGTTGCATATAAAAGATCCAAGTCAAAAATCAAACTAAAAATTTCATATGGGGCTCGCTTGAGAAATCACACATTAGAAATCGTCAATGTGTCCCTCATCGCTCAAGGGTCATTTACCCTAAAACTGGATGAAATTCGAGCATAAATGGGCCCTAAAATCAGACCCAACAGTAAAACCTAAGGCTTAAAGTTAATCAAAGAACAAAACAAGAAATTAAACGGAAACTTTTGAAAGTAAATGTAAGAAAATGACAAAAATGACATCACCAAAACACTCCCGACACCCAATTATCAGTCTTCACAAGTTTCTAAGCTACTAGGGTTTTTATGGAGTTGGGACTTAAGGAAAATGAAAAGAAATCAGGTTCCACGACCTTAAATGCTACCAGGAGTCCTTTCATCGCAATTGTGGGAATCCCATCACGAACGCAATCTTCAAACCGACTAACTCATCACAAATGTAGAGGCCAGCTTGAAAACGTGATGAATAATAACTTTTTCCTCTACGAACAAGGACTAGAGCCTCATGAACACAATGATCAATGACCTAGCAAATGCCATTTTTGGCCTGCACCAGCTAAAGTTGCACAAACAAACTAGGCAATTTGCCAAGTTTATAAACAAACTCGTTCCCATGCATGCAAACAAACTATGGTACCATTTTAACTTCGATATTCCAGACTCAACGACACTATCAATATTTTCATCCAAGGTTATTTTGATCAGTAGTGGATCTCATACCCAATGGGCTATTTTAACAAAATTTCACTCAATAGCCCAAAATGAGTCTGAAAGTCTTGGGACCCAAACCAAGGGTCTCCCTAGCCTAAAATTGACATTTTGGAGCTAACAAAACTGTCAGAATTGGCATCCGAAACCGTTTGGCTAAAGCTTAGGTCAAATTCCCAATTCTTAATACCGAAAGCTTCAAAATAGATAATTGACTCTAAAAACTAAATGAATTATCCGGTGACCGAACTGTCAATTCCAACAAGTCATACATGTCTTGGAAAGCTATGAAAAGCACTAAACGTTGAAAAAATACAAAAGCGCAAGTAATGACCATGAGGGTCATTGTATGTGCATTACTTATTCATGAGTATTTTGAGATGGAGACAATATTAATAGTCACTGCTTTATTAATGGGAAAGAATGTAATTTGCAGTGTTCATTGTAGAAAAATAGGTGGAAGTATTTTACTTGTTCATATGGTACTTTTAGGTAGTTGGAGTATTAATGATAGGATTCGTTGTAGCAAATGTTAGGAACCAGGTATAAGCAAATGTGTGATGTATCTTTAGATAGTGTACATCGTAGCACATTATGCTCAATACCAATTGCACAATGTGAAACTTTTCCAATTGCACAAATGAAGAACTAATAGGCCTTTAATTGTAAAGAAAAATTATGAAAAATTAAGCAAAATGTCCACTGAAAAAAATTGTTAACAAAAACTAACCCACTTTTGTTTTACTTAAAATGGCCAACCGGCCAATATTATTTCAAAAAATGGTCAGTCGGCTGTTGGCTTACATGTTTTCGGTGGGAATGACCGACTGACATTTCCTTACTTTTTCACTTTGCTTGTGAGCCATAACTTTCTTAAAAAGAAAAATTGATGGGGTGACTGGCGGAAATACATGCACATGCAATACTGATGGTGAACTTTACATTGAAGGGTCCCATGTTGGGAAAAAGCATAAATATCCTGTGAATTTATCGCCACAACTTACTTTAATATTTTAATTTTATTGATAATTATTTACCTTCTTAAATAATATTACGTAAATTATATTACCCTCTTAATAACTGATGTGGCAAAAAAAATTAAGTGTGTTTTTAAAAAAAAAGTATTGGTGAAGCATTTTAATAATTTTTTAATTATTATATACAACTTAATTATACATAATAAAATAAAAAAATAAAATAAAATACCCCGTCCCCGTTTTCATCTTCTTCAAGACCTCACCTCTTTCATTTTCTTCAAACTCACCCCCTTTCATCTTCTCCGACCCTTCACCCCTCCCTCCCATCTTCTTCTTTGAACCCCAGCCCCTCCTTCAACAAACTTTCATCCTCTTCCTTCTTCTTCTTCGAATCCTCTCCTTTCTATTTTTTTTTTTTTAAATCTTTATCGTCACCTAAAGAAAAAAACCTTCATCTTGATTTAAAAAATCTTTATTATAATTTTCAGATATGCAATCTAGAATACCCATTTTTTTCTAAAATAAAAATACTATGAGAAGAGAAATTAAAAGTAAAAAAAAATTAGTGAAATGCTAAGTAGGTTAGAAAAAAGAGAGACAACTAATAAAAATTAAATCAATGGTTAAGAACTAAGAAGTATTAATGAAGGTTGGAAGAAGAAAAAAAGAAAAGTGGGTGGCTGGCAGTGGGTTGGAGTGGTGGTTGTGGTGGTTTGAAGATTAAAAGAGTGTGGATCTTTTGAAGAAGGCGTGTGGGAGGGGGGGATATATTTTTTTAAATTATATAAAATATATATTAGTGAAATTATTTTTTAAATATTCTTTTATGTGGATAGCAACGTGGCAACGACGTGGGGCAAGTATCATACACTCTCTATTGTGAGAGTAGTACTACGTTTTGGGGGTGGTATATAATTCACATGAAAGTTATTTTGAGGGTAATAATTATCTATAAAATTAAAGTGTTAAAGTAAGTTGTGGCGACAAGTTCAGGAGACTGACTAATCATGCTTTTTCCTTCTCATGGTTTTAGCATCTATATTTTTGCCCACCTCCGTCGTTTCTTTTTGTTCTCTTCTTAACCTTCAATAATAAATTATTTAACTACTATCTTTTTTCTTGATCTCAAAATTGTTTTATAGTTTAGACAATTAATGACTCGTTATTATTTGTCCTTAATATTTCCATTAGTGTTGAATAATGTTAAGTTATTCATCTTTTTTTATTAAGTGAAAACACATGATAGTCAAATTAAAGATCGATATTGATATATTGTATAATTATTTATACAATATCGATACACTATTATACATCATTTATACAATATTGATACATTACTTACTTATTTATTAAACACTAATACATGTTTATACATACAAGTTTATATATTATTTACACTATTGATACACGCTTATACATATTTATGCAATATCGATATATTACATATACACTACATAAGCATTTGTACATCATATATACATATTTATACACCATTTATAAGAAATTGATACACGTTTGTGCATTATTTATATAATATCGATGCATTAAATATACACTACATAGCTATCTATGCAATATCGATATATTACATATACACTACATAACTATGTGCATCATATATACATGTTTATACACCATTTATACAATATGATACATGAAAAAAAGTTGTATGAAAAAAGTTTGGAAAAAGATAAATAAAGAAAAACGCAAAAAACAAAAACAACAAAAAACGTTTTTCTTTTAAACAATTGCTTCAAAAAGAAAAGGAAAAAATGACCTAATGACTATTTTTGTTGTAAACAAAAATTTAGCTATTTTTATTGTAAATTGTTTACTCTCTTGTATATAATTGAAATTTTCCCTTAGTTCATTTAGGTAAAAAATAATGCATTCTGAATTTAAAAAAAAAAATGATCTATTTTAAATTTAAAAAGTAACCCATTTTACCAGCAAAAAATAGCACTATTAAGTAGGCCCATACAAAATATTGAATTTGAAAACTTGAACTGAATTGAACTAATACAATTATATTTTCAGTACACCTTTCTCTATAACTAGGAGTGTATATCAATTGATTTGGTTTTATTTTTTATAAAAAATTATTAAATCAATTATTTCAATTTATTAAATCTACAAACCAACATAAAGTTAATTTTTTTAATTTCAATTTAGTAGGTTATTTCAATTCTTTTTATCTTCTCAGTTTTTTTACAGTTACACCATAAATACAGGTGTAACTAAATTATACAAGCTTCAAAAAAAGAAATATCTAGAAGAAGAAAATTACTAACAAATTAGAAAGCAATATACTAATAAATCCAATGCATACAAAGCAGCACTAGCGCATTAACGATTAGGCCAACTAACATTGCACGGAGAAATATCAAATAAAAACTTTCTGAAAGATAGGTTGATTTGTACTGTAGTGACTAAGATTTGTGGATTTCCAAATGGATTGACAGAAGATTCAATATTTGCACTTGAGGCAGGAGCTAATAGAAAGGGTCTGGGTGGGAGATTTTGTTGCCTAACTATTTTCAGTGCAAACTCAATTAAAACAACATTAGCGTGTAAAATAAATGAGAAGAGGATATATACTTTAGATTTGAAATTTCCTTGAAAGAAATGAAGTTTCTTTTCTCTTGTTAGGTTTTTATTTGACCTTTGGATTTTGACTCATATGCTTACTAACATTGAATATTCTACAAGTTCAAATCTGAAATAATATATCTGAATATTAAAAACTATAAACGAATTTGAAAAGTATTTAGAAAGTAGATTATAATTAATATTTTTTATGTATTAAAATATTAAAATTATATATGTATCATGTGGATTTCGTTTGAGTTCGGTTTGACTTTTTTCTTGTTAATACCAAATCAAAGCAAAAATGATAGATTTTTTTCTAATGTCAAATCAACCAAATCAAATCACAAGTCGATTTTTTTTCTCGATACGATTTGATTCATCGAATTGATTGTCTTGATGGTTTGATCTGTACACCCTTAAGCCATAACTGAGAATATCAAAGAGCCAATTCTAAAATTTAAAAAAATCAAGCTGAAAAATCGAATGTCCACCCCTACTTCCACTCTAATAATTGTTAAACTTAAGCATAATCTAAAATGATTTGGGATGAACAAGACAATCATCTAAATTAAAGTGGATGTTTGACCAAGCTTATACGTAAATTGATCAAATAGACTTATAAAAACTTTTTAATTTATCTAAATGTTTGATAAACATTTTATGAGTTTATATAGTAAAATTAGCTATAAATTATAAGTTGTCATCCCCAATTCATAGTTTTTCAGCTTACAAACATTTTTAATTTGAACACGTACTTTATTATTTCATTCCTAATTCTTTTTCAATTCTCAAAATAAATTTTTCTAAAATAAGCCTCATAACTACATTTTTATTTTCTAACCATCATCTCCTCTTAACAAGAAAACTTCATAATCATTATGCATTGATGATCCACAGAATATATGTATATGAAATATTTTACTTTCGTGGAATGTTTTCAACTTTCAAGCATTTGAGATGAATTAATTCAATTTAACCCCTAAATTGGGTTAAAATTGATGTCCAAACTGTGGCACGATTCAAAATATTATCATGAACTTAGAACTTATAGAACTAAAAATTTGGGACTGTGCTTTGGAGTTCGAATTTATGTTAAGTAAAAACTTTATATCAATGTCTGAAATTGTAATTATATTGTATGGTTTACTCAAACTTCAATGATTATTTTTCAAAAAGTGAATCGTGATTGTTTAAACTTCAGTAAAATTTCTTGTAGTTTATTTTGTAATCTATATATAATAAGAGGGAGTTGCCCATGCCAAAGCAGCCAACTGTTCAACCATGCATGCTTTGGCATTTGTGTGGTAGTTCGGTCATTTCAATTAAATTGTAATAATATTGTAGGCTTAAAATGATTATTGTTGTAGCTGCCATTTAAATTTAGGGTAATGCTATTTGGGACAAATGGTTTTGGCATGAATGACACAATTGATGTAAAAAGACTTCAATACTCTTTAGGTTCCAAAACCACTTATTTTTTCCTCCAAATTCAAAATCACCTTTGATTTTTCTTTCTTATTTCTTTGTTATTCTTCCAAAAGACAACAAACTTTTACTCTTTTACATTACTACTTAGACTATAATCGAAGACAAAACTTTACTCTTTTAGATTACTCTTAACTCTTTTATTCTACTTTCTCATTAATTATTCTAAGCCCTCTCATATAATTGTGTTAGAATAGATCATAATCATGTGAATAGCCAACAGAGAGATACATTGCATGGCATTTTGGGGTTGGACAACCATGATAGTTTGCTCGATAATGATAATCAAAAAGAAGAAGATTCAGATAGTGGTTATGGTGATGGTCCAGATCAACATTTGGACAGTAATGATGAAGACCTCCAAAACATGCTCGATAAGAAGATGAATAGGTCTCATTAATCGGATAAAGAGGAACATTTAAGTATTTTCAATGGAAAAGAATATGATTATCAGGATGATGGTGTTGAAGAAGATGAAGGCGCAATGCATGAGGATGTCTACACCAAAGCACAATATAACGCAGGCCTTGTTATAGGTATGTATCTTGGTAGTGTAGAATCCATCTTCGCATTTTACAAAAGCACAATCGACTAGCTGATTTGGCATTAATAAGAAAACTTCAAGAAGAGTAGGTGATGAAATAATGTATGCGACATTTGGGTGTGATAAGAGTAGAAAATCAAAAGCTAGAAATCAAAACAAAGGGTGGATTGCAAAGCCAAAGTTAATTGTCAAGTGATGCCAGATGGTTCATGGCGAGTGTCAAAGGTGTTAGAGCATAGTCATGAATTGGATCCATCACTGTCATAATTTTTTTCCTGCCATAAGGAATTAAGTAGGACTTTGAAGAGAAGTATTGTAGCTCATGACATTGTAGGACTAAGACCTTCAAAGAGCATAAGACTCTTGAAAGTCAAATCTAGTGCACTCTCAAAGACTGTAGAAACTATATTCTTCAGAACTGGAAGCTTTAAATATTTTCCAGCGATGCTGCAATAATACAAAAATTCTTTACTAATATGCAGGGGAAGGATGAAAAAAATTTTATTCAGTAGGCACAGACAGTAGTGGCAGAATTTGGAATATTGTATGGGTCCACACACATTGCAAGTCTGTTTACCGTGAGTTCAGTGATATCATATGTTTTGATACAACCTACCTTGTGAATCAATGATACATGTTGTTTGCTTCATTTGTTGGTGTAAATCATCACAACCAATCTATACTTGTGGGAGGACATTGACACATACAAGTTTGTATTCAAAACTTGTCTTGCAGCCAAGCGCAAACTATCTCTAATGGCTATCCTAACAAACCAATGCGAGAATATCAAAGCAATAATTTGTGATGTGCTATCAAATGTTGTCCATAGGTATTGCATTTGAAACATCTTTACTAAGCTATCGACAAAGAAAAAGGGCGTGGGGAATTAGAATTGAGCTAAGGTCGAATTGAAAGTGGTTATCTTTGATAGCAACATGATTGTCGAATTTGAGGAGAAATGGCAAACTTTCATTTCCAAATATAAGGAGGGTGGAAGAATTTGATTCCAAAATCTTTATTCTGAGAAGTCTAAATTGGTTCTTGTATTTCTCGAGCACTACTTTTGGGATGGCATGATGTTGACACAAAAGTGTGAATCAATTCATGCCTTCTTCAAAGGCTACATCAATGGACGAAGCTCTTTTAAGTAATTTGTTGAGCAGTATGAGAAACCCATAGACCCAAATATGAAAAAGAAATGAAGAGCCAAGCTAACAAAAGAAAGACACTTGCATGACCTATCTCTGGATATGATTGGGATATACAGATTAAAACCAATTACACACGTGTTATTTATTATCTCTTGACAATGATTTTCAAAGGCTATATCACTGTAAATTAGAAAGGCATGTCAATTTGGATATGGTCGAGGGAGTTTAGAAATACAGTGTGATAGACTATTCAATAAAAAGTGATTATCACAGAGATCATTTTGTCCACACCGTGGATTATCAACCAGGCAATAAATATATCAAATACTATTTTAAGACCTTTGAAAGTGAGAAAAGATTACTTGCTACCACATTTTGAAGATGGTGTCTTTTAAAAGAATTCACAAATTTCATGAAAGATATATATTGCGGTGCTGGAGAAGAGACATAGTCCATCCACGCTTAAAATAATTTTTTTTCTAGAGGGTATGCAACAATGATGGAAGTGTACCAAAAATATAATGGACTGAAGAAATGGTTTGATAGAAACTACGATATCGATTTGGACTGTGAAGTTAAATATAGGGACTTTAAAAATATTTTGAAAGATTGTTTCAAAGCATACTTATACTGGAACGAGGACATAGCTGTCTCTAATGATCCTGATCCTGGCTAGGAATTTATGAAACATTCATAAGAAATTCAAGAAAATTTTATTCACGTGGAAGGCCCAAGATCAATAGAAATAGATCTTTACATGAAAATGTATTTTGAAAGTTGGTAGGAGATGGGGTTTAGACGACGAAAATATATACAATAAGGGTCAAAGTAATCAAGGTAGGAGGAGGTGGGAGACTGAGTAGAGCTAGTAATGTAAATAATATTGAAGAAGGGTATGTGGGTAGTAATAAAAGAGGTTGAAAGGGTGGTTGAGGAAGTAGAGGTGGTGGTGTGTGTGGTAGTAGTGGAGGTAGAGGTGATGCTACAAATGTAGGAAATAATCCTACAGGCGATTAGTTTATCTTGTCGTAGGACTTTTCTTTTCCTTAATATCTATCATTTTTTATCATTGACAAGGTGGTTATATAGAGTGTATTTGGAGGTCAGAAAAATCCCCTCACCGTGTAATTTTTTTTGCGGATATACAATAATTACTACGTCATGATAGTTTAACCTTAAAAAAAGTCTAGTTTGTTGTATATGGATCAACCTTTGTCCATTAACTCTTTTGCTATAAATAAATTGCGCTTGACTGAAACATATGAAATCAAGTTTGTGGATCCATGCATTATCCACAAATGTTGGAATGAAAATGAAGGCCAAAACAAACCAAAAATATATAACGAAAGCAATCAAAATCAAATATTTGTCTAATGGTATTAACATTATGGTAGAGACCATTTGTAGGTTTATCTATTTAGAGCGCATAAAAAATTAACTATCTTCTAAAAAAAAAGATGGCACAAGTATGCTCTATCAATCAAACTTGAAACTGACAAGGCTTCTTAAACAAAGTTCTCCTAATCTTCTATATTTCATGGTTCATGGGTACCTTGACTCTGTTCTCATAGTCTTAGTGACATAATAGGTTGTAAGTTCTTAATTATCTTAATTGCATATTTACTTTCACAGTATTAATATTGATATAAGATTCAAACTTGCTTGATCAAACAAGTAAAATGATTATGAAGATAGTTTGGACCATCAGCGTAAAATATATTTATTCCATCATATTGATATGTGAAAAATTGTAATTTATATTTGAATCTTAATTTAAAATATTAAAATAAGCTAATATAATTTCATCTTTAAAAATTACTCAAATTGACTCTCGATAAATAAAATTCATCTCCTCTCTCTCTCTTTCTCTCTTTGTGTGTATGTGTGTGTGTTATATTGTCTGGAAGTTAAATATTACAAGATTAGCTATTAGAAAGGAAAACAAAAAAAATCAGAGGAAAATAAACAATCAGTTGACTATTAGTAGAATCGAGACAATTAAATTTAGATAGTGTCAAAGAAAACTTCACTAATTAATTCACTGATTTCCTCCGCATTACCTATTAAGGTTTCAATAAAAAATCTCTAAGATAAAAATAAAAGTAACCATAAGACCTACTGTAGGCGTCATTAATGCATGAATTCATGACTATCACGATTATATATATATCATTAATCTTTCTATAGGCACAACAGTCTCATAAAAAATGAACAACATTCCGCAAGATCATATCAAATTCTATAGAGTAATTTTGCAAGAAAAAAAGACATAAGTTCAGTGACTCTATCGATATAGAAATAGGTTTAGTAACTTTGTAAAATAAATTCACATATTCAGGTGATCTTTTGAGATATTTATACTAAAATTTATCTTGTAACGTAATTAAATTTTCTGGTATACCAATCCTATCACTTAACTTAGGGCTTTTATCTACCAAATCACTCAACTAAATTTTTCATTAAAAAAATTATATTTTATGCCATGAATACATGAATTCACAAATAATCAAACTTAAACTATCCACTATGTCTCTTCTTAATTTTTCTGATACGTTAGGAGATATCTTGTCTTTAGTTGTATGGGTACCCTAATAACAAGTCTATCATAAAAAGGTTTGTTGAATCCCCCAAATTATCTAATGAACTTGTTTCAAGATAGGCCCATTAAAGATTATTCATGGTGTTACAAAATAAACATTTGTATGCGTATTTAATGTGAAATTGAACTGGTATGAGAAAACAACAAGAGACAAAAGGACAAAGTTTATTGCAAGATTTTATCAAAACATATAGTTATAATTTTTTTCATAAAGATGGACATAATACTTGTTAAAAAATTTAATACTAATTATAATTTAACTAGGATTAACCCTTTTAAAATCAAACACAACTCAAATCTTAAAAAATATAATAAAATTAAAACTGTCAAATGGTATTTTGAAAAAAAGATTGAGCTGGGTTTTCTCTAAGTATGTACCCTCTGTCAGGAAAGTATAGAGCTTCTAACCATGTGTACCAACTGTCTAGGGAATAACGTGTAAATCAGCTCATAAAGAGAACTGAGAACTAGCACTTAAACTATAGGGATAGGAGGCAGAGCGAGCGGTAAAGAAAAAACAAAGCTCTCGACAAAGTCATGGATATCTAATTGGATTGGGAGAGAAATATCCTTTTGATTTGGAAGGTTGATATAGAGAAAATTTAGTTTTCCCTAAACTAGAAAAAATGAGACAATGAAGTCGCGATGCCTACCTTACCATCTTAGTCCAAATAAGGGTTCTAAGGAGAAAGTGGATCATCACTTGGACCAATAGACTCTATTTTCCCCCTCAAACCTAGTTCTTCCAATAGGGCATACCCTGTTTTATCATCAAAGAGAACTTTCTCATTAGTTCTTATGAAAATATAAACCTCGTTGACGAATCTATGAAATGCTATACCTGGAAACCTTTTAGAAAACTGACTATCGAAAAGATTCTTTAAGGCTATATCGAGGAAAACCCGAGTGATATCACCCGCAAGTGGTATTCTTGAGACACCACTATTTGTATAGACGTGAATAGCTCTCAAATCTTCAAAAATAGTGAGGCTAAGAAAATATGAAATTAGCCTATAAACTGATCTATCTCCAACTAAAGGCTTTACCCATAATTTGATCATAGAGGAAGGAATTTCTCTTATTGATTCCCCCAAGTCAATCCTGTACAATCTATCTACCCTTTCCTTTTGTTGAAGATGGGAATAAAAAGAAGGAAACAGACAATCGATTCGGTAACCTTCTTCCGATATCTCACTACGATAAATATGAAGTAGGGTTATGGATATCCCCATTAAGACCAAGGCATCTTTTATTCTAGAGGGAATAATTACATGAATTATATCTTCTCCACCGCCTCCCGTAATCATGAATTTTGGCCGCTCAAGTATTAACCCCTTTAAAAAGTCCCTTAGATCTCTCCCCATTACTCACTTTATTTTTAGGGGTGATAAAACATATCCCCTCCCCCTGATAATAATATTTTACATAGTAAAGAGTCTATCGAGAGGCATATCCATAAATAAAGGATTTTGACTCTAAACGAAGGAATCTGAGCTTTATCAACATTGATAAGCTTTCTAGCTTATGCAGGCAGTTGATGGAACTCTTCAAAAGTGCCAGAAATCTCCCCATCAATGGCATAATTATATAGGCTATCTGCCACAACATTTCCTTCCCTGTACATATAAGAAAATCAAATTTATTTATCCCTCAACAATGTAATAATTTTCCTGACTATTGTATCAATAGCCCAGGGTGCAGACACCTCTTGTATCATGATCAGTCTATAAATAGTTGAATCATCCTCAATCACCACATTTGTGAAGACTTTATGCACACATATTTTAGCAGCTAACTGAATAGCCATTATCTCTAAATACATATTAGTTTAAACGAGTAGCAATACACAAAAAATCACCAACAGCATCTCTAAACACCATAGCAGCACCACTCTTACCTGGATTACCTCTTGATGTACCATCTGTGTTACATTGAATCCATTATACACTAGGGAATTCCCAGCATACTCTTCTATAATGTAGCCTGGGGATGTAGCTCTCCAACTGACTAAACAATTCAGGCCAATTAGAAGACAATCTTTTTATTTAAGGAAACCTGTACACCAGTAAATTATACAGAGTTGCTGAAACCTGAAAAATTAGCCTGTTCAAGGAGATATTACCACCATACCTTCTTTTCTTTCTCCTCTTCCATAGCTCCCAAACAACTACACAAGGCAATGCTTGATATAAGGGATTAAGATATACATTTACAGGGTGTTTCCACCACCTTTGAAATACCTGTTGTAAGCTAACACTATGTGTTAGTCCTGCACCCAAGAAAAAGTACTACCATACCTTATCAGCATATTGACTCTTTAGAAAAAGATACTGCATGGTTTCTACTGTTTGTCGATTACAACACCAAGACCTTGAGGGCATTGTATATCCAAGTCTTGTCAGAATGTCATCCAAAAGAAGTTTACAATATCACACTCTCCATGAGAAGAAAGATATCTTGTTTGGAAACCATAATGCTCTAATTCACATTGTTATGGTGCTTTGGAACACTGCCGATCGCCACCTCTTGCAAGCAACCGCCGGTCACAAATAGGAATAATCATATGCTATCATAGGTGCTTCTAATTTCTTTGGAGATTCTCAATGCAGCATGCACTGAAATCCACCTAGCTACTTACTACTCTACTTAACAACAAATCTAAAATAAAATAGAATTCAAATTAGTCGAGAAAAAGAACCGTACTAGTCAGAATTTGGGGAAAGATAGAGATCTCTCTAGGCTCTCCTGATCAAATTGAGAGCTCGCTTTACCATTCCATGAATATACCGCACCCAGCAGTTCAAGGAGTTGGCTAGATACGGGTCGAAGCCCTACCTCAAAAAAGTCAAGACTTTTGGGCAGATTTCGGTATCCAACCCATCTCGTTCTGACAATTCCCTAGGTTGTTAGAATCTCTAGTTAGATCATGACTAGGAGTCCCATTCATTCATTCATTTATGGGAGTGAATATTTGTTCCCATTCTCCACTGGGTCATCAAGTGATTAGCCAGCTTAATCTATTTTTCCATTCGATGATCTTCACCCTAGGACTGACTCTGTTCGACCTGCCTTGATTGCCTAGCTAATGCTACTGTCGCAAGCAACCTCTCAAAGAATAGGGAGTTAACGACCCTTCTATCTAGATCGATGATTCCGTTCGGCCGAGCCATCTATCGAAAGTCTTGCAAGCAACCTACACTAAGCTAAGCGAGCTAGAAGCTAAAGTAAATCTTTTTTGGCATCTTTTTCTTTGCTTTGATCGTAACTTTGTTTGGTCTTCCTCTTTCCTTCGGCCTATGTTTCAAAGATAGTAAAAAGTTCAAGACTTTGGGATCTCTCTTGAATAGTTATCGGTCAATCCTTTTCTTCTGTTGATACTGAGACTGATACTGTAACTGTCTCCCATATCATTCGATAATAAAGATCCACTACTTGCATTATTGATGCTAAACATAGTACCTCTCTTCCTTACTAGTATACCTACTAGACCTATACTCATTATGAATGTGTTCACCATGCATCTGACTTAGAAACCTTCTGCTTAGACCGTCAATGATAAGGAAGAAGATCTATGGATAATGGGATATAGAAGTCAGGTGCGATAGTCAGCTCAGTAAGAGCGGAAGCGGTCGGGAAAGTTTATCATCAGACAATATAGTGCAAGCGACGTGTAGCGCTTTCCATATGAAGAAGGTGACGTGGGTTTTCCATATAGATGCAGCGCTTGCAAGGCAATTCATACGACGTTTGCAAGATGTTGTACTAACTAGGTTAGGGTAGTGCTTTCCATAAAAAAGCTAGCCAAAAAGCAGGTCAGGCAGGCGAACGATAGTACAAGAAAGCTAACATGCGGGCGAGGTTGAAGGGGTCTTGCACAACCTTCAGATTATCACAAATGCAACCTTTGACCGCTTCGTCGACAACCTCTCATTTGTTCAACTACTCGCGGGGCATGCTGCATTTAGGTATAAGAAGCCCTACCCCAGAAAAAAAGTGTAAAGCATTACTCATGTTAAATTGTGTCCCTTGTAAATGAAAGAGCTCATGCCATAAATTGCTAATGAATAACGAGACCCCAGTCACTTACAATTAAGTGTGGCATTCCATGCAATGAAACTATTAGTCAATGACGTGTTCGTTGCCAAGGTAAATCTTTTTCTTTGCCTTGAAAGATATTGTGTATAAAAAGAAAGATATCCAGTCCTCTTGGGTGGTGGAGAGTGTTGTGTAAAAAGGACAAAGGAGGATCCTATCCGTCAGGAGAAGGAGGAGGAGTAGGAGCTAGCCTTAGGGGAGGAATCGAAGCAAAGAAATTTGTTCATGCCACGATGATCTATATGAAAGGGCAGTTTTGTTGATGCATTCCTCTTGAGAATGAAGAAGAAGAGAGATCTTCTTTTTAATAGGAAAATTTGGTCACGTAGATATTTTATTTCATCAGAATTCGTTGATTGCTCCATACTAATTTATAATGGAAAAACTACTGTTCGTTGTAAGATTACTGAAGGAAAAGTTGGTCATAAATTTGGAGAGTTTGCTTCTATAAAAAAAATGAAGACCTTTGAGAAAAAATATTGGACTAGGAAGAAAAAGGGGGAAAAAGTAAAGTCTAAGCGCATACGGTACGAAAAGAAAATCCAATTTCGGTAAGACTTGATCTGAATCATAGTTTGGATTCAAGTTGATTTAGTGAGGGAGACTGCAAAAGTCACCGAATGGGTCAGTATTTTAGTTCTCCTATATTAGAATATCAACGGAGGACGTTGTAGATGCCTGGGGTGTACACGACTTCTTCTAAGGCTAGAAGACCACTGGAACACACCCAGGACTATAGCATGTCGTGAAAGAAACACACTGGAAAGGCGTGCTTCGATCGTTTCTCCGGGTCATAGTTGAATGTAGATATCATGAACGTGAGGTGTAGGATACCATTCCAAGAAACCCGGGTAACCATTTCCCTATGTGCCAATCGCTAGCGCAACCAGGGCCTCGGCGTCCAGCTCAGCTGGAGAGGCCTAGCCTGATCTAAGAACTGCTAATCCAGTTCGGATAGACTTCATTCAAGAATACCACCGCCCCAGAAATCAATAAGAAAACAAGTGCTGATGTTTTAGATCAGTGAATAAATCGAAAGGAAAGGAAAAAAGAGACCTTTATCGCTCAGTACCTAAAGTGCACTATGCTCCGCTTCAATAAATGAGAGTTTTTGGTGGAACCAGTGAACCGCGCGATCTGGTTAGATGCATGGGATAGAGAGCTCGTAGTACCTACTACCGCAGCTACGCAGTGGAAGGGAAGGAGCCTAAATTAACCCCCTTCTTTTTTTTCTTTGAAAAATGCAGTAAGGAGTAAGGAAATTAAACTCTCGAATGAGACTAAGAAGCTACCGACCGTTCCAACGCGCCCTTGACCTATTTAGATATTGACCAAAAACCTATCTCTTAAGTGAAGACTAGTTTAAGCTGTCAAACAAGTGATGATTGAATGAAAGAAAAACCACTAGTAGGGATATGGATGGATTCTCGCTCAGTAAAGAGAGTTGTAGGATTCATAAAACAAGAGAAGAGTATCTCAAAGTATGGGGCAAAGGATGTAGCATTTTGACTTTGTCTCCCGGGATCCACCACAGGTTGGCTTTGAGAGTCGTGTGATGGGTGACTATCCAGCACGGTTCTGAGAGCACTTTTATTCTGTACTAGTGAATGGAAGTCCCCCCGATCAATCAAGAAGGAAACGACTCTTCCCACGGAGGAGTCACCATTGACTCTATTTATTATTATGGTAAATCAGTGTATTAAGATGTCAATCTGAGATCTTATTTTGGTTCGATATGTCCACCTATGAGACTCACTTTTGGCTTTCGTCTTGGTAGGTGTATTATTATACATTTTACCAAAAGAATATTCATTCATTTCTTACTTCCCCATCGACCACAATAACTGAAACGATGTAAAAAATCCAGACCCGTAAAGGAGAAGGGCCGGTGGGGGGCATTTGGAAAAGTTGGGTCGATCGAGTGTCTTCATTTAAATAATGGTACAGAAGAAAAATAAAATGAAGTGAGAGGTCAAGGAGTAGGGAAAAGAGTCGAGTCAATCAGGTTCGATGATCGAGAGAAGCAAAACGAAAGCAGGATTTGGCCGAAAAGAAGCAAGGCTATGGATACTATGACCGATCACCATCAATAAAGAAGAATCTTTCTAAATCATTTCATGTTAGCGGGGCTTTCAAGCATCCTAAATACGCCGTGATTGAAAATGACATAGCGTTTCTGAAAATGATGACTCCTTCAGAAAAACAAACTTATTCAAGTTCTTTTTCACAAAGAAGTCCCGCTCCAACCACCCGACGATACATCTACTTAAAAGGACCCTCCCCGAATTCTTCCCTTCCTTGAATTATTCGGTCCTGCAATACTTATTGAATAGAAAAAAGAAAATGCACTTCGACCCCGTCGTAGTTCTCAATCATTTTGTGGCATCGGGCATGGCTGAACCATCTACGATAGGGGGAGCTAATGCACAGGGAAGAAGCTTAGATAACAGAATACATTCTTGCATCACCTTTTTTGTAGAAATCTAACCCAGCGATAAAAAGTATTTGGCCGAAGCCAAAAAGAGGGTGACCCACTTTATTCGCCAAGTGAATGATCTTCGCTTTACGGGAACAACAAAAACCACCATCTCACTCTTTCTTTTCTTTGGCGCTACCTTTTTTTCAAGGGAGGGGTGTATAATAAACTTTTTTTTAGGATTCCCGGGAATAACTCCTAGGTCAATTAAGGAGAAAATATTAGAACCTCATGGGTAAGGATAAGGTAATAAAATTAATAAAGAAATTCATAGAACTAAATAGGATAGAAGAATTGATAAGGGGAATAGAGATGATGATAGAGATCATACTGAGAAACAGAAGAATTCCATACGGGTACAACTATTATTTGAACGAAGGGAAAAAATGCAATATTTGTTGTATAATAGAACAAACACTAATACCTTAATTGAATCGGTCAAGATCAAATCTGTTTATCAAAGTGCTTATCCGATTGCTTAAGACATCGCTTTTCAACCGAGGAAAAAAACAAGATCATTTCATTCTATTTTTAGTAAAATAGTGAAGGATATTCCATTAGTAATGAAAAGAGGGGTGGAGGGGATCCGTATATGTTGTTCAGGTCGATTAGAAGGTGCAGAAATAGCTAGAACTAAATGCAGAAAGTATGGAAAAATATCTCATAATGTATTTAACCAGAAAATAGATTATACTCCTGCGGAAGTATCTACTCGTTACAGAATCTCAAGTGTCAAAGTGTGGATTTCATATAGTAAAAAAAAGGGAGACGTGTTATCCGAAGCGTACTAAATATAGTAAATATCGTAAAGGAAAATGTAGTAGGGGTTGCAAACCGGATGGTACACAACTTGGTTTTGGAAGATATGGCACTCAAAGTTGTAAAGCTGGTCGTCTTTCATATCGAGCCATTGAGGCAACTCTTCGTGCTATAATCGGACACTTTCATCGTGCTATGAGCGAACAATTCTGAAGAAATGGTAAGATATAGGTAAGAGTTCTCACTGATATCCCTATTACTGAGAAACCTACAGAAGTAAGAATGGGAAGAGGAAAAGAAAATCCTATGGGTTGGATTGCTCGTGTGTCCAGGGGATAAATCCTATTTGAAATGGATGGAGTGAATTTGTCAAATGGTCGACAAGACGCTACATTAGCGGCGCATAAACTATGTTCATCAACCAAGTTTATTCAGTGGTCATAAGTTTATTAATCTAACCCAAATTGGTACACGCCAATTCCATTTCGCCGGATTGAAAGAACCATCAATCACTATGATCTTTTTCTTAGAAAATAAATTACGTAAATTCTGCCTTTTTTTATCCCATACTTTTTGTTGGTCAACAACCAACCAAAGTGCTCTATATTTCTTCACTACTCGTATAGGAAAGGTGGAAGAAATTCAGTCTCTCTTTTTGGGAGCAGTGCAGTCAAAGAATGAACCAAACCAAATGATTGTTCTAGAATGGCTATTCCTCACAATTGCTCCTTGTGATGCAGTGGAACCATGGTAATTAGGATCTTAAGATGCAACAACACCTATAATGCAAGGAATAACAGACTTATGTAATGATGTCTTTTTCTTTGTTATTTTGATTTTGTTTTTTGTATCATAGATCTTGTGTTGCGCTTTATGGCATTTCCACTATAAAAAAATCCAATCCCGCAAAGGATTGTTCATGGAACTACTATCGAGATTCTTTGAACCATATTTCCTAGTATCATCCCTAAGTTCATTGTTGTACCATCATTTGCTCTGTTATACTCAATGGACGAAGTAGTAGTAGATCCAACCATTACTATAAAATCTATAGGACATCAATGGTATCGGAGTGCGCCTCTTCACGAGGGTGAATAAAGTGCAACAAAATGCCTTAAAGTTGAATATGGTTCGCGAAGCATCTGGCTTACCAGTAATCTCCCATTCCCGCTGTCGAGAGACTTTAATAACTATAGCATGCCATTAATGGGGATTTGAGGTGGTTAGACCTATACCTCGAATTGCTCCCAGCATAGGAGCCTATGGTTCTATTCTTATTGTTGCTGAAGGTACACATCCCTCTTCTCCGTGTGGAACGATATACGAGAAATAGATACTCAGCCTGCAATGTCCGATAATGGCGCTGAAGTAGTGAATCTATCGGTACCATAGCAGTGGTATACAACTTTGTACCTAACGGCCGGCCTTGTAATCTTTTGGAATGGGTGATCCCCGTTGGCAACAACCATGGTAGTAGTTCCGGAACTACTGGGCTGGGGAAGGATCTAAAATCCACTTGATTGGTTGGAGAGGACCTGCACGATAGCATGTCATGCGTATCAGAGCAAGCGGTTAAGGCCAAGGGTGGAAGAAATGGGGAAATGCCTCTAAGACCTTTATCATTGATTTACTTGAGGAAAGAATGCGAAACGTTTGTCTATTCATTTAAACCATTTAGGAAGTCATCCACTCCATCTATTTAACTACTTTGTCTTCCTTTATCTTAATTTTTTACAATTATAACATGACTGATTTCAGTTCAATGGGCATCTTCACGAGTCCTCTTCCACGCTTTACAATCACCTTATCTTGATCCTATGTTACTTGTGATTCTGTGGTAAATTATGTTTAATTTTTTATTATTATACATTAAAAATGTTTAACTTTGTTTTATTTCATTGTTTTAGTGGCTACCTTCTGAAGTGTCTCATTTCATTCCTGAACATCGTGTTACTTTTGTGATCCATCACAAGAAAAAGAAAGGAAAGGAAAAAGTCATCCCGAGGAGTGGCAATCGAAGGAGAGTGTGTCGTGGTTGGTGTAAGTTCATTCGAGAGTCTCCTTTTTTACAAGGAGATGTTCTTGACTTCCTCATTAAGGTAATCTTGTGCGGATGAGTGAAAGTTTATGTATTGAATAAGCACCGGTCTTTTTTTTATGTTTCTGGTATCTTTGAACATTATGGTTGAAATTATATACTATCATGGATGTCCTAATTTTTGTGTTAGCACACTTTTTTTATGTTGTTATGATGAAGTTTATGTTTTTTTAAGGAATTTATCTTCCAATCATATTAATTTTTAATTAATAACTTACAAATATAGTAACAAAATAATTTACTATTTTTTGTATCACTTTCAAGCTTGATTGATAAGTAGACGTATTTAGGTAAGTAATAATTTTAAAAAAATATACGGTAAATAATAATTATTAGAATGAATACACTATGTTTTTATATATATTTACCAAATGAAATGGAAAAGAGAAAGCAAATATTTTACTAATCTTTACAAAATTGATTGATAGATCCAACGAAAAATAAAGGTAGGATGAGATTTTTTTTTACTATTTATAAATGAGATAGCATGTTGCTTAGACTGTGGGATTATGATGATGTTTGAAACTAAATATATAAGTTATTTAATATCTTAGCTATTGTTAGTGATTTACTTTAACCAATTAAATCTTAGTCCTTATATTTAACTTAAGCCATGTGTCCTTAATCCTAGTAAGACCTTAGGAAAAATGGAAAGAGGGGATATATAGAGGAGCCAAATCGAAGAAAATGAATTAGGATGACACTAGATGATCGATTGATTTCATTCATTGAAATAAAACAACCGATGCATGTGGAATGGGTTCAAAGAAAAAAATAACAAAAGAGAAACACAAAAAAAACTTGTAACATTAGGAGCATTTCACCAATATAGTGACCGATCAGAAAAATCATAAAACAAACCACCCAAATGTGACTACCTAAAGCAGTAGAATCCTAGAACACTCATTCTTCCTTGCTATGGTTCTTGAAGCTTTGCTTTACTCACCTTGGTTAGCCCCCTCGTCTTGTTGTGGTTCATTAGAATCGATGTTATTTAATAAGGAGATACCACCAGGGTTATTATGAAGTATCTTCTGAAAGAAGTCATAAGATTTGGTCAAATGGTTCGATTCATATAGCAAGATTATTTCAACATAGTTGTTACCTTTCCACTTGAGCAAATGCCTAATGAGATCAATGATCTCATCCTCAAGTAACTTAAACTGCTCTTTGCGGTTTTCATAGAGTTTTTCTATGACATCAGGGGAAGTCCAAACCCAAAGAGGTTTCTTGCTTCTCAAGGGTGTTCTCTCCATTCGTAAATTTAATTTTTTCTCTGAATAGAGGAAGAGAAATAAATATTGAGGAACGGATATCCAGCACATATTTATAGAGGGCAAAAAATACCATGTGACATCTAGTAACGCATTGAAATGACGTCTAGCTTATTTTCAGTTAAAATTTGTGATTTTTTGGGCGTTTCTTGATTTCATATGGCAGCAAAATTATTAACCACAAAGTATAAGTAACAATATTTTAGTCTAGTAAAATCAATGTGAAATAATTAGTTTAAATTTTAGTTGTTGAACGTAAATATCTATCACTATCTAAAAACTAATAGTCATGATGGCACTTGTCACAGAAAGCCTTGACAAGTAAGCGTATTACTCAAACTAATATGAAATGAGAAAATAACACCAAAATCCAAAGTAAGGCTTTTAGAACGAAATCAAACCACACATATACAATACTAGCAGAAAAATACATAACCATGATACCATAAATCTTCCCAAAATTTGGTGTCACAGTGCAAGAACCAACTAAGTACATTTCGAAATCAAAATATAGAATTGATAGTCCAAAAGGAACATAATTTGTCTCTGAATAAAAAACAAGACATAAACTAGATAAGAAGAGGTAGTAGATCAACTCTGGATGCATAGAACGACTGCTACCTTGAAAATACTCCAAGCACCGCCCCAAACAAGCTACCATGCGATACACTCGTTCTTTGATCTGCACCAAAAGGGCGCAATAGGGATGAGTAAGGTCCACTTGTATTCAGTAGGTATCATAGGCCGACTAAGCAAAGTAGAAAATAAAGTATATAAAATACACACGATGGGCACGTCACCTACATTCAGAAAATATCCCAAATAGTAGCCCACACCGTCTCCACTAACAGTTCAAAAATATATACATATTTCAGATACAAGTATGAGAAAGAAATATAATAAATAGACATCAAATCAAGCACGAAACTATAATACAGAATGTAAACAATGTATGAAATGCAATGAAGATGAAGATGATGATGTGATATGTCCGAGGTTGTCCCACAACCTCTGCATACACTTACTGAGTTGTGCTCCTGAGGTAGGACCCATGGGTGGGTCATTAATCCATATACAATCCAATAACCAATACCAATCTAATATCTATAACTCTTCTCTGGCACATACATCAATAGAGGGTTTTTAAAAATATCACATTTTTTGTTAGAAACCAATATTTTCATGGTGGTACAAATGTTTCATGAATGTATATGACATGAAGATGTAATGCTCACACCCAACCAGAATGAGAATTTTCAAAATCAACTAATATACCAATCATGTGATCCAAAATCCACTTAATATGTCAACTGTCCATGATCCAATATGATCCATATACTGATAGAGAAAGATATGCAATAATATGACAGTGATACCACATAGACCCTAACTTAGGCAATTTCTGCCAAAAAGAGTTCAACCAAATATATATATTAATACCAATCCAGCAACATCATATAAGATCCCACATGGTCACACAGAGCAAATAACGTCTCAAAACTATCAGATAACAACCACATAGGCCCCATACAAGCATAAAACAATAAAAAAACCATTTCCATGATTAGTTTCCTCACCCATAACATGCCTTTAAATCAATATTAACTACCCATCCTAGTCTGAAGAAAGTTAAGTCATAACCTACCTCGAATGAAGAAATTGACCCTTAAAGCCTTCAACAAGAAGCCTTCTCCACATGAACAAACTCGAAATCAACTAAAATATACAAATATAGAATCTATGCATCAAAAAGAAATAAATAATAACCATATTGTCCATTTTTCAGTCGAAATCAAAACGGATCCCCAAAATGGGTTTTTAAAAAAGAAGGTAAAGCTAGAATTTTAGTTCATAAATATATTGCCCATGATTAAAGAAACCTATAGAAGAAAATGCAAGTGAAAACAGGTTGAGATTGGGATTTAAATCAAAGAAATACTAATTTAGGCCTTCCAGGCCAAAATCCCCACATTCTACTTTTGAAATCATGATTTAACTAGTTTTAGATGACAAAATCAAAGAAATTTTTTTAAATAGGGAGTATTACCAATCTTGAAAATGGAAAAAATCACCCAAAAATCCAAAGCTCTAAGTATCAAAATGGTGAAGAAATCAAGAAAAAAAATCTATTTTTACAAGTACCAGCGTTGACCACTTTAGCGGTCACTATTAAAATGGTCAAGTCCTGCTTTATTGCTATCCGCGTAAGCATGCCAGTCCACTAAAGCTGACAAGGGCTAGCAGCTCTTCTAAAGCGGACATGCCACTGATAAAGCGCCCTTTCCAAGTTAGAGTCAGCCACTTAAGAGGCTAAGTGGCTCCTTAGCGCCTACCGGTAAAGCAGCCAAAATGGCACTTTAAAGGCTACACCAGTGGGGTGGTGCATCATCTAAACTTGAAAAAATTTCCAAGTCCCCGCGGTCCCCTCGGGATTCATCTGGAATTTTGAGAATAAAAACAAACTATGCTACCCTATCAAATTCGATGCTTCAGACTCAATTTGAAAAAATATCATTTTTCAAAAAATTGACCCTCGAGACCTAATTTTACAACTTTTTGAATCAAGGGTCGAAATGAGGTACCAAAGCTGTAAATCACACAAACCATGCTACCAACCTAAAATTAACATTTTTTATTTGTTGGCATAGTCCGTTTTGCCATTCGATGCACAGAATATAAATATTGACCGAAGTCAACTATAAAACCTTTTTAACCACCAAAAAAATACAAGCTAACACAAATCACACTGACATACATTGAAAATTGAGCCAATCATCCCCATATCCTAAAAATACCACAAAGAAACCACGGTGAGGCATAAAATGTTCAAATCAAGAAGAAATGAATAATTCACGAAAACCACCAAAAATAAAGTCATTACATCATCCACCACTAAAAATCTAGTTCGTTCTCAAACTAAAGGCAAGAGAAAGTACCTGAATCAGTGAAAAGTTGGGGATAACTACCACACATATCTAACTCGACCTCCCAAATAGCCTCATCTATAGTTCGATGCTTCCAATGGACCTTAACTACCAGAATATCTCTAGAGAGCAACCGTCTGACATCCCTGGCTAGAATAGAGATGGGTTCCTCAACAAAACACATATTCTTATCTAACTTCTTTGAATCCCAACGAATCACTTGAGACTCATTCTTAATATAACATCGAAGAATGGAAACATGAAAAACTGGATGGATAGATGATAAAACTTGAGGCAATGCTAACTAATAAGTTGCATCCCCAATAGTCTGAAGAAACTCAAATGGGCCAATAAACCTAGAGCTAAGCTTGTCTCTCTTTCCAAACCTCATCATGCCCCCTCATGGGAGACACACGAAGGAAGATTCGATCACCAATACTAAACCTCAAGGCACGAAGTATACGATCTATATAGCACTTCTACCTACTCTGAGCCACTCAAAGTCTATCCTGAATTATCCAAACTTTATCTAAGGACTCACGAAGTAAGTCCGTACCTTGAGGTATAATCTCAAAAACGACCAACCAACTAGATAACAACAACGCCTACCATACCAAGCCTCCAAGGGATCCATTTCAATAGTGGAATGGTAGCTATTATTATATGCAACTTTTGCAAGAGCTAGATGTTGCTCCCACTAACCTCTAAAGTCCATAACACAAGTGTGGAGCATATCCTCCAAAACCTAAATAGTATATTTTGATTGACCATCAATCTGGGGTGAAAACTTATACTAAGATCAACCCGGGTACCCAACCCCTTATGAAAAGTATCCAAAAGTGAGATGTGAAGATGAACTATCTTACAAATATTGATACAGGCCAATATCTCAACTCTGACAAAAAACCTGAACCGGAATAAAATGATCAAATTTTGTCAACAGATCCACGATGACCCAAACATTATCAGAACCACGAGAAGTATGAGGTAACTCTGTTATAAAGTCCATAGTGATTTATTCCCATTTCTACTCAGGAATGGGTAAATTCTGAAGAAAACCACTAGGACTCAAATGTTTGGCCTTCACCTACTAAAAACATAGGCAAAGAGCTACAAAATTTGATCTATCTTTCCTCATACCACCCCACTGATAGTGCTATCACAAATCAAGATACATCTTAGTCACTCCTACATGGATAAAATACCTAAAACAATAAGCCTCATCCAGAATCAACCTCACCCAATCACGTACTCTCGGCACACAGACTCGACCTCCAATCCTCAAAACACCAACTAGATCAAGTGTCCTTAGCCTCTCCACTCAACAACTTATCTCGAATAACTCTCAACCCAATATCATTAAACTAATGAACTTGAATCTACTTCAAAGAATACCTAGCCTCAACAAATACCAAAATATACCCAGGTGCCAAAATATCAAGCGTAGCCACCTAGTTAGCCAAAGATTGAACCTCTAAATCCAAAGGTCTCTCTTGGGTCAAAAGATTCACCAAGCTACCTATGCTAGTTGACTTCCGACTCAAGGCATCCAAAACCACGTTAGCCTTAGACGGATGATAGAGAATAGTCATGTTATAATTCTTAAGCAACTCAATTCAATAACACTGCAGCATATTATGATATCATTGGGTTAAGAAACACTAAAGGCTATGATGATCTGAGAAAATCTCACAGCGGACTCCATACAAGTAGTGCCTCTATAAGTTCAAAGCAAATACAATCGAGCATAACTCCAAATCATAATTAGGGTAATTTCTCTCATGAAGCTTAAATGTGCCATGGTTTCATGGAACTTTTAATGCTTAAAACCAGAAAACATGCAAGACTTAGGTTTGTTTTGTTAGATATGATGTGTTTTTATGTTTGGTTTGCAAGGTTACTTGATTTTTATGGTTGATTATTAATTTAAGATTCTGGGTTTTATCCTTAAATTATTGTAAGATTAGTCATATGCATTGTTTTTTGAATTTAATAGATGTTCTTGCAAACATGAGCGGCTAAATCACCTAACTAGGGTTGCAGGTACCCTGATGAAATAACGAAGAAGAGGAAGGGAAAAGTCATTCTTGATCAATATTCTTTCATGTACTGTGATCATCTTTAGTTTGATTGCCTTCTTAACTTTTACGGAAGTTAAGAACCTACCTGTATTCTATACATCCTTCAAAAGAGGGGTAGGGATTAGGAAAAGAATATCACAATAGTAATTTGAGGCTACCAACCCTCATATAATTAACTTGATAGTCAAAAGGTAATTGTTAATCTGGGATCCAGGATAAGGGTTAGTAAGGCGTTACTTTGAGACTCAAAAATTAAAGAGTAAAATTTACTAAAGGTGTTCATAAGATGATTAGTGATACATATCTTATCAGATTCTGCATGAAAGGTATTGGGATAGTTTGGTGGAGTACAATAAGTCTACAAAGTTAGGAAGTCGGGGGCAACACAGTCCTAGTATTCATCTCATATTAATTTTAACCAAACCAATCAAGATTTATTACTATTGATACCGTTCTAAAAAATCCCCCCCTCCATTTACCTTTTTGTATTTTTTTGGATACTTTGGCAAGTTTGTGAGAGATATTTGGCCTACTCCTTGTGGGTTTGACCCCAAAATTTTTTAGATTATATATTTGACAACAACCGTATTATACTTCTTGGAGATATAGTTTTAGACGACATCAAATTTTGGTGTTGTTGATGGGGAATACGGTTACAGATTGATTGACAGAGTTTATTTAGGTTGTTGGTTTTACTTTTTTGCCATTCTTGGGATGTATGCCATTTGTATTCTCATTACTCAGAGTCAAGGCATTCCCGTAAACCCACCTGATCCAAAGCTTCAAAGAACCCTATGACTGAATCATAGGATGTAAAAACATGGTCATGATGCTAAACATGAGCATCCTTAATATGATCCACTGTCCTTGAATCCACCTCCTCCATATGGTGTTCAAAAGATAACTGAGAAAACTACTGCTCGGTTATTAGTTAAAGATCGAAGAGAGACTACTACCTATTTTGCAGCTCAAGAAACTAGAATAAGATAGGAAGCTGAGCATCGAGCAGAACTTGACAGAGCTAGGAGAGGGATTTCAACCACTCCCATCCTTTAAGTACGTGCCATCATAAGATTATCTGAAAGAAGGCTTAGGTCATATTGAGACTATTGAGATAGGAGCTATTATTCCTTCTAAGTTACCCCAAGGAGTGAAGTTTTATATTGCAAGTGCTATAATTCAGCTGCTCAATCTAAAGGGTGATTTTGTTGGTCAGCCGACTAATGAAGCAAACATGCACATTTTGAATTTCTTTGGCATCTGCACTTTGTATAATTTACCTGAGGATAGAAAAAAAACTTTGAGACTCAGATTATTCCCATTTTCTCTACTGATGAAGTTACACTATGGTTAAGGGAATTACCCCATGGGTTCATTACTAATTAGAACGAGTTACAAAAATAGTTTTTTAACCAATTCTTCTCGTCTTTTAGAATAATGCAGTTAAAGGATGAGATTTATAATTTTAGGCAATTGCATTTTGAACCAATGCATGAGGCATGGTTGAGCTTCAAGAACAAGTTAATGATGATGCCCTATCACAGGAGTATAGGGAGGATTTTATTGGATATATTTTATCAATCCCTAAATGTCAATACTAAAGTTATTGCAGAAACTATTACTGGTAGAGTATTTATGAGCCTATATTAGTAGTTAGCTTTGGAAATCTTAGAATGGGTCTCTATTACCAATCGAGGGTGGCATACTCAGGAGGTAGAAATAAGAGTTGGTACTTATGATATTGGTGCTTCCAGTGAGCAAAGAATCATAGATTATATAGTGTCTCAAGAGATTGCACAACTGAGGATAAAGATTGGGTTACTGACCAAGCAATTTGCAACTATGAGTTTAGATAAGGTGAATGTTGTGGGTGCACAAGGTAAACATCCTAAGCTCTATGATTCAAATATTAAGAAAGATGCAAGTACCTGGATAGAGGAATGTTGGGTTTTCTAGCCAAGGGACAAGGGTCTAATCAAGACACTTGGAACCTGAGGCAAGGGAACCAAGGTTGAAACTATTATGGGGATCGATAAGGGATCAGAGCAGAGAGAGACTGACTTGAGAAGAAATAATGACTACATGGAAAAGAGTGGTGCATATGTTCCACCAGGGAACCGTGATACTGATTTAAGGATGGAAGCATTTCCTAATAAGTTTGTTAAAGGTTTAGATAATCAAGAGAGTTTCCTTAAGGAGATTAAGGTAGTATTTTAGGATTGAGCTAGAAATTAGAATAGAATTCTATCGTAATTAAAAAGCTTGAGCAGTAGTTTGGTTAGATATCGACTACTTTAAATCAACATCAACCGAGCACTCTTTCGAGAAACACTATACATAATCTAAAGAATGGTAGGCATTATTTAGTCATCACCAGTCTGAGTGGAAAAGTGACTATTGATCCTCCTAAACATATAGTTAATGAGGTATGGGATGATGTTGTTGATATTAATGATGCACCCAAAGCAGAATTTGAAAAGTTGGTGACTAGTAGTGAGTTATTGCAAAAATCAATGGGTGTTGATAAATGAGTTAAGAAGGATAAAGGTAAGGGGATGGAAGTCGATCCTATAGTAAATACCATTTGATGACCCTACCTTTTTCTCAGAGGTTGAAGAAGAAGAAAGAGGAAGGGAAGTATCAAAAGTTCATTTCGATGTTGAAGGAATATCTGTTAATATTCCTACTATGGAAGCATTATAGCAGATGACTGGCTATGAAAACTTCATGAAATATCTTTTTACTAAGAAGAGGAAGGTGATTTTTGAACCCATTTATACTATGCACCATTATAGTGCTATTGCTTATTGCTCTTTGGTTGAGAAGAAAGAGGACCCTGGAACTTTCATCATTTTTTACACTATTAGGTATCTAAATTTTCACGAGCATTATGTGACGTGGGAGCTAGCATAAATCTGACTCCATTAGTGGTTTACAAGTATTTGAGGTTTGGGACACTTAAGCCTATGTCAATAAGATTATTGATGGCTGACCAAACTGTGAAGAAACTGGTTGGTATATTGTGTGATGTTTTGGTGTAGGTATCTTCCTTCATATTTCTAGCTGATTTTGTGATCCTTAACTGTGAGGTGGATTTCAATTTTTTTATCATCTTAGGAAGGCCCTTCTAGCCACGGGTAGGACATCCGTTGACATGGTGATGGGACATATGAAATTCAGGCTCAATGATGAATAAGTTACTTTTAGTGTGGATCAATTAATGTGGAAGCTAAAATATATGAGAGTGGTGTTCATGATAGACACAATTAATGATAATGCATTAACTGTACCTCTTGAAGAGAGACTTGGTGTTGAGGCACTAGCGACAATTATCATTAACTTTGATAGTGATGGTATCAATATATATAAGGAGATAGTGAGCTCACTTTATGATAAAGGTTCTTATTATTATGGTCTGAAGAAGTTAGATCATTATTTGAAGAATAGAGCAACTCCACCAGCTCGTCCATCTATTGAAGAGCCACTGGTCTTAGAGTTGAAGGCCCCTCCTCTCATTTGTGATATGTATTTTTGGGGGATGACAATACCTTACTAGTCATTATTGTTGCTGATTTGTTGGAAACATTGGTTGAGGCATTAATTTCAGTAATGTAGAGACTCATGAAGGCCATCGGATGGATTATTGCAGATATTGAGGGAATTCCTCCCGAGATTCGAACTCATAAAATTCAACTTGAATTGAATTATGTTCAAAGCATTGAGCACCAGTGTTTTTTGAACCCACCTATGAAAATGCTGGTGAAGAAAGAGATCATAAAGTGGTTACATACAGGCGTAGTTTATCCCATTGCTGACAGCAAGTGGGTGAGCTCATCTTAATGTGTACCTAAAAGAGATGGGATTACTGTGGTCATAAATGAGAAGAATGAGTTAGTTCCCATAAGACCTATTATTAGTTGAAGAGTGTGCATAGACTATAGAAAGTTGTACACTTGGGCATAAAAGGGTCATTTTATTATGCCTTTTATGGATCTGATGCTAGACAGATTTGCAAATAGTGGTTGGTACTATTTTCTTGACAGTTATTCAGGATATAATAAGATTTCCATTTTCCTCGAAGACCAAGAGAAGAATACTTTTACATGCCCATATGGTACTTTTGCATTCAAGAGGATGTTGTTCGAACTTTTCAATGCTCCTACCACCTTTTAGCATTGCATAATGTCGATATTGTCTGATATAGTAGAGGACACTATAGAGGTCTTTATGGATGACTTTTTTATTGTTACAGACTCATTTGATGATTGTTTGGACCATTTAGCTAATGCACTTCAGAGATGGGAAGAGTGCAACCTAATGTTATTTTGGGAAAAGTGCCACCTTAAAGTGAAGAAAGGGATTGTTCTTAGACATAAGATTTTGAAGTAGGGTATTAAATTGAAAGGACAAGATAGAGGTGATTGAAAAATTTCATCCACTGGTTTCAGTTAAAGGTATAAAAAGTTTATTGGGTCATGCAGGGTTCTATAAGAGATTCATCAAAGAATTCTCTAAAATTTCTAATCCAATATGTAAGCTTTTTGAAAAGGAGGTGAAGATCGTGTTTGATGATGCTTGCCTCAAGGCCTTTGAGTGCCTTTAGAAGAATTTGATCTCAGCTCATATTATTGTGTCTCCAGACTAGTCCTTTTCTTTTGAGGTGATGTGTAATGCTAGTAATGTGACTTTAGGAGCTATCCGAGCCAAAAATATGAGAAGATCCTTTACCCAATCTACTGTGTCAGCAAAGCATTAAACCCTGCACAAAAAAATTATACAGTTACTTAACAGGAGTTACTAGTGGTGGTTTTTACTTTTGAGAAATTCTGGTACTATTTGATAGGGACCAAAGTCATTATTCATACCGATCATGTAGCATTAAGGTATCTCATATCGAAGCAATATGTTAAGTCGAGGTTAATTATTTAGGTGCTCTTATTTCAAGAATTTAACTTTGAGGTGAAAGACAAGAAAAGCACTGAAAATGAAGTTATAAACCACCTATCCCACCTCGAAGAGGAGGAAATGCTATAATTAGGGGATGATCTTGAAATTAAAGATACTTTTCTAGATGAGCATATCTTGGAAGCTTCATAAGTCTTAATCCCCCAGTTTGCTAGTTTTGCCAACTCCTTGGTAAGTTACCTTGTCCCGAAAGACTTATCATTTCAGCAGCGCAAATGATTCATGCATGAGGTATGAAATTTTTTTTGGGATGAGCCTTACTATTTTGGGTGTAGGCATATGGAGGTATATTCCTGAGGTAGAGATGATAAGCATACTTGAGGCTTGTCATTAATCACCAGTTAGGGGTCATCATGGTGGTAATCATCTAGTCTAAAAAATTCTGCAACGTGGGTACTATTGGCCGACTATCTTCAAATATGCCTATGATTATGCTCGGGCATGTGATCAATGTCAGTGGCAAGGTAATATTTCGCGGAAATATGAACTCTCCATGATACCGATTTTGGAATTAGAGTCGTTTGATGTTTGGGGAATTGATAGTGACCGCATTGTATCTTCTGCAAGGGTATAATTTGGGTGACATAAAATTTTGGCGCCATTGTGGGGGGGATATGGTTGTGGATTTATTGATTGAAATTGTTGAGGTTTTTTGTTCTTCTTTAGGTGTATGCCAGTGTATGCTCAATAGTAGGAGTCAAGGCAATCCCTTGATCTTATTTAATCTAAAACCAAAAAGAATCCTATAACAGAATCATAGGATTTCACAACACGGTCATGAGGCTCGTCATGAGCTACCTTAAGATGATCCATAGGACTTACCTAGCATGCAGCTCAAGAGATAGAGAGAGCAAGACAGAGACCGACAACTGATCGTCAAGCAAAACTCAATAGAGATAGAAGAGATAGATCTCTAGTAACCCCAGCATTTTAGATCTAGCCAGCATATGAATATCCATTAAAGACTTGGGTTCTGTTGAGCCTATCAAGATAGGAGCTATCATTCCTCCTGAATTAGCCTAGGGGGTGAAGTTCGACATTACTAGTTCTATGATCCAGTTGTTTAATCTGAAAGGTGTGTTCGTTGGCTTGCTGATTGATGATCAAACATGCACCGCATAAATTTTGTTGGGATTTTCACTTCATACACTATACCTGGGGTGGATCAGAAAGCTCTTAGACTTGGTTTATTCCCATTCTTTCTATGTGGTGAAGCAACATTAATGTTAGGGGAATTACCTTGTGGGTCCATTACTACTTGGAATGAGTTACGGAAGCTATTTTTAGACCATTTTTTCCCTCCTACTAGAATGCTATAGTTGAAGGATAAGATCTATAATTTCAGGCAATTGCATCCTGAATCGATGTTTGAGGCATGGTTTCGGTTTTAGAATAAGTTAATGATGGTGCCTAATCACAAAATTTTGGGGAGAAATTTGGTAGAGAATTTCTATCATGCCCTAAATACCATTTCTAGAGCTATGGAGGATACTATTACTGGTGGATCATTCATGAACCTGCATTGGGAAGCAACAACAGATATCTTAGATCGAATCTCTCTTACCAATCGAGGTGGCTTACTTGAGAGGCAGAGAGAGATGCCGACACTTATGCTATTTGTGCTTCTAATGAGCCTAAACTGGTTGATAATTTAGTGGCTCAAGAGGTTTCACATTAGAGAACAAAGATCGGGTTATTCAGCAGTTCACAACTATGAAATATGTGACGGTAAATGTTGTAGGCGCACAAGAAAAAACATCTAAGTCATATGTTTTTTATGTGGATGAAGAGGCAAAGTATATAGATAGAAAGTTTGTGAGATTTTGAGACAAGGTTCAAACATATGATTAAGACAATTAGAACTCAAGGCAAGGGAATCAAGGTCGGAACTACTATATGTCACGACCCGACCCCGAGCCTAGATGTGATGGGTATCTCAAGCCCAATGTGGTCCAGAAACCACCCCCATTATTTGTCCAATCCAAACATGATATAGTATAATAGGGGAAGCGGTCCAAACAAACATATGAAAGATAAATAAACCAAGGAAAAGGTTATAAGATTCCAAATAGATATCCCAATCCATAATTTTCCACAAAATCCTCTAAAAAAATCTGAATATCAACTAGGTCGGGACATGCCTCCCACCATGACAGTGACAATGACAATGATAATGTTAATGTGAACTCTTCAAATATAAAATATGAAAAGAAACTAATGGAATTACTAAGATTTTTGTAGGATGGAAACTCACTACTTCACTGCAAACAAACCGACGAACTCGGGTCACCTAACACTGCACAAAGGTAAAGGAGGTGTCCTCAGACCCTAAATTATGAAACTATATAGCATCCTAGGATGGTTAGCGGGGTGAGCTCTAGAATTTAACTTGGGATAGGGATAAAATAATGTCATTTCAAAATCTAGTCCAAACTCAGTGTACATGTTCATATACATGCATGCATGCATACATATATATAAGATGTTGGGACAGGGAACAAGGTTTAGCATGATATTTCAAATTGTTAACCTTGACTGTGTATCTCTAATCATCCTAAAAACACCCAAGGTCTATATGGGTCCGGATCTCCCCACCGGAAGGGCGCTAGTGCGTGTTAGTCACACAAACCAGAGAAGTCAAAGAAAAGGCTTGGGAATCCATGAACCCACGCCAATCCAAGGTGTGTGTATATATATATATCAAATGTTAACTATACAAATGGTCATGATGACTCCCACACCAGAAAACATGGTTTCCAATATCGGATCCCCAGGACCTACACCTTCCACGGCGAACTAGACAACCCCCATTAATCCCAATTAAAACATTTGTACATAAACCCATCCATTTATCCAAGACCCATTTATTATGGAATTTAACATTGGTATCATCTTACCAATGAGCTTTCAAGCTTATAGAATTATGCTATTTCAATCATCCACCAACTTTGGGGAATCTACGACCCCAAGCTCCAATTTAAAACCAAATTATGGTCACTAAGGCCTATCAAAACCATTTATATTCCATTAACCATTTTATGCAATGCAATAGTTTCAAAATACTTAATTTATGCATATAGCGATGTTTCAAAACCAATTTTATAATGGTGGATTGAGGTTATTACCTATTCCAATGTCAAAATCCATAAGTTTGGGGGGAATCCATGACCCCTATTCCAGTATTCATAAATTTAGGGGAATCCACTACCCCCCATTCCATTATCCATACCCATGCACTCAATGAGTTCCAAAACCCATCAATAAAACATAAACAAATGCATATAAGCCATGAAAATACCATTTAAACAATAACCTTCCCAAAACCCTCAACCCAAGTTCCAAAACCAAACCTTAAAACCACATGAATATCAAACCATTGCATGCCAAGAAAAAATACAAGTTTAGGGAAGATATACATGACTGAAATACCAAGAATTTGGAGAAAAAACTACACTTGGAGCCCTAAAAGATGAATCCTTAGAAATCCTAGCCTTGCTTTTGATTAGGGAATTTGAGAGAGAAGAGTAGTTCATGATTATGTTAATTGGGTGGAAATAGGGCTAAGGGAAGGTTTTAAGTCCTGTGAATAGTGTTAAGGAAGGGAAAATACCAAATTACCCTTAATGAAAAATGTGCAGGAAAATAACTCCCAGTCGCTACGGGTCGGGTAAGGACTCGTGGTCACTGGTCATGAGTCCTCATAATGACTTATAGTATGGGAAATGACTCGGGGTATAAACACTGATGACACTATGAGTCATACCGTATGACTCATACTCTGGCATTATGACTCGCGACGCCAAGTCCTAGTCTAGGCAGACTCTTAGGCACCCTTCACTGGTTTGGTCATGAGTCACTCCCTACGACTAGTGACCATACCTTACGACTCATAAGGTCTCAATCTTGATCAAGGTAGAATAATTAGACAAGCTTACTAGTTGACTATGAGTTGTACCATATGACTCATAAAAAGTCGTCACGAATCATAGGGTCTTACACGCAACGTGAACAATAAGCATAATCACCGAGAAAAAATCAGAGTTCAAAACCTGGGATATTATATTATCCCCCCCTTTGAACCATTAATCCCCGAATGAGGATTCAAGGCACCCATTAGCACAATAACAATAAAGAATACAACCTAAAACCAAGTGTAAAGTTCAAAAAGTGATAAAAGAAAAAAGGGAACCCGTACCTCAAACACTTCCATCCAACGCGGGGAACAAGAACAAATACTTGGACTTTATGTCCTCTTAAGTTTCCCAGGTAGCTTCTTCCACCTTTTGATTGCTCCGAAGGACTTTCACCGAAGCTACCTCCTTAGTCCTCAACCTACGGACTTGCCTATCTAAAATCTCAACTGGGAATTCCTCATAGGACAAGGAATCCAAAATACCAACACCTTTCAAAGGGACCATCAAAGAGGGATCACCCACATACTTCTTCAACAACGACATATGAAAAACTGGATGAATAGTACCCAAACTCGCAGGCAACTCCAATTCATAAGCAACATTCTCCACTCTTCTCAAAATCTAATACAGACCAACATAATAGTGACTTAGCTTCTTCTTCTTCCAAATATCATCACTCCCTTCATAGGAGAAAATTTCAAGAACACCCTATCACCTACATCAAGATCCAACTCCCTTTGCCTCACATCCGCAAAGGACTTTTGGAGACTTTAGACAGTCTTAAGACAATCCCTAATAACATTCACCTTCTCCATGGCTTGGTAAACCAAGTCGAGACCTAACAATTATGTTTTACCATCCTCAAACTACTCGATAGGAGACCTATATCTCTTAACATAAATAATCTCAAAAAAAACTATTCTGATACTAAAGTGATATCTATTATTATAGCAAACTCAATGAGAGGTAGGTGATCAACCCAACTTTCGTTAAAGTTAATCACAAAAGACCTTATTATATCTTCCAAAGTCTAAATAGTTTATTCAACGTATCCATCTATTTGAGGGTTAAAGCCGGTGCTAAGGTTCACCTTACTCCCCCAGACCTTTCTGAAACAAATGCCAAAAGTGAGAAAAAATTATGTACCTTGATCTAAAATAATGGAAATAGAAGCACTATGCATCTCTAACTATCTCCCTAATAAACAACTTAGCATAATCCTCTATAGAGTAGGTAGTCCTTCTAAACAAAAAGTGAGCAGACTTGATCATCCAATCCACAATGACCCAAATTAAATCTTATTGATTGCGAGACCGCGGAACACCTATAATGAAATCCATATTGATCATCTCCCACTTCTATACAGGCAACTCTATCTCTTGAGACATGTTACCAGGCCTCAAGTACTCAACCTTCACTTGCTGACACACCATTTACTTAGCCATGAAGTTCGCCACATATCTCTTCGTGCTGCTTCACCAATAAATCTCATTCAAATCATGATACATCTTGGTTGAACCTAGGTAAACTGTATACCGTGACTCATGAGCCTCCATTAGAATCCTTTCTCGTAGTCCATCAATATCTAAAACACATAATCTGCTTGATATCTCAAGATACCATCACCACCAATATCTAAGTCCATAACCTTTTGTTGTCCCACATTATCCTTAATCTACATAAGAAGGGGATTCAAAGTCTGTTTCTCTTTTACCTCAGCATGGAGAGATGATTTGGCAACCTCCTTCACTATTACTTCTTCATACTCAGATTCCAAAAGATCAACTCTCAAGTTAGATAACTGGTGGATATCCTTCACCAATCCTCTTTTCTCCCCATCCACATAGGCTAAAGTCCCTATGGACAACCTACTAAGAGCATCAGCAACCATATTAGTTTTGCCAGATGGTAGTGAAGACTCAGATCATAGTCCCTTAGAGACTCAATCCATCGTCTTTGCCAAAGATTCAACTACTTCAGAGTAAACATATACTGCAAGCTCTTATGATCTTAATTGATGTCTATATGCACCCCTTACAAATAATGGTGTCAAATCTTCAAAGAAGAAACCACAACTGCCAACTCTAAATCATGAGTTGGGTAATTCTTTTCATGAACCTTAAACTGCTTATAAGCATAAGCCACCACATTATCATGTCGTATCAAAATGTAACCCAGTCCCATATGGGATGCATCGCAATACACCAAGAATCCCTTAGTACCCTTGGGTAAGGTGAGAACTATCACAGAAGTTAGCTTATCTTTCAACTTCTCAAATCTACTCTCACAAGCATCAAACCATAAGAACTTCACCTTTTACTGCGTCAATTTTATCAATGGTGCAGCAACAGATTAAAAGCTCTCTACAAACCTCCTATAATACTCAGCTAAGCCCAAGAAGCTCCAAATATCGGTTGGAGTCATAGGTCTAGTCCACCTCTTAACCACCTCAACATTTTGTTGATCTACCTTAATCATCTTGCTAGAAACAACATGTCTAAGAAAAGTCATGGCATTTAACCAAAACTCACACTTGGAAAACTTAGCGTACAACCTTCGATCCTTAAGGGTCTGCAACACAATTCGGAGGTGATTATCATGATCCTCCTCATTCTTAGAATACACCAAAATATCATCAATGAAGATAATAATAAACAAGTCTAAAAACTATCTAAAAACTCGATTCATAAGATCCATGAAAGAAACCAGAGCATTAGTCAATCCAAATGACATAACCAAAAACTCATAGTGACCATATCGAGTTCAAAAAATAGTCTTTGCGATATTAGAATCCCTAATCTTCAACTGATGATAACCCAAGCAAAGATCAATCTTAGAGAAGTATCTAGCATCCTATAACTGGTCAAAAAGATCATCAATCCTAGAAAGAGGGTATTTATTCTTCATTGAAACACTTTTCAACTTCCAATAATCTATGCTCATCCAAAGAGACCCATTTTTCTTATGCAAGAAAAGCGCGGGAACACCCCACGACGAAACACTAGGGCGAATGAAGCCCTTATCAAGGAGATCCTTTAACTATTCCTTTACCTTTTTCAATTTTGCCAGGGCCATTCTATAAGGAGGAATGGAGATAGGATGGGTATCTGGTAGAATATCAACCCTAACATCTATTTCCATATTAGGAAGAATGCCAGAAAGATCCTCGATAAATACTTCAGGAAACTCCATGACAATAGGGACAGATTGCACGGAGGAAACCTCAGAATTAGAAACATTAACTTGAACAAGATGAAAAAGACACCCTTTAGAAATCAACTTTCGATGTCTAAGATAAGAAATAAACCTCTCTTCAGGCACCAAGGAAATTCCCTCCCATTCAATTATCGATTCATTAGGGAATTTAAAACTGACCTTTTGTATCCTACAATCCAAGGAAGCATAGCATGAATGGAGTCACTCCATTCCCAAGATAACATCAAAATTCACCATGTCCAACTCTATAAAATCCACCAAGGTCTCCCTATTAAAGATGGACAACACAAACCCCTATAGACCTTTCTAACCATAGTAGAATCACCCATCAGAGTAGACACAGAGAAAGGATCAAAAATGGTCTCAGGACCAAAACCAAAATGCACAGCCATATAAGGGGTTATATAATAAAGGGTAGACCCCGGATCAAACAAACAATACACATCATGAGAAAAGAGTCGTAATGTACCAGTAATAATTTCGGGTTCCTAGCGAATAGCAAGAGCATAAAGACAATTCTAGCCAATGTTGGTACCAGAACTAGTATCTTCGGTGCAGGAGCTGAAGAAGTAGCAATAAAGACCTTATTAGATCCTGTGGCAACTTTAGCTGTTGGATAATGTCACTGTATATGACCACATTGTCCATAATTATAGCATCAATTACTCCTCTCATCACACTAATCATGGTAAAGTTGTCCATAAAATTAATAGAGAGGATATGATGGGGCTGAATATGCTCTCCTAGGCTGAGACGGGGCACTGTATGCCTTAAAACCACTGTCAACTTCAAAGAGATGATCACCAGACGGATTAGTATAAGGAGCACTAGCCAACGAATATCAACCAAAATTTCCCTAAGTCTTCTTCTTAGACCACTGTCTACCATCTCTCCTACTAGCTTGCTGACATCCACCCAGCTCTGAATATCTAAGCTTCTTATTCCTCCTCTCTCTTATCTTTACCTATTTCTTTTTTTTGCTCTTCCACCTGATGTATATAAACCACAAGTCTATAGATATCCATATCATTATTCAATATTGAAGCCTTACATTCTAATACCAAGTCATGAGACAAACCAAAAGTAGACTTCCTTATTTTGGCTCTCATGCTAGACACTAACTCTGGAGCATAACAATACAATTAATAGAACTTTAAGGCATATTCTTTCACATTTATCCTACCCTGCTTCAGATTTAAAAACTCCTCTACCTACGCTTCCCTCAGCTCCTGAGGAAAGAAATGATCAAGGAAGGCACCAAAAAATTCCTCCCACATAGCCTGCTCAGCATCATTACCCCTCGACTGCTCCTACTCTTTATACCACTAATATGCTACATCCTTCAACTGATATGTGACAAACTCTACACCCTCTATGTCAATAATATGCATTACCCAAAAAATCTTCTCCATCTCATCAATAAATCCTTGAGGATCCACCTCAACCTTAGAGCATATGAAGGTTGGGGGATTCAACCTCATGAATATACCAACTTGAGTAACCTCTAAAAAGGGAGAAATAGAACTACTCTAACCTGACTGGCTAGACTAGGAAGTCACCAACTAAGTCAACAGGTAAATAGAATGATGAAACTCTGCATTAGATATATCTCCTTGAGGTGAATGAGCATGAGTGTCACCAACCAGAGAAGGACTACTAGGGACTGGTGGAACCCCAGATGGTGTGGCACAATCAGAAGAAGGAACCTTAAACTAGTTTTGCACTCCATAAGCAGGTTGTGTTCCATCTATATTGTCCTTAGGTAGGACAGATGGCCTAGTAGAGTTTGTAAGAGCATCAGATCTTTAAAAAGGAATAATCTGAAATATGAGTAAGGATGAGCTTAAAGGAATTTAACGATACCGGACTCTATAGCCTAAAATAGAACACAAGAAAGTGAAAGATTCCTACATGCCTTATAACTGCTTCCTTATAAGTGTGGCACTCTACACGCCCATAAAAGAGACTCTACTTGACAGGGCTTTATTGACACCCTATGATCTTGAACCTATTCTCAGATACCAATCTTGTCATAACCCAACCCCAGGCTTATTCGTGACGAGTATCTCAAGCCTCTGTAGACCGGAGACCACCCTCATAGTTTATCTAATACAAATATGATAAAGTATAATAGTTTAAGCAACCAAACAAGCATATGAAAGATAAATAAACCAAGGCAAAGGTTCTAAGATTCCAAATAGATATCGCAATCCATAGTTGTCCACAAAAACCTCTAAAACAATCCAAATATAAATTAGGTTGGGACATGCCCCTGACCATGACAGTAACAATAACAATGATAATGTTAATGTGAACTCTTCAATTCAAAAATATGAAAAGAAACTGATGCAATGACTAATTTTTTCAAAGAATAGAAGATCACCTACATTATAAAACAATGTAGCATCCTAACATGGTTAGCGGGGTGACCGCTAACATATTAACTCAAGATAGGAATAAAATAATTCCATTTCAAAATCAAGTCCAAACTCAGGGTACATGTTCACATACATACATACATATAAATAAGATGTTGGGATAGGGAATAAGGTTTAGCATGTGATTTAAAATTATTAACCTAGACTGTGTAGCTCTAACCTCCCTAAAAACACCAACGGGCTATATGGGCCTGACTTTTCCCACCAGAAGAGCCCAGTGCGTGTTAAATATACGAACCTGAGAAGTCCAAGGAAAGGACAAGGAATCCACAACCCCACGCCAATCCAATGTGTATATATGTATATCAAGTGTGAAATATGCACACGGTCATGAAAACCCCCACATCGGCAAATATGGTTTCCTTTATCGGTCCCCTGGGATCTCCACCTTCCACGCGAGCTACACAACCCCCATCAATCCTAATTAAAATGTTTGCACATAAACCCATCCATTTATCCAAGAACCATTTATTAAGGCATTCAACAGTGGTATCGTCATACCAATGAGCTTGCAAGCTTATAGAATCATGCCAATTCAATCATCCACCAACTTGGGGGAATCCACGACACCCAAGCTCTAATTTAAAACCAAATGATTGCCACTAAGGACTTTCAAAACCATGTATATTTCATTAACCCTTTTATGCAAAAAAAAAATAGTTTCAAAATGGTTAATTTATGCATACAGCCATATTTCAAAAGAAATTTCTTAAAGGTGTGTTGAGGTTATTACCAATTCAAATGTCAAAACTCAAAAGTTTAGGAAAATCCCTGACCCCTATTCCATTATTCATAAATTTTGGGGAATCTACGACACCTATTTCATTTTCTATATCCATACACCGAATGAGTTCCAAAATCCATCAATAAAGCATAAACAAATGCATGTAAGCCATGGAAACACTATTTAAAAAATAACTATCCAAAAAATCCTCAATCCAAGTTCTAAAACCAAACATTAAAACCACATGAATATAAAACCATTGCATGCCAAGAAAAAATACAAGTTTAGGAAAGTGATACATGCCTGAAAATACCAAGAATTTGCAGAAGAAACCACACTTTGAGCTCTAGATGGTCAATTTTTAAAAACCCTAGCCTTACTTTTTATTGGGGAATTTGAGAGAGAAGAGTAGTTTATGATTATGTTAATTGGGTATAAATAGTGCAAAGGGAAAGTTTTAAGTTGTGCAAATAGTGTAAAGTAAGAGAAAATACCAATTTACCCTTAATAAAAAAATGTGAAGGAAAATAACTCCCAATTGCTATGGGTTGGGTAACGACTCGTGGTCACTGGTCATGAGTCGACACCACGACTTGTAGTCTGGGAATTTATACAATATATACACACTGATAACACCATGATTTATACCTTACGACTCGTACTCTAGCATTATGACTCGTGATGCCAAGTCGTAGTCTAGGTAGACTCTTAGCCACCTTTCACTGGTTTGATCATAAGTCACCCCTATGACGCATGACCATTCCTTACAAACCATAAGGTCCCAATCATGATCAAGGTAGAATCATTAGACAACTTAACTATTTGGACTATGAGTTATATCATATGACTTGTAAGGAGTCTTCATGACTCATAGAGTCTTAGTCGTAACCAGAATAGTAAGCATAATCACTGAGAAAAATCTAGAGTTTAAAACTCGGGTATTACACTATAGGGATACATATAGGGATTGAAGTAGAGAGATAAATAGTGATTGAAGACGTAAGGATAACTATAAGAGGAAAAAAAGTACATATGTTCCACCAGGAAACTGTGACACTGATTTAAGGATGGAGGATTTGGTCACTAAGCTAGTTAATGGTTCGGGGAGTCAAAAAAGTTGCCTTAAGGGGATTAAGGCAAACATTTTAGGTTTGACCTAAAAAGTAAAACCGTATGTTACTGCGATAAAGCAACTTGAGAAGCAATATGGTCAGATGTCAGTGACCTTAAATCAGTATCAACCTGGCACTCTTCCAAGTAATACTATTTAGAATCCAAAAAATGCCAGTCACTATTTAGCCATCACCACTTGTAGTGGTAGTCAACCATTGATCCTCTAATGCCTATATTTAATGAAGCTAAGAATTATGTTGTTGATGTAGTTAAGGCACCTAAAGTGGAATATGAAAAGTTATTGAATATTAGGGAGTCATCACAAAAATTGACAAGTGTTGATAAACAGGTTGAGAATGATAAAGGAAAAGAGAAGGTAGTCGAGCCTATGTTGAAGACCATTCCATGACCTCCCCCTTCTTTTCCTCGGATATTGAAGAAGAAACAAGAGAAATGAAAGTAGTAGAAGTTTTTGTCGATGTTGAAAGAACTGTCTGTTAATATTTCTTTTGTAGAAGCTTTGGAGCAGATGTATGGCTATGCTAGGTTTATGAAGGATTTGGTTACTAGAAAGCAGATGGTAAGTTTTGAGCCAGCTGATAATGTTCATAATGTCATTGTCTCCCGATCATTGGTTAAGAAAAATGAGGACCCTAGAGCATTTAGTATTCTATGTACCATTGGGTCCTTCAACTTCTCTTGAGATTTATGTTATTTGGGAGCTAGTACTGAACTGATACCATCGGTAATATACAAGCCATTGGGGTTGGGGGAACCCAAACCTACACCCATGAGATTATTAATGGCTAAACATACTGTGAAAAAATCAATTGGTATTTTGTGTGATGTTCTGGTGAGAGTGGAATATTTCATATTCCCAGCTAATTTCGTTATCCTTAGCTATGAGAAGGACTTTAAAGTTCCTATTAACTTGGGAAGGCCTTTACTATCTACGAGTAGGGCATTGGTTGACATGGAGATAGGGAAAATAAATTTTAGACTCAATGCTGAGTAGGTTAATTTTAATGTGTGTTAGTGTATGCGATAGTCGAAGGATATGGGAGTAGTGTATGTGATTGATACTATTAATGATGATGCAGTGACTGTACCTATTAAAGAGATACTTGGGTTTGAGGTGTTAGTATTGATAATCATGAACTTTGATAGTGATGACATTGATGAGTATGATGAGATAGTGAAAGCATCTTATAATTATGCTTCGAAGAAGCTGGATCTTGATTTGTAGAATAAAATCATTCCTCCAACTCTACCATCTATTGAGGAGCCTCTGATGTCACCCAAAACTAACTCCAAAAAAAGTCTGTCAAAGTCGATGCCAAATATAGTAACCCAACTAGGTTGGGGTCAAACCTACTGATAAAATATTGAACAGTTGCTCAAGTTGATGTAATTCATTAGCAGTGCGAAAAGTAAATGGGGGAATTTGGAATTATCAGTAACTAGTAACCAAATTTCTAATGCTTTGGAGTTGTAAATAAAAGAAAATGAACACTAGGCTTGTCTACCCCCTGGCTTCGCAACTCTGTAAATTTTTTGTTGTGAATCCACCTACTTTGTTGTTCTGTATGCAAAGTCAACCAGATATGTATAATCATCATCTTATGGATGTGTTGATAAATCTCACTCTTTACCTTGTGAGTCTCAGGGTGTCGCCTTATTTCTCATTGTTTATGACTTCAGTTTATTTTCACCTTTTGAGTCTCAAGTGATTAGATGAGATGATGGAATAGTGTGATGGATATGAATCTCAAATTATAGTCTTAATCCTCTTTTCCTAAACACAAACTCCCTTGTGAGGACGTTTCTAAATATAGGCTACCCCACAAGCTTCTGCGGTAGGTTTGAGGTAAATTATTGTGAAGAATATTAAGATACATGCATAAACATAGAATAGATGAATCTCCCACTTCTTTTACGTAGCCAATCCACCAGGGTTCCTACAACCCTAGTCAGGGAGATTAGCCTCTCATTTTTATGCAAGAATCCATGGTTATGAATGAAGAAAACATGTAATTAATTACACAAGAATAAGATGAATAAAATCTCTAATCTTTGATTGAATAAGAACCCAAAATCTCAGGAATAATTTTAAAGTGTATAATAGAGTATATTGGAACACAAAATGACATTAAAGAATGTAACCTAAAAAAAGATAAACCCTAGAGTATTTACAGTATCTCAAAAATACTCAAAAATCCTAATAAAAATGGGAAAGGTAAAGTTAAGTCGGCATAAGGGACGATTCACTCATCCACTCATATGCTCATTATACAAGTCGTACCTTGCTTCTTATATTCATTCCAGCATCTGATCTCCTAAGGCTTAAACTTTTTGTTCTTTGTACGACTTCTGCTCATAAGTCATGCCTTGATCATACGACTTATGGCCTTCACTCATATCTACCTGGGACTTCTTTCTTTGTAGCTTTGGACACTGGTTTACTTACGATTTCCCTATACGAGTCATACTCAGACTTTTGACTTGTATACTTCTGAGACTTTAGCTTTGGAAGGTAGCTTTAAATTCTGTTATGCTTACGATTCTTTGTCACGGCCCGTACTTTCAACTTATGACTCGTATAACTGAGTTGTATCTTTCCTTCACTTAGTATTTTTTTGGTCTTAGGTTCTGTTGTGCTAATGAGTCATCCTATGAGTCATATGATGTGTTGATGACTAGTGAAGTAACTCGTATCTTGATCAGACATTGTCTTTTTAGGTCTTTCTCCTCAATTTTCATCCCAACACTATTGTAGACCTATTTTACCTGCAATAAACACAAAATTTACATCATATCTACTAAAATAATCTAATTCCACGCATAAATTCAAGGTTTTAAGCATTGAAAGTGTCATGTTTCAACAACATATTGGGCACAAGTCTTAGAATTGAAGGCCCACCTCATATTACTTATGTTATGTATTTTTAGGGGTCGATAATACCTTGCTGGTAATTATTATTGCTGACTTATTAAAGACACAAGTTGAAGTATTAATCTCAGTATTGCAGAGATTCAAAAGGGTTATAGGATGAACTATTGCAGATATTATGGGGATTCAACTTGGCATTTGCACTCATAAGATATAGCTTAAATCGTAATGTATACCCAGCATCGAGCACCAGTATAGGTTGAATCCTCCTATACAAGAGGTAGTGAAGAAAGAAATCATCAAGTGGTTATATGCTGGAGTGGTTTACCCCATTGTGTATAGCAAGTGAGTCAGCCTAGTTCAATGTTTTCCTAAGAAGGGTGTGATCGCTGTGGTCCCTAACTACAAGAATGAATTGGTAACCATGAGATAAATTACTTGTAATGCCCCAAAAATAGGTCTCGAGATGTCACATGGTGCTCAAGACTACAAGTTGCCTTAAGCTAACCATGTCTGCCTTCTGCTAAGTATGAATCTCATAATAAAGAAATACAGATATAACATCAAAACTAGAATGCGGAAATCTGTCTAAGCTAGCAGAGAATATCTGAATATAATCTCTGAAAAAAACTAAACTCAAGAGTCTGATCAATCAATACTGAGGATCTGAATCATAATCTAGTAGTCTGACAAGCCTCTACTACTAATGCTAAAGAGTCACTGGGACAAACCTTCAACTGAATTGAACTATCTGAAAATACTGAATCAGCTATACTAATAAGCTGAAAAATTAAAAGACTAAGTCCCCAAACTATGAGGACTCACCAACTGTCGGGATGTAGATGGAGATGCTCGAAATCACTCACGCTGCTGAAACTAAGTACCTGAACCTACATTATGAGACAATGTAGCACATAGACATATATGTGGATCAGTACTTTGAGAATATATTGAGTAAATGGGGGTGAATTCATAAGTAAAATGATATCTCAACGTCATCATAATTTATAAAATAATGCATGCTAAATGTAAATAACTCACACAAACTGGAATATCTGAAAACTGTAAATCATAATCAAGAATAGCAAAACATGTTGCAAGAATCTAGTTAGTCATAACATTTATTTTCTAAAAGCTGGAGTGGTATTCTTTCTTTAAATCATATTGTCTAAGTGTAGAAAGGACCCACTTTTGTATCTGTAAACTAAAATCTGAAATCTCATAGCTAGATACATATGTAAAGCAATATCTCAATAAAACTCTGATCCTTTACACGTAGTTTCTAAAATATGATCTTTTAAAATTATTCTTTTCTGTAAGGTTTTACAAGGAAATACTTTAAAAAAAACTATTCTGGAAGTCTTTACTATTAGGCTGTAGGGAATTCTTTTAAAAACTTTCTGTAAGGATTACTCTTTTTTGTAGGGAGGTTCTTCTAACCAACATAAACTATGTGAGCTATCATGGAGTCCAACGTCTAGTACCCTTATGGTAAAACCTCACGTTAGGGAGAGATATCATACTCTTGCCAAGGAGTATAACCTAATCTAAGTGATCACATATGTATCTGTCATCCATATAGAAATGGGAATAATATGATAATTTGAACCTATGTTGGCTCATAGTTCTGGGGTATGAGAACATACCCAACTTGGTGCTAAATACTATTCCCTTTAACCTGCATGCTCATTTTGTTGGAAATCCACTTTAAATCTAGTATAGTGGTTTATTACGAAAACCAACTGTATATGTGTTAAGTTAAACTGTGATCTAAAATTGTAAAGTGGATTTCATATCTAAGCTGAGATAAAGAGATCAAATCTTTATCAAAAATCTAAAAATAATCTAGTCAGCGCAATCAATCTTAAAATAGCAATATTCAACTGGGGCTTAGTGACCTATGCACCAAATTCATGTCAAAATATAATAATATTCATGCTTGATAATGAAGATATTGATAATTCAACTCAAATTTCATAAATTGCTACAATACGCATGATAATATGAAAACAAACATGAAATTCATCATCTAAATCGCTTCAAATCTCAAAATCCTTCAATTAGTAATATTGGGTATGAACCCTAATTTAAAATTCATGAATAATCATACGAAATCATGTAAATTTGTAATTAAAACTAGTTTTAGGCATAAGAATGAAAGAGGATCCTTGTTCATAAACCCCACATACCTTAATTGATGTAATTTCTAAGAAAGCTTGAACTTGAATTCCTATTTATGCTTTTGAAGATGAACTATTGAATCTCTTGAATTGGAAATCCTTAATTTTGAGCTATCTTGGAAAAAGAATGGAGGAAATTTGATTTCTTGGAGGTTAAGTTTTGAGGTTCAAGGGTTTTCTTGAGAAAGAATTGATGAAAAGTGAGCATAGAATTCTTAAATAGGTTTAATTCTGTGTTATTCATGACTTGGGGGCTTGGGAATTGACTAAATTACCCTATTAAAATTTAACTCGGGAACTGGAAAAATCCCGATTTGGCCACACACCGCGATGCGCCACTATCGTGGTGGCTCAATGGAAAAGGAAAAAGCCTTCTCATTAATGCGATGCGGGACTATCGCGTTGGGCTACTGAAAAATAGACGAGTCCCATTTTAGCCATCGTCGTGACACGCTAAAATCGCATTGCCTCATTATAAAAAGAATGAGTGAGAAATGAAATTTCACCGCAACGTGACATAATTGTGGTGTTCCACTGGATTTTGACAATTGTGAAATCGTCCTTCACCATGATACGATGCCTTTCAAAATGCCATACTATTTTACTAAAACGTCATAGCTTCTCAACTGAGGATCGAATTAAGGCGAAATTGGTATTGTTGGAAAGTTGAGCTAATTATCTACATATTGGTGAGTCTAGGGATGGAAATATCTACACATAGCAAGAGTTATTCATTTTCAAATCTAACCCTTGACATTCTAGAAGCTAAATTGAGCTAGGAAAAAGTAAGGGGTATTACATTACTGGATGGAGAGTATGTATGGATTATAAAAAACAGAATACTTGGACTCAAAAGGACCATTTCCTTGTGTCATTCATGGATCATATGCTTGATAGATTAGCAGGCTGGGGTTGGTACTATTTTTTTATGGGAACTCGGATATAATCAGATATTTATTTCTCTTGAGGACTAAGAAAAGATGACTTTCACTTACCCTTATGGGACTTTTGCATTCAAGATGATGCCATTTGGACTTTGCAATACTCTTGCCACCTTTAAGAGATGTATGATGTCAATATTTTCTAACATATAGAAGGACACTATAGAGGTATTCATGGATGAATTTTGGGTTGTTGGGGACTTCTTCGATGATTGTTTAGCCCATTTAGCCAATGTACTCCAAAGATGTGAGGAGTGTAATTTGGTTCTAAAATAGGAGAAGTGTCATTTTATGGTAAATTAAGGTATTGTCCTTGGTCCCAAAATCTCAAAGCAGGCTATTGAAATGAATAGAGTAAAGATTGAGGTGATTGAAAATTACCTCTCTCGATCTCTTTTAAAGGTATCCAAAGCTTTTTGAGTCAAGCTAGTTTTATAGGAGGTTCATCAAGGATTTATCTAAAATAGATAATCCCCTATGCAATCTTTTAGAGAAGGAGGTGAAATTTGTATTTGATAATGCATGTATCAAGGCCTTTGAGCGCCTTAAGGAGTGGTTGATCTCGACTCCCATTATTGTGTCCCCTAATTGTTCTTTACCATTTGAGGTTATGTGTGATGCTAGTAAAGTGAACATGGGTGTTGTCCTAGGACAAAGACATGAGAAAATCCTTCCCCTGATCTATTATGCCAGCAAAGCATTAAACCCTGCATAGAATAACTATATAGTTACTGAGCAAGAGTTACTTACAGGTATTTTTACCATTCAGAAGTCCTGGTCCTATTTGATAGAGACCAAATTCATAATTCACATAGATCATGCAGTGTTGAGGTATTTAATTTCAAAGAAGTATGCTAAGCCTAGGTTGGTACGTTAGGTCCTCTTATTGCAAGAATTTGACTATGACGTGAAAGATTGAAAGGGCACTGAGAACTGGTTGATAATCACTTATCTCGCCATGGGGAGGAGGTAATGCAGAAGTTAGGGGATAAGCTTGACATAGATGATACTTTTCCAGATAAGCGGGTCTTGGCAGCATTTCAAGACTTAATCCCTTGATTTGCTGATTTTGCTAACTTTTTGGCAGGGGATCTTGTTCCAGAAGATTTGTCATTCTAGTAGAGATAACGGTTTATGCATGAGATGAGAAAATTTTTCTGGGATGAGCCTTATCTCTTTCAAATTTATATGGATGGTGTTATTCATAGATGTATTTCTGAGGTGGAGATGATGAGCATCCTTGAGGCTTGTCATTTATTGCCAGCTGGGGGGTACCCCCGTAGCTCAGAAAATCTTATAGAATGATTTTTATTTGCCAACTATCTATAAGGATGCTCATTTCTATGCTCAGGCTTGTGACCAGTGTCAATGAAAAGAAAACATCTCATGGAAACATGAACTCCCTATGACACCTATCTTAGAGTTAAAGTTGTTTGATGTATGGGAAATTGATTTTATGGGTATGTTTGTGAGATCCTACGGGGATGAAGTACATTCTAATGGCATTTGATTATGTTTCAAAGTGGGTGGAGGTGGTTGGTCTTCCCAACAATGAGGGTCGAAGTGTCACTACATTTTTGAAAAAGGATATTTTTTCACAGTTTATCACTCCACGTTTGATTATTTATGATAGTGGGTCTCACTTCTGCAATTGTCTTTATTAGGCATTACTTAAAAATATATAGTGTGAATCATAAGATAGAAACACCTTACCATCCTCAGACGAGTGGGAGGTTAAGGTCTTAAATAGATAGATCAAGTCCATATTGCCAAAGACTATTAATGTCTATAGGACTAACTTATCAAGAAAGTTAGATAAAGAATTGTGGGCCTATTGGACAGCTTTTAAGAGCCCCATAGGTTCCTCTCCATATCAGATTGTTTATGGAAAGGCATGCCACTTGCTGGTTGAACATGAGCACAAGGCACTATAGGCGTTGAAAAGGCTTAATTTGGAGTGGCATAATGCAACAAAGTTGAAAATGAGCAAGGTGAATGAGTTGGATGAATTTTGGCTCTTGGCTTATGAGAGTTCTTCTCTGTACAAAGAAAATATGAAGTTGTATCATGACAAGAAGATCGAGAAGAGAGTGTTTGAGACTGGTCATATGATCTTGTTATATAATTCACAAATTCGCATGTTTCTTGGCAAGTTGAAGTCTAGGTGGTATGGACCATTCACCATGCTTAGGGTATTTCCACATGGTACTATTAAGATGAAATGAGATAGTAAAGCCTCATTAAAGGTGAACGAACAACGTGTCAAGCACTATTTGGGTACTGTTGAAGCATTGAAAGTTATTGTTGATGTAAGCCTTGGTGAAGTCTGAGTAGCCAAGGCAATTGATTCATGCCACAACATTAAATTAGACGCTTCATGAGAGGCAATCCAAGGGCTTGTTGGTGAAGTCTGAGTAACCAATATAACCACGTCATACCGCAATGTTAAATCAAGCATTGGGTGGGAGAAAACCCACTATTTTGGTGTTCACATTGTTTTTTTGTAGGTGTAAAACAAGAGGAACTACCTGGAACATGGTAAAATATTGCTAAATTCAGAAAATTCTAGGTAAGGAACTTATTGACCCACTTGTGGGGGTCATAAGTCCCACTTGTGCCAGGTAAATGATGTAATAACTGTCAGAGTGAAAATTTGAGAATTTTAGGGTCTTTGAACTTTTACTTACGAACCCACTTATCGAGGTTGTAATTACCACTTAGGACCTCGTAAATGGTATTATAAGTATCACAAAAAAAAGTTTAGAGGGACGGAAATTTTTCTATCACCTATGACCTGCCACTTATGGGACATAGGTGGCACTATAAGAGATAGAAAAATCTAGGTTAAAATTTTCAAAATCTGGGTCGTACCCAAGTGGATCCAACCCATACCGGCCTACCAACAAATTTAAAACCCACAAACCCGATCCTATTCCCCACTTTTCTTAAATTTTCTAACACCCTCTCAAATTTAAACTCTCCAACTTCCTCTATAATTCAATAGAAGGCAAACCTCCCTCTTAGCATCCATTGCACGACACAAAAACATTCAAAGGTTAGGGTTTTTCATCCAATTTTTTCATTCTTATAACATCCATCACTACAATCAAGGTAAAGTTCTTTGCCCCTACTTGTAGTTATTGTGCTTTAGCAATTAAAAATTGAGTTGGTACTTTAATATGCTTGAAAATTACGTAAAACTCAATAATCTTATTTGTAGGGGCCTAGAACAATCTGAAAATTGAAATTGGTGCGCTATTCCTATATAAATAATTTGAAATCATGGCCTAAAAGAAAGTAAAAGTTGAAAAGGTTGATGAAAATCCAAAATTTTATGTGCCATACCTGTGTTTCTGAACTAGATAAAAGTTGTTGTGTGCAAATTTAGAATTGAATGGGATAAATTCATTGTATAGGGGTGTAAAAGTTGAAAAAATCAAAGTACCCTCTAAAGGGTACCTACGATGGCACCAACGAGCCTCATATGTAGCACTTATGGGCCTGAAGCCTTCATAGGTGTCATATCTAAAGCCCTAGCACTTCAGGGCTTTATCTGGCACCTACGACCCATAAGTGACCTTCATAAGTGCTCACCCTAAAAGTTTTGATTTTTATTCAAATTTTTCATTCCCCTCTTATCTTTCAAGCACTAACAATGGATTTTTCAGGTACTATGGAACCCAAGGCTACCCAAAATAAGGGAGGATAGTTGAGGCTTCGGGATAAGTCCTTTAAGAAAAGTGGCTTAGTGGAAGAGTACCCAGTAACATCGGATAGACCATCAGCTCCATGGACTTGGGGTTAGAGACAGGATGCAGCCATTTTTACAGCCACTTAAATGTTCAACTCCCAGCACATACTCGTTGGGGAACTAAGCCCATATCTACATAGGTTAGGGCTCAAACAGCCGAAGACAGCCCAGTCCCAAGATCAAGGATAAAGTCGAACAAGACTTGACTATCACACTCTCTCCAGTCTAAGAAAGGAGGGCATGCTTCTGAGGATGAGGAGTTGGGACCCATATATGAGGTTGAGTCTGGGACAAATATTGGTACAGTTGAGGAGGAGGCCATACAATACCCCTAGTCTGAGTAGGGGTCTGAGGATGAGTCAGCTTTGGCCATCCAGTCAGCATCAACATTACCCCATCCTGAGAATGGTACAACTCAAGCACCACAGGATCCTCAGCCTCTTATTCCACTATCGGCTGACCCCACATTCAACTCTACACGCATTTTTGTGGTACCCCTAGTTGAGATAAACTGAAGGTGGTGTGTAGAGGGGATGAGGCTCATTTATGAGCGGGATATCTTTATTACTGAGGCGTGTCGGCCTAAGACGACTATTCCGGCTGAGAGAAGACTTGATTTATCAGCACTAGTAGGGGCACCAGAACTATGGGCCTCTTTTGAGCGCTACTAGTTGGGGTGGATGACTCATCTACAAGAATCTTATAGTCAAGCCTTGGTTAGGGAGTTCTACTCTTCCTACGCCACTACAGTTAATTTGACCACACCTAGAGGAGGTAGAGTCGTAGAGCGGCCTTAGTTAGAGCATACACTGGTGAGAGAAATTGTAATACCCCAAAAATCTAGACTACTATTAGAACCATGCTTCAAGCTCATGAGAAACAAATTATAGTGCTTTGTCAGTTTTATGAGTGAGTATGACGTATATTAAGGCCTCAAATAAATCTCGGCTATTAGACGAATCAAAACAATCCTTACCGATTGAGTTTTTGATAAGAATGTTGCCAAAGTCAACTTCAAACGAGCATATCTTTTGCTCTACTCAGAATTTTCCATCTCAAGACCTGCCAAACTGTAGGAAATTGAATTAGCTTTCCAACGATACTAATTTTGCCTTTATCTACTAACTGGGTAACAAGGTATGGTAATTTTTATTCCAGACAGTGGGCCTCCACGATGGTACCACATCGCGGTGACAGGAAAAATGACACTAGTCATTTTCCAGTGAAGCACCACGATAATCATCAAATTACGGAGAAGTGTCAGTTCGCACTCATCTTTTTTTAGTGACGTAACACGATAGCACAGCATCGCACCAAAGTGTAATTTTGCGCTCGTCCTTAGACTACACCTATAATGAAATACCAGTTTCTCACCACGATGGCACAGCATCGCGGTGATGGCCAAAATTAGGATTTTTCAGTGACGGAAATTTAATCTATTCCAGGGGCAGTTTAGTCTTTTTCCACGACCCCAATCAATCTAAACACGGGATTAAAGCCTTAATAGCCTAATTATCCATTACTTTATTCAATTTATGTTAATTAAAGAGCATTCTCTCTCAAGTAGAAAACCCTAGCATCCAAGATTCAAGTTCAATTCTCAAGAAAATTACCAAGAAACTTCAAGAATTCAACTATTCAGGTATGTTAGATGTTCAACCATGGGCCCCTTTCACCCATGGAGTCCAAGAATCTATTTTTAAGTTTTCAAAGTATGATCTATACATGTTTTATGAATTATGTCCATGAACTTTCATGAATTTCAAATTTTATATCATGTCTACAAAAAATTGTTGTTGTTATTAAACCCTACACGTGTGAATGATGTTGTTAGCTGATTTAAAACCTTAATTGGTGATTTAGCATCAAAATCATGCTATTACTACAAGCTTTATACTATTCTTATGCTTAGCTTACACTATGAATATCAAGTGTTTGATAAAATGCCTAGATGAGAGGATGTTGAACAATGACTACTTAATATGTCCTTAAAGCTTTAGTATGTTTTAAATATTATGGTTTCCATATCATGTTCATGCGACTTCAGAATAAAACCTGCAGTTTATGATTTGGTCATGTAATTGTGCTATCTTTTCATATTTATAAAGTATCCCTCTATGAAAGTCTTAGTCCTCATGTGCTTGATGAAATTCTTAAGTGAATAATTGTGAACAATGATTTCCTTCCATGGTTTCAAAGCTTTCAAGTGGTCCTATTGTTATTGTTATCGAGTCCTGGGGTTATGAATACCCTAAAACTTAGTTGTTTACTTAGTCTCAGTATTTTTAGAATAGTCCAGATAAATCATGAGCATTACTACTCAGTTAGCCTTCATAATCAGTTACTTGTCTAGTTAAGCTTAGTTCAGTCCTTTATTCAGTGTCAGTTCAGTTGGGAGTAGGATTCAGCACCAAGCGAACCCAAGAATGGGGCATTCCTATTAGTATAGGGTTTGACCCTTAGTAGCAATCCCTGAGTTATAGAACTACGTAGCCAACGTAGGTTTGAGATGTCTCCCTGCTAGTTTAGGGTTGACACATATCCCATGAGTCTTTCTATTAGTTTAGGGTTGACAAGATGTCTTCCTGCTAGTTTAGGGTTGACACAGCCATTGTTAGTACCTGTGGAATAGTACTAGTACCTTTCCAACTGGGTCATAGGTTGGACCCTAATTAGCTCAGAGCGGGAAATATCGGTTAGATAATACCTCCCCTCTTACAAATTCCACCTATGGATCATATGTACTACATACGGACCGTACGTCATCCTTGGTAAGTTTCAAACCTCCTACTCTATCGGAAAACTCTCTAAATTTGACCCTCTGATACTTACCTAGATCACCTACGGACCATATGAAGCACTTACCGTAGGTGACTTTGGTAAGCGACAGATTCTTCTTTTTCCTACTTCTAAGCCTCTGGAATTTAAGTTTTGTTACCTACTTGGGTTACTTATGCTCAGTAAGTGGCACTTACGCCCAGAAATGCCTCGATAAGTTGCCAAAAAGTCTAATTTTCTTTTTTTCTTCCATTTAGCATCCAAAACCTAGTTTCCTATAAAATTACTCCTAAAACACATCAAATCCAACAAAATAACCTTCAGTGCATGCATATTCTCCAAGTTTAAGCATCGTAAGTGCTATAAAAACATAGCACATCATTAGCCCCCAACTAGAGGTGGTGTGCATGGTCATCGAGGTGGTCCTCAGGGTGCTCAAGAAGGTTCTCAGGCAAGTAGAATATGAGATTGTTCAGGAGCCTAACCAGGTAAAAAGCGTGATCATTTGTATACCATACCTGCTTGACCTAAGGTTGAGTCTTCAGATGTTGTTAGCGCAGGTTTAATCTTAATATGTTATTAGTCAGCTTTTGCTTTATTTGATCCAAGATTCACCTATTCTTATATGTCTTCTTATTATGACCAGCGGTTATTGTTGTCTTGGGATTCATTATTTGTGTCACTGGGTGAATCTACTCCCATAGGTGATTCTTTAATAATGGATCAGGTTTATAGATCAAGTGTTGTGATCATTTGAGAGTTTGATACTCAGGTTGATCTTATTATGATAGACATGGTAGATTTTGATGTGATATTAGGCATGGGCTGGTTATCACACTATAATGCAGTCTTGGATTGTTTTGCCAAGACCGTTACCTTAGCCATGCTTGTCATACCCCTGATTGTGTGGCAGGGAGCTATTAGTCGTGAGCCAATGGGGATTATTTCTTATATTTGGTCAAAGAGACTTATTTCGAGTGGTGTGACTCTTATCTCACTTATATTTGTGACGTTAGTGTAGAGAGCTCATTGTTTCACTTTGTTCCTATAGTTTGTCAGTTTCCTAATATTTTCCTAATCGATCTACCTAGTCTTCCTCCTGCATGTGATATTGATTTTGATATTGATCTTGAGTTGGGCACCAGATTGATTTCTATGGAGCCTTACCTTATGGATCCTAGTAAGATTAAGGAGATGAATTCTTAGCTTCAGGACCTTCTTAGTAAGGTTTTATTAGATCGACTGTGTTTCCTTAGAGAGCTCATGTATTGTTTTTAAGGAAGAAGAATGGTTTCATGCATATGTGTATTATATATAGGCATCTTAATAAGGTGAAGATGAAGAACCGGTATACTATGCCTCATATTGATGATTTTTTAACCAGCTTTAGGGTGCAGTGATGTTCTCTAAGATTGACTTAAGGTCGAGTTACCATTAGTTGAGGATTCAGGCTGAGTATATCCTAAAGATAGCTTTTAGGATCCGTTATGGTCATTATAAGTTCCTAGTGATGTCTTTTGGGTTGAACAATGCCCCAACCACGCTTATGAATTTGATGAACCTCATATTCTGAGATTATTTAGACTCTTTTGTGACTGTGTTCATCGATGTCATCCTTGTGTATTCGAGGAGTATAGAGGAGCATATGCAGCATTTGGGCATTGTGCTCTAGACTTTTAGAGATCTTAGGTTTTTTGTCAAACTTTCTAAGTGTGAGTTTTGGCTTGAGTCAGTGACATTCCTTGGGCATGTGATGTCTAAGAATAGGATTATGGTAGACCCAACAAAGAATAAGGCTATTCGGGATTGTTCTAGGCCTACATCTCCATTTGAGGTTTGTAGCTTTATTAGTTTGGCTGTTTAATACTAAAAATTTATTGGGAGTCTTGCTACTATTGCAGCACTGATGACCAAATTGACTCAGAGGAGGTTCCTTTCTAATGGTTCAAGGAGTGTGAGTAAATCTTTGAAAATCTTAAAGTATTTCTTAATTCATATCCTATCTTGGCTCCTCCTATTGAGGATGAGAGATTCACCATATATTATGGTACTTTTGGCATTGGTTTGGGTTGTGTGTTGATGAAACAGGGTTGAGTTATTGTTTATACATCGAGGTAGTTGAAGGTGCACGAGTGCAACTACCCTACTCATGATTTAGAGTTGGTGGCGGTAGATTTTGTGCTTAAAATTTAGAGATATAATTTTTATGGCGTGCATTGTGAGATTTTCACGGATCATCATAGTCTTCAGCATCTTATGACCCAGAAAGAGCTTAATTCTAGGCAGCGCAATAGATAGAGTTGATTAAGGATCATGGCATCTCTATTATGCTTCATTTGGGCTTGGCAAATATAATAGCAGATGCCTTGAGTTAGAAGGTGGTGAGTATGGATAGTTTGGAGTCTATCTCAGTTTCTCAGAGATCATTGGCATAATATGTCTAGTCCTTAGCCATCTTGATACTACAACTTGATATTTTAGACCCTAGGGGGATTCTTGCCTAGTGTTGATGTGAGGTCTTTGTTATTTGAGCAGATTTAGAGTTGTCGGTTTGAGGATATGAGACTTTGTATCATCTGTGATCAGGTGTTGAGTGGTGAGTCCAAGAGGCTACCATAGATTTTGAGGGTGTCTTGAGATTTGATAGCCACATTTGTGTTTCAAGAGTTGGTGACTTGATTCAGATGATACTATATGATGTTCAAAGTTCTAGATATTCTATTCACTCAAGTATAGCTAAGATATATAGATATTTAAGGTAGCATTATTGGTGAAGTGGTATGAAGAGAGATGTGGCCAATTTGTAGCTTACTGCCAATGTTGTCAGTAGGTGAAGGACGAGCATTAGAAACTTGGTGGCTTGATTCAGAGGTTTCCTATTCCTGAGTAAAAGTGGGAGCGAATTACAATGAACTTTGTTATGGTTTCCCTTGCATTGCCCGTTGTTTTAATGGTATTTGGTTTATTGTGGATCGGTTGACCAAGTTGGTATATTTCATTCCTTTTCAGATGCCCCTCAATATCGAAAGGTTGGCCCGTATCTATATTTGAAAAATAGTTCATTTGCATGGTATGCCTATATCTATTATTTCAGACCGAGGTCAGTTTTCACTTTTAACTTTTAGAGAGTATTCTAGGAAGATTTGGGTACTCAGGTGGATCTTAATACAGCCTTCCATCCTCAAATCGACGGGCATTTAGAGTGGAATATTTAGGTTCTCGAGGATATGCTTCGAGCCTGTGTTATGAATTTTGGAGTTTAGTGAGAAAAGCACTTAGCTTTGGCAGAGTTAGAGTAAAATAATAGCTATTATTTGAGTATTGAGATGGCATTTTTTAAGGTTGTGTATGGTAGACGATGTGGTTCTCCGATTGGGTGGTTTGAGACCTTTGAGATTAGACCATGTGGTACTGACTTGCTTCAGGATTCTTTGGATAATGTCAGGGTGATACAAGATAGGTTGAGGATAGCTCAGAGTAGGCAGAAGACTTATGCAGATCGTAGACTTTATACCTTCAGATTTAGAGTTGGTGACTAGGTATTTCTCCATTTATCTCCCGTGAAGGGTGTGATGATGTTTGGAAGGAAAGGCAAACTCACCCCAGATATATTGGACCCTTTGAGTCTCTTTACACAGTTGGTGAGGTGGATTGAGTTGGCCTCACCCCCAGATTTTGATGTTGTCCGCCTGATTTTCCATGTTTTTATATTACAGCAATACATTCTTGACCCATCTTATGTGCTTAGATGGGACTCAGTTCAATTGGATGAGCAGCTGACGTTCGTGGAAGAGTCGATCCTCATATTAGCCAGTGATGTTAGACGGTTGTGCGCTAGAGAGATTCCATTAGTTAAGGTTCAGTGGAGACACCACCTAGTTAGGAAGGCTACTTAGGAGATCTAGAGAAAGATTTGGACCTAGTATCCTCACTTGTTTGAGGCCTCTGGGACATCCTAACCCTTTACTTTTACTGACAAAAGTTCTTTTAGTAGTGAATATTGTAATGACCCTCCAGGTCATTTTCTATATTTCTGCTCATGCTCATAGTTTAGAACTTTCATATAACTTCCCCAAGTCATTTATGACTTGCTGGAAGTGACAGTTCAGTTACCAGGAAATTCGTTTGATTTTTAGAGCTAATTCCCTATATTGAAGTCTTCATCGGTTCAAAGTGGCTACCGGGAAAAATCATTAGCCAAATGACCTCATAAGCCAATACTGACAGTTCTAGTAGCTCTGAAACATCAATTTTAGGTTGGGTGGACCCTTCATCCCGATGATCCCAAACTTATTTTGGGATATTGGCCGGAGTTCAGAAAAATGGCACATGAGGGTGGGACCCACGTATTATCGAAACGACCACAGATGGAAATTTTAACTATGCCATTGAATTTGAAATGTTGAATTTGATAGGGTAGCATAGTTCGTTTGCATGTACTAGATTGTAGATGAATCCCGAGGGATCGGTGGAGACCCAAAATAATTTTAAGCTTTCAGCTGGTGCACCGCTTAAGTGTCATTTTGGGTCGCTTAAGCGAAGGACCGCTAAAGTGCTCTAGTGACCTCATAAGCAGTCAGGATAAACCACCAGGGGGCTTAAGTGGCGCCCTTAACTCTTAAGCGGTGGTCGCTTAAGAGGCAAAGGGAATGCTTATGTGATATGTTGACAGACGGTTAATTCTTCTAAAGCGACATTAGGTCACTTAAGCGGCCCAGTGCCCACTTAAGTGACACCTGGACATCTAGTATCATATAAATACCACACTTAGCCTGATTTCTCCCATTTTCCCCCATTTCCAAGAGTATAGAACTCTAAAAAGTGTGAAAACTTGGGAGAATCATTAATGAGTGTTTTTGGAGTATTTGTGAACTTAAATTACGTGTTTCTTCTCCTAATTCTTGGTAAGATTACGTCAGTTTCATGATGAGTTATTTCTTTTCATTTTATTTTCTTTATTTGATGATGTGCAGCTCACATATTCCTATTGCTTGAATATATGAACTACCGCATGCCAATAATCCATTTCTATTAAAATATCCATATTTTAAAAAAAAAATCCAATTTGTATTAGTATATATGATCCAATAAAAAAATTGACAAATATATATTTTTAAACTTATTTTTTTCTTAGATCCAAAAAGATTTATTATCTAAAATAAATGGTTAATTCTATATAATTTAGTTTTGTCAAGCTACTTCTTTATTTTTTTTCCAAAATCCCTAAAATATTGATGGGTTGATTGTAACACCATTTGAGCTTGGAATTCGCCCATTTTTTAGGGTTAATGTTACTTGAGTATAGAGGTTCGTGTTGTCGATTTCAGAAGTGTGATTCGACAAATAGGTCCCACATGAGATTTTTACATATTTTTGGACGGACCCAAGTCACAATAGTGCAATATGGGTATCATTGTTCTCATTTTGATGAATAGACTGAGTTTTTTATACTGGGGCGCCGTTCGAAAGCTTCTCAAAAAGGAAAATTGTCAGTTTAGCGGATTCTTACAGATTTTCTTAGGCATCGAGGAAGGTTAGTTTTACCTTCTTCATATATTGAGATAATTTGTAGTATAATTACGATATGATGCTAGATCTGGGATAGGATTTAGGCATTGGAGGTATGACTGATATAATAGTATTTTTTGGATTGTTTAGCCTATTAAGGAACTGTAATTTAAGAAAAATTGACTTGGTTGCTCATAATTTTGATAGAATTGTAATCTTAGGGATAATTATGGCTTATTTAGCATCTACAAGTGAATTTAAATACTTTAGCCTAGTCCGGGGTAGAATTTGCCTTAGAATGGATTTCAGAGATTAGAAGTGGGCCCTTCCAGCCCACCTTAGGTCAAGACTTGTGTTAGCTTTTGTAGACTTCCATATTCATGTTATACCCTTGAAATGCTTATTTTGGATTTTGAGGAGTTTAGATACATGAGATTTATGCTTGCTTGGAATTTGGGAGTTGATGCTAATTTCGAGCAAAACCTAATGGCTATTGATATTGAGTTCCAGTTCAAGTCCGGCAAGTAATGATCATATGGATGATATGAGTTCCAGTTCAAGTCTAGCAAATGATGATAATGATGACGATGCTATTGAGTTTCGGCTTAATTCCGGCATTGAGATTTTATTTATGATATGATACAGTCTGGATGTATTCATGGTTATGGATTGATATTTGGTATATTTATGGATCTTCAATTATTTACTTTTCTTTATTTGCACCTTTCGAGCTTATGGGGGCCCACGTTGGGTTCTTTTACTTTTTGGCACTTACTGACTTATGGGGGGAAGTTTTGTAGTATTAATTATGCTTTCTTTCATGTTATGTTGTTTCGATTATTTATTCATAGTGTTAGAGCTTATTTTCAGTTTTGCCCTTTTACCTTGACTTAGTTTGTTTATCTTGCATCTTTATCGTATTTATAAAATGATTTAGCTCAGTCGGCCGATGATGCCTACTGAGTACCCATGGTTTTGGTACTCATACTACACTACTGTACCTTTTTGGTGCAGATTTGAGTACTAGTGGCCATCGCTGATGTGACGATCGTTCTGAGTTGATTTTGGAGATAGGGTGAGCTCATAGAGTCAGAGTTGCCCTTTTTTTCTTCTATTATCTAAGTCTAGTCTTTCATTTCTTGAGGCAGATTGTATTTAACTATTTCAGTACTTATGTTCCTTTAGAAGTAGCTCTTGTACTGACACTACTAAGTCGTGGGATGGTTGTTGATGATTTATCTATCTTTTAGACTCAGTGCTATCTTATTGTGACTATAAGTCTTTAATTTTTTATTTCTGACTTTTAGGCCATTTTCCAACCAAATTTGCCCATTGCTTATAGCTCTAGGATACTATTTGTCTTACTTACTAGAAGGATAAAGTAGGTGCCATCATGACTCATAAATTGGGTCGTGACATCAAATATTGCACCGGGTTGGGTCTTCGTGTATTGGAATGGGGTAGCTAGAATTGCTGGGCTAGGGAGGGTTAAAGTTAAAAAGAAAATGGGTGAAAATTAGGCTATCGGTTATATAACCTAATTGATTAGAAATTTAACTAGTTATATTTAAATATTAGCCAAATTATTAACAAATCAATTGGCCAATTGCATTGCAATTGTGGCCAAATTGATTTCAATTGCTATCAAATTCAATAAATTAGATAAATTGAATCAAAATTCAAAATAAATTAACGACTAATTTAACCCCGAGCTTCTTGATTTAATAAAATCAAATAATATTTTCAAAATAAATTATTTAAGAATAACTTATATTGAAATCAAAATTTATTCTATGTGAATGAATTTTCAAGATGAATTTTGATTAAAAAGATAATATTTTTTGATAAAAATTTAATATTTAAGTAACAAAAATTATATGATATCTTATGTACGAGTATGAAAATGCATAATCTCTACTTAAAATTACAAACTTAACCCCAAAGCATCATTTTAGAAAACCTTTATTTGGATAAATAAATATTTTGATTTTATTTAATATTGAAGAACCTCAGAAGTAAACCTACCTCTCTTTTGAATAAAATAGAACTAATTCACTAAAGGGGTAAGCAAAGGACGACACAATATTTGGATAGTATAATAAAATACCTTCATTATATCAACCGTAAAAAATGCAAGTAGAAAGCATGCAATATAAATAATGGGAAATGAGAATCATACATAATATCTCTTAACTACATCGGCATTGATAGCCATTTATGTTGTTTTTCCTTCTATATCTGTCAAATATAAAGCTCATAAGGCAATACTTTTTTCACTATGCATGGCGCTTGCCAATTTGGGAAAAACTTGCCTTAAGCTTCAATCTAATGAGGGGGGATGCACTTCAACATTAACTGACCAACTTCAAAAAACATGGACGCACCTTTCTATTATATGCTCGAGCCATTCTCTTTTTGCCCATGACATACTATGTCAGACTTTTTTTATCAGTCAAGCTCAACTGCTCCAACTGGGTCTTAACCCACTGATTGTCATCAATCTCAACTTCCTTAATGATTTAAATAAATTGGATTTCAACTTCAATGGGTATCACCACTTCCATCTCGTACACTAATAAAAATAGAGTTGTCCCTATTGAAGTTCAACCAGTTTTGTGATAACCCAATAATGCAAATGCAAACTTTTGATGCCATTGTCTAGAACCCTTTACTATTTTTTGTAGTATCTTCTTAATTTTCTTATTTGCAGCTTCTACGATGTCATTTTCCTTTGGACGATATAAAGTGGAATTCAAATATGCAGTCTTGAATTGTTGACACACCTCTTGCATTAAATGACTATTGAAATTGACAACATTACTATAATGTTCACCTTTTAAATACCAAATTTACAAATGACGCTAGCGTGAACAAAATCATCCACCAGTTTCTTTGTCACTAACTTAAAGGTTGTTGATTCTACCCATTTTGTGAAATAATCAATAGCCACCAAAATGAATATATGCCTATTTGACGCTTTCGGTTCAATCGGCCCAATCATATCTATTCCCCAAGCTACAAAAGGCTACGGGGTAGACATTGTGTGCAACTTAGCATGAGAAAAATATATCAAATTAATGTTCATCTGACATTGATGAAATTGACGAGTAAGATGGATAGAATCTTTTTTCATAGTGATCCAATAATAACCGGCTCGAAGATATTTTCTTTGACAAGACAAAACTATTCATATGTGGTCCACAAACTTTAGAATGTATTTCAATCATGATTGTTGAAGTTTCTTTAGCATCTACACACCTTAATAGTCCCAAATAGAGGGTCTTCTTGTACAAAATTTTCCCACTTAAGAGAAACCCACTAGCCCAATGTCGAATAGTCCTCTTTTGATCACTAGTGGCATGTGTTAGATATTCTTCTCACCAAATATAACGCTTAATATCAAAGAACCAAGGTTAACCATCTAGATCCTCTTTGACTGCGTTATAATAAGAATTTGATCATGACTCTATATATGCACTAGGCCAATGTAGACCTTATCAGAATGTTGGAATACTGAAGACAAAGTGGCCAAAGCATCAACAATCTCATTATGAATTCTTGGAATGTGTCTAAACTTCACTGATATAAACTTCCAACATAGATCTTGAAAACATTAGTGATACAGTATGTGTTTAAAATCACATATCTCTCATTCACCTTGAATCTAATAGATGAGCAAGTCTGAATTTCCCAATATTAATATTTCTTGAACACCCGTGTTAATATCCAATCTCAAATTTAAAATGCAAGATTCATATTCTGCCATGTTATTTGTATAATAAATTCAAAGTTTCACCATTACCAGAAATATTACTCTGATTCTAAAACAAGAATTGTGCCTATCCAATCTTTTTTCATGTTCACAATTCCTAAAGAACATTTTACAACTAGGAGCGGCATATGTGATGACTTCATCAATACATAACACTTCTTTATTGGAAAAATATGTATTCAAAGGCTTATACTCCTCATCGATGGAGTTCTAAACTAGATGGTCTGCCAAAGCTTAGGTTTTTTTTGTGGTTTGAGTCAAATGTACAATGTAAAACTCGATAAGCAAAATTTTCCATTTGGAAAATCAACCTGTTGGCATAGAATTTTGAAAAATATACTTCAAGGGAACCATGTGATAAATAAGGTAAGTAGTGTAGATGAAATATAATGTTTCAGCTTCTGTGCTACCCAAGTTAGGGCACAATAGGTCCTTTTAAGAAGAGTATATTTTGAATTCATACATGGTGAACTTCCTGTTGAGATAATAGATAGCCTACTCCCTTTTGTCTGTGACATTGTGTTGGCTAGTATGCAACCAAACGAATTGTCCATAATTGATAAGTAAAATTTCAAGGGCCTACCACACTCAAGTAGTACCAACATAATTGGATTTTAAAAATACCTATTAATTTTATCGAACACCTCATGACATTCCTTAGCCCATTCAACCAAAACATTCTTCTCCAAAACTTAAAAATAGGCTCCCAAGTGGTTGTGAGTAGAGCAACAAACCTACTAATATAATTTAACCTACCAAATAAACTCAACACCTCAACATTGTTCTTGGGTAGTGGTAAATCTTGGATAGCTTTATTCTTTAAAGATTCTAACTCAATACCATGCCGACTAACTATGAACCCCAACATCTTTCAGACCGGACTCTAAACACATAATTTGTAGGATTGAGTTTGAGATTATACTTATGAAGACTCTCAAAGAATTTCCTTAGATCTTTGACATGATCAACTTGATTCTTTGATTTAATGATCACATCATCCATATAGACCTCAGTCTCTTTGTGCATCATATTATGAAATATGGTAGTCATTTCTCTCATGTATGTTACTCTAAAATTATTCAAGACAAATGGCATCACTCGATAATAATAAGTTCCCCGTGATATGATAAAAGATATTTTTTCTGTACCATCATCATCTATGATAGTCTGGTGGTATCCAGCATAACAACCTACAAAAGATACAACTTCGTGTTTAGGATAATTATTTAACAAAATTGGATGTTAGGCAATGGAAAATCATCCTTTGGTCTTGATTTGTTCAAATCATGGTAATCAAGACACCCCCAAATCTGGCCATCATTCTTTGGGATAGGAACAACATTAAAGAATCAGGTAGGGTAACAAGAAACTCAAATGACTAACCTCAAATTGCTTTATGGTTTCCTCTTTAATTTTCATGCTTCTATCAATTTTAAATTTTCTCAACATTTTTTTGTCAAGGGGAATGCAAGGTCATTCGGTGACTTATGGAACACCAACTCAGTGCTTAAACTAGGTATATCATCATAAGACCATGAAAAAATATCTTTATAATCAATTAAGGCTTGGGTCGTTCCTTTTTTATTATGGGGGAGCATGCACACTTATTTTAGTTTTCCTAAGATTTTCTTGATCTCCTAGATTAACTGACTCAGTTTTATTCAAATTGGGATTCGGCTTGTCTTCAAATCATTTTAAATCTTTCCATATTTCTTCCAACGCCTCTTTTTCTTTTTATTCAACTTCTTGGTTTATTGTTATTTTATTAGATTGGATGTTAAGATCAATCTTAAAAAATTTTATGTATGTTATATCACTATAATTAGTATAGAAAAACTGTATAAAGACAAAAAAAAAATATATTAGAAATAAAAAACATAAAGATACATTGCATTTCATTGAAAGGAAAGATGAAAGGTTTAGGACATATACAAAAATAGAAATCATAAATAAGATAGATCCCAAATTACAACCTTGAGATAATTCAAATAAAGAAAGTAAAACAAAATAAACTACCAAAACTTCGTCCTGATGGGGAGAGGAGTGACTTCCTAATTATGAGCTGGGCATCAGGACCTATGAACTGCAACTCTACATTACTGGTACCTTTAACCATTTCAACCATATCAGCCTCACCAAATAATTTCTGGATAATAATTAACTAACTCAACTTCCATATCCATCATGGGATTAATGTCATTGCTTTTGAAAAAAGACTTATTGAGTAGTGGCATGGGGCTGGGAAGTAACCATGTTTCCTTTTTTTGCATTTGGCATTTTTCTAATCTTCAGTTGTAGGTTTGATCCCTAAACCAAGAGTATCAAGGCTCTCATATGGACATACTAGATGAACTATACCATGTAAAGACACCCTTAAACCTCTTCCTACCTTAAATCCATGCTTTAATATTTCATTAACTACCATGATAGATATAGGAGATAACAGTGGCCTTGGAATAATATGTTGTCCTTGGAATAATATGTTCCTCAAGTATAAGAACAACACCCACTACATCAAAATATTGATAAATTAGTATCTCGTCTACAGTATTTGCTTCAATAAAGGGTGTGGAAGAGTCTTTATAGATGGACAAGTCCCTTTTACCATGAATAATTACTTCTTGCTTGTCCTATTCAAACTTAATTATCTGATGCAATATAGATGCAACTTCTCCAGCCCTACGAACCCATGGTCTTCCCAATAACAAATTTATGAGACATCAATGTTCAGCACCTAAAATTCTATGGCAAAATAAACAAGCCCTATTTTCAATACTAGATCTATCTCACCAATGACATCTATTTTTGTACCTTCAAAAACTTTGACACATACATATTGGGTGGGATCCTTTTAGTATTATTGTTCAATTATTGCAAGATAGATAAAGGACAAAAGTTGGCATAAGAACCCCCATCAATTATGAAATGAATGACATAGAAATGCTCATACTTCACAGTAATGTAATGGCCTCAATTATGCCTCATACCTTCCACGGGAAATTCATCATCAGAGAAGTTGATATTATTTATCTCAAATATCTTTCCAATAATTTCCTCTAACTAATTCACAATAATTTTAATAGGAACATAAGTTTCATTCAACATCTTCATTATAGATTTACGATGCTCATCAGAATGTAACATCAAATACATGAGGGATATTTGAGCTGGATTTTTCCTTAGCTGATCCACAATCGGATAACCTACCAATTTCATATTTTTCAAAACTCTTCGGCCTTTTTTCAGTGACAGGTTTCTTGAGAAATGCATGATCATTCCTCATTGGTTTGGTCTTTCTCAACTTTTCTAAAGCAAAACACCTTCTTGAATAATTCAAACCCCTTATTTTGTTTATTTCATCCATAATTTCCTTTTCTTAATTTGTAATCACTATCTACTTATAATTCTAAGGGACCTTTTTAGTATCAACCACTAGAGTTGCATCATTGGCCTAATGATAATAGGCTCAAAAAATACCTCTTTCTTGGTTAGGATAGGCTTGTTTGGAACTCCCAATACCATTAACTTTGGTTTACTTTTACTCAAACCAACAATTTCTATAACTCTTTTTGCATTCAGCATGAATTTTTTCTTATTTGCTTGGGTTTTCTCTTCTACAACTTTTTTCCACTCAATGATACCACTTTTATTTAATTCATGTCATTCACTAATTTATCTATATTAGTTGGAATTCTAATGATAGGCTTTTAGGAAACCATGGACTCCTTACCATCATATATCAACTCCAACATATTTATTTCAACATGGATCGATAATGAATTTTGATTAAAGTTTAGAGGTTTTGGGGCTTGCGCCATAATTTGATTTGTGTCAATCAAATCCTGGATTGCTTTTCTTAGGTACCCACATATATTTGTATCATACTCAGGCATATCAGAATAATATGCACATATCAAAAAATAACTAATATTTCTTGAAGATGGATTTGAGAGTTTTCCTTCTATTGGATTAAAAGCATTCAATCTCTCAATCTTTGTAATAAACTAGTGTATGATTCACCAATCGGTATGAAATTATTCTTAGCTACATTTCTTTTCTTATACTCCACTTTGGGTCAAAAGTAGGGTTTAGAAGGGTTTTGGTAGGTTTGTAGAGTAAGAGGATGATTTTGTGAAGTTAATACACGCCATTGTAGGTAAGAAGGAGGTTAAACATATGGTTGTGTGTTGTATACTAGATATGGAGGAGGAGGAATGGATTATAGTGGATTTTAGGGATGATAGTAATGTTGTAGGTGATTATATGGAGTTTGGGTATAAACTTGGACTTGAGATTGAAGGTAATGGTGAGGTGGCCTCTTTGGATTTCCACGTGGTCTAGTTACAATAGTAGCAACATCATTCTTTTTCTTCTTTCTTCCAAAATTCCTGAACCATTTTAAATTTCTTGACTAGTGACGTTTAATGCAGCAAAGCTTACAATTCGATCGATTTTAATCCCATTTTGTATCATTTCTCTTATTTTAACGACTTTAATAAATGTCTTACATATTGCAAGAAGTAAGTGTTGAAAATAGGTGTCATTTAGTGCCTGAAGGAAAACCTCCACCATTTTACTCTCTTTTATTGATAGTTTCACCCTCGGAAATTGCTCACACCACTTTATCTCACACTCTTAAAATCTTTCAATGCCCTTATTCTTCTTGTTAGTTAAGGATTTATTATTAGGATTCAACTCCACATTCAATTAAAATTGTTGAATGTATTAATTATCCAAATCATCCCAACTATTCCACTTATCAATGTCTTGATCGACAAGCTATAATTGAGAGCCTCTCATCGAAATAAGCTATAAACAACTCTTGTCTCTCTCCTGCTCCCCTTAGTTGATTGCAATAATGTCTAAAATATGTAACCAAATTACCGTGACAATAATATTTTCAAACTTTAGTATCTTAAAAACAAGATGGAGGTTAACACTTGGAAACATGCAAAAGTCTTTAAATGAAAAACTTTAGTATCCCTCAAGTCCCTGCAAATTTTTCATAGCCTGTTCCAAACCCTTCAATTTTCTTGCCATGTTTTCATGCTCTTCTGTCATGCTAGACTTCTCTATATTAGAGTGAAATGCCAGTGGATGAGTTTAACAATATGGATTATTTAACTTAAATGTCGGCTCTAGAGTATAATATTGATCATCGGGAATTTTAAACATTGGCCCGCTAGCAATTCGAGCAAGCATGACTGTTGGATGAATAACAAAAATAGGAGATTTAGGAGGGGATGGAGACATAAAATAAGGACAATAGGTGGTGTTGGATGGGTGGTAGTCCTCTATTGAGGATGTGAAAATCATACACTATAAGTGAGAGGATAATATTGATAGGGTTGAATCCCAGTGTATGTTGTGGCGTATCAATAGAAATGGGAAACTGCGCCTGAGAAAGTGGCGGAGAGTTAAAGGTATTTTCTAGATCATTAATGGGGAATGAAGGGGGAGGTATGACACTAGCCCATGTCTAGCGCATTTCTGCTAGTTGCTTCTTTAGTCCCAAGATCTCCTGAGTCCTCTTAGTCGGGACTCTTGGTTGGGTCAATGGGTGAAATTTTTGTCTCTTTGTTAGTCATAACAACCTTTCCTTTAGACCTAGTGAAATAATGATAACTACATAACGTGCCATAAATTAATCATTTTTATCTCAATAAACATCCTTATCAAAAACAAAACCCATTAGGATTAGGTTATTTAACAGACATAGTTATCATATTGTATGCCATGTACCTAGTTCCATTTGCATTTCTACATGACTTTGAGGTACCAAGGTCATTTTGGCATCATATTAACTTGTGTTTATTCTTCCAGCTTTCATCTTCCACTCTCTCTTATTTTTGTTGTCCTTTTTCTTTTCTTTCGTCATCTCTCCCTTTCTACATATCATATTGCATATGAATTAGATCATTGGGTAGTTCAGAAATTACAAAATAAAAATAAACAAAAATGATTTATTTTAAAAAAAAATACATAAACAAAAGACAAGTAAAAACATAAAAACCCCATAAAACACGACCAGATTTCTCTTCATGTTTTTTCACAAAAGACAAAACTAATACAACCTTGGAGACTAGGACAAACTTGATACTAACAGAATAACCTTAAATTGATAAAACGACAAAAACACTTAAAGAAAATCCAACTTCATATTGTTTCACCAAAGACAAACTAATACAAACTGAAGCATTAGGACAAACTTGACAGTAACAGTAACCTTAGATAGAACAAAAAGACAAATAGACTCAAAAGAAAATTATAAAACATAGCAGTATCTTCATCCTTGAGACGACGATTCTTGACGTGTTACGTCCACCTGGGAAGATCCTGGAAATGAGGGCTCTGCCTGCTCAAAAGATCAAAGTTATCAACTAGAACCTATAGATAAGTTTCAATACAAAAAAGAAGAATCAGAGCATGTTCTCCTGCTGCTGGGGGACAGACTCGATGGATATAATCATGATGTTTCCCCACAATATTCACAAATTCTGTAACTTGTAATTTCAAAGATCTAAATGCCAATTGTACCGTATTTCTCTCTACTACACAAGCCTCTTTTTCATGACAAAATTGCTTGATGAGTTGCCTAAGCAAGATTCGTGAAGTAGCCTCTTCATCGAAAAGACCTCTAGTGCGATGGGACCTACTGATACCTCAAACCAATGTGTAGATCCAAATAAAATACTAATGGATGCACCCTAGTGACTGAATTTTCTGCTAAAATAGAGCTCCCCATATTTTGTGCACAACCCCGTTAAGTATTGATGTTAATTGTTTCTTGTATAATAGTTTTCAATCTACCAAATATTGCTCAAAGTTAGGGACAAGGGGAACTTCTTATCGTCTACCTAGTTATCTCATCACCGTAGCAAGATCTTATGGTCTGATGCATAAAAACCCAACTAATACTAGAAGTGGATACATCTCACATCGCGTTAGAATTCCATTTTTGAGGAAGCCAAAAATAGGACCACAAAATTTGCTTATCAGTCAACGACCCCAAATATTTCACCTAAGCATTTACCCTATAGATAGAGCAGAGGTCAATCATATCTCGCTCAAGAAAAGAAGAGGGGTGCAAATTCTCGATTATGCATAACTAAAGCAATAGGTTAGACCCCTTAAAGTTTATCCATACTCAGGGAAGTAGGGTGGGTGTGGGTGGTTAGGAGGGTAGTGGACACTTGTACAATTTACATTGGGGAAGGAAATTCCCAAGAAATTATTGGAGAGGGGTCACTTATTCGGTATGGATAGGTATATGATAGTTTGGTAGGTTGTAGTACATAGAGGATGCATGAAGAATATTTATAAGGTGATGCCAATTTTAATTAGTGTGTGGCATATTTGCATAGTAACATGACCAAACTTAGCGGATAAGAAATATAAAGTTCAATTGAAAGTCAAAAATAATATTCTTAACAAATCAAATCTCGCGCAATAGCACTATCTAATTGGTTCTTATTTTTTTGTATTTTTCTTATATACTAGTCTAATGTATGTGCTTTGCACGTTTATATAACATCAATAATGATAAACGTATAAAAAAGTAAATTGTCTAGAAAGTAATATATAATCAAAACACTTTTTTTTACCTTATCCACAGAGTTTCAAATTTTAGCAAATGGATCAAATTCAAACCTTGTTTCTATGTAGTTTCGTCATTGGCACATACTTATGTTATGTTTATAGAGTATTCATTAATAATGTAAAAATTATCCTGGTTATGTATGCAATATATATGGAGTAGGTATAAAAGTCACATTTAAAAAACTTACCATATATTTAAAATTTTATTTACCATATATCTAGGAGTTTTATTTCTCATATATTTACGAAGATCAAAACTTCCCATATATTAATTATAGTAAATATTCAATATTATAATAATTTGAGAAAAATAGTAAAACATGATTTTGTATAAAGTAAAGACTTTTAATGAAGGGCAAAAAGTTCAAATCACTTTTCTAAGGGTCTTCACACTTTTAATATATTATAGATTATAGATATTTAAAAAGTACACTTAAATAAAATTCTCAAAATATAATAAAAGTAGACATGAATACCAATTAATCAATTAACTTTCGATTACGAAAATTAAGAAAATTACTAATAAAAAATGAACATATTATGCTAAAAAAAATATTTAGTTCTAAAGAATAGTGTAAGAGATTTCGGGAGGGTCAAAAATTAAGTGTCTGCAATATATACACATACACACAAAAATAATAAGAACTTAGAGTCCATTTTTTGTTCTTTCTATTAAGTATTTTTAGTGTAGTATTCTTAAAAGACATAAAGTCTTACACTTCACATAAAAATATTATTATTTAAATGCAAGGATAAATTCTAGTTGATAAGATGTTATCCATTTATTTGCATTACATTATCTCGGATGTTATTGTAAGAAATTTATTTATTAATATAAATATTTGTATATATTAATTCAAAGATCTAAAATAGATAGTTGTTTTCTTTCTTTTTTATGTAAACTTTGTACCTTTTTTTATAAAGTAAAATTAGAACATAAATTCATTATTCAACTTTTTGAACGCATCAAAATACTGAGGGTCTAAAGCAATCAACTTACTAATTCTCACCCTTGATCCATCCCTGAACCACCATAAAATGTTCCCAAATAGATGAGGAGCAAGCTTTAGTAGGCACGGCTGGCCATTTGAACTTAACCTTTAAGATAAAATCAAAAGTTAGGATACAACTTTTAAAATAAAAGATAATAATTTCAAAAATATATGATCGAACAAATAAAATATTGAGCTCAGAACTTGTGGCAAATTACAATCGAACATCAACAATGCAAGAGTCTCTTCCACTTATTGCCATCTCTAAAGATAATTTAATCAAATATGCCATACAACACAAATAAGTATACTATTTTCGCAATGTACACAAAAAAATACAAAATCTTACCAAGTTCAAGTCTCTCAAGATACTCTAAATTTTCTTCAACACAGATAGGATTAGTCTCTTATGTAAGCTAATCTTGGACACAAATAATAGATTTCTCACATTTAGGAGTCAATGGACTTCTGAATGGATCAACAATATGATCATCACTGCTAAATGTACATTTTGATTCCACACTCGACATTAGAATGGCCAATACATCACGAGCTATCTTTGACAGAACAAAAAACTTAGGAGTATTATTTGTCCACCAACTTAAGATATTAAAATCATTAGAATCAGACTCTTTATCTTCATCAACGTATATATCCACATCCAATTTATTACCTAAATTTCCATAATATTTCTTCAATTAAAGTGTAGTTCTTAAAGCTTTTGTTTTCACATTTTGAGACGGACCGAAACTAGATGAATAATATGAGTCATGAGATGAAGTAGATTTAGATAGAGATGAATGATGTTTAACTTTTTGAATAGTTTCTTAGATATTTCCTAAACACCGATTTCATATAATTATCCCACCATGGTCCAAACGTTAAAGGTCATGATGGCACTTACCCCATTCGAAACCTGGGTAGGTAAGCCCAACATCCAACAAGGTAAAGAATGCACAAAGGGAGTAAATAAATACCATATGAGACTTCATAAGGAAGTCATGTTGCATATATAAATAACAACATTCAAAATTGAACAAAATACTACTCAAGTTCAAAAATCTGATATCACGAGTAAAGATCCCTAATACAATAAAGAGTGTGAAAATACATAAATCTATCTCTAATAAGTAATAAAGACAAAAATAAAAATAGGATGGATTCCGAAATAAGCCCTGAATGCCAGAACTCCAGTAATCCGAGATGGCTCTTGCTCCACACAACTCAAGCTCTATGGGCCTCACTCGTACTGCAATCAACATAAAAAGAATACAAAAAATAGGAGTGAGCACAGTCCACTTGTACTCAGTAGGTATCATAGGCCAACTAAGAAAAGCAGAAAACTAAATAAGTAAACACTACTATGAGCATGCTTCCACCTATATACAAAAAAAAATCTCATATCTCCTAACAGTTCTACTAGTGTAATAACATATTAAAGCTACAGATGAATATATATATATATACACACACACACACATACACATGAAAGAAAACACATAAATGGATGCAAGTAATGCAATGCAGTGTAATGGCCATGATGTAATGTCTCAATATCACCTTGTAGCGAAAGCTTCCACGATAGGACACCATGGGGGTTTCACAATCTGTATACTATCACAATCTCAATACTTTATCTCAATTCAACCTTAACAACATATCCTTCGTTCAAGGAATTTTATAAAGTGTTTCATTTTTTTTCAAAAATTAATATTTCTCTATAGCACCAGTTTCATATATAAGAATGAATTAATGAGGATGTATGCTCATAACAAAGATAATATCATGTAATGAATCAACTGAATGATGATATTAAATGAGCTAACTCTCCTCAAATCTCCATTAATCATGATGTAATTCCATGGTAATGAATAATCATGAAAGACATCAAATATATCATTTGAAGCCTCCATTTAGGCATCACAATATTAAATAAGAAAATTAATGTTCAAACAAGACCAAAACCAACCTCTACTTAAGTATTACAACAATAGTCATCTCTCAAGTCATATATAACACTCACATAAGCCTAAACATGGCATCACAACAATAATAATATTCACGTAAGGCCCCATAAAGGCAACATAACAAGAATAATAATCATATTAGCCCTTACATGAGCAACATGATAAAATAAATACCTCAAAAGATGAATCCCATAATAAATTTCAAACCCATAGCATACTAAATGAGTGATTAACTATCTAGCGTAATCTAAAGAAAGTTAGCCATGACCTACCTCAAACAACAAAAAACTCTAGCCTAGATCATTCCATAAAGAGCTTTCTCCCGTTTTGTGGTCTCAGATCAAACACAAACTATCAAATTTATAATCTACAAGTTAAAAGCAGTCTAACGATACTCATATTGACCACTTATGTTTCAGATCTAAAAATAATTTAAAAATTGACCCCAAAATAAAAAAAGGAGTCTAAATTTTTAGGAGTCTAAATTTTAAAATTCATGGAAAAACAAGTTAAAATTGAGGTAAAAATGATCAAAAAAATATTTTCTCATTTTACTGGTAAAACACCAAAAATTCAAGTTTAAAATAAAGATTTTGAAGATGTTTTTGATATAAAATTGATGAATAATGATTGAAATCAAGTTTCCAAAGCCTACCCAAAAACTTTTGATGGCATCCCTCTTTAAAATCATCTTTCTAGAGGTTTTAAAGTCCAAAATAGTGAAAATCAAGAAATTAGGAAATTTATACGATTTAAGTGACTAGTGCCTCATGATTGCGGCACCCACCACGCGATTATTAGGGTCAACATTGACCTTTACGTAAAAATGGTCTTCATGATTGCAGGAAGGAGTCATGATATTGTCATGCCTTCCTAATTAGTACCTCGCCATATTAGTGACTCGTCACACGATTACCATGAACAAATGTACTGCCCTTCATGATCACGACTCTCCTCCATGTGATTGTGATAAAGGAACATCTGCTACACTAGAACCTGGGCACCAGCAACCAGTCCAAGGCTAAAAATTCTCTGAAAGGACCTTTAGGATTTTATCAGGACTCCATAAAATTAAACCAATAATTCTATTAAGATCATTTTTATATTTTGGACATAATAAAACTATCAAATTCATCAAAAGAGGTCATTTTTAATAAGTTAACCTCTGGGATCCCCTTAGGTTAAATTATACTAGTTTCTTATCTAAGAGCTCAAAACTAATTATAAAGTTCAGAACCTGAACAACTAAGCTAATAACTCAAAATCAACAATACGAATATAATAAAACTAATAGAGTCACCATCCAATGCTTGAATCACAGAATATTGATCAAAGTCAAATTATTTACTTATAAGGCTACTTAAAACCTTAAACTTACTCAAATCACTCCCAAACACTTCAAGGATTGTGTCAACTATCTCCGAAACTCAAAAATATCCTATTGTAACCATAGGGAAAGACAAAATGGTCAAACAACAAAATAAAACTAGAAAATGAAAACAACTATTGTTATATTATCAATCACTAAAATAGGTGTTCATCCCCGAACAAAAAAATAAATAAAGTACCTAAATTGGTAAAAAAAACTAAGTGTGTTTACTCCTCATATCACATTCGACCTCCCACATAGCCTCCTTAATCGAGCGATGTCTCCACCGAACTTTCACAGAATCAATGTGCTAGGACCTTAGCTTCCTAGTATGCCAATCTAGGATAGCAATGGGCTCCTTCTCGAAGGATAAATCATGATCTGGCGCAACTTAATCTCACCAGATCATTCGAGATCATCTAGACGCTATCACTTTAGCATGAAGACACGAAATACTGGATGAAGAACTTATAGATGTGGTGGAAAAACAAGCCTCTACATTATATCTTCAAACTTCTTAAGAATCTCAAAAGGCCCAATAAATCTCAGACTAAGCATTTTTTTCTTTCCATATCTCATCACACCCTTCATATGTGATATCTTCAACAAAAACCTACCCACCAAGCATGAATGCTATATTACAAACTTGTCGATTGATATACCTCTTCTGCTTACACCGGGCAGCCACTACTAAATCAATCAAACTCGATCTATCGAGTCTCTCAGTAAATTAGTGTCCTATCAACTAACCTCAAATGAGTCAAACTATCCTATAGGGGATCTACACCTTGGCCTAGATAAAGCTTCAAAAAATGCAATTCGAATGTTGGAATGGCAGCTATTATTGTAGGTGAACTCTATTATGGGAAAAGATGGTATCAATGACCTTCCAAAATCCATAAAACATGCTCAAACATGTCCTCAAGCACCTAAATAGTCTAGTTCAATCGAACATCTATTATAGGGTAAAATATTGTTCTTGTTTGAACTTGGGTACCTAACTCTCTCTATATAGGACTCCAAAAATTAAGTAAACTCTATATCTCTATCAAAAATAGTAGAGATAGGTACATCATGCAATCGAACCAGCTTATAGATATGGATCTTGGCCAACTTATCTCCATAGTAGTTCACCTTCATAGGTACAAAACATGTTAATTTAGTCAACTTTCCCCAAAATTGGGGTTAGGCTTACTATAAAGTCCATAGTGATTCTCGCTCCCACTTCCACTCGAGGACTGGCAACCTCTGCATAGTACCAATCATTGATACTTTACTTTAATTGCTAACCATTCAAACACTTATCCATAAATAGCAAAATGTCTTTGTTTATACCACACCATCCATATTATTGCTTCAAATCATGGTACATCTTAGCAACTCTAGATAAATAGAGTACTTTAATTAATAAGCCTCCTCTAAAATTAGTCTAACCCAACCACCAACTCTCATCATACAAGTACAACTATTGATCCTCAAAACACCCTTGAAGTCAAGAGATGTCATATTTGCCTTACCACTCAACACCATATGATGAATTATCCTTAATTTCTTATTATCAAACTCAAGATCCTGAATCTGATCCATCAAACAAGAACTTGCCTCAACATTGGCCAAAGCTTACCCAAGTATTGAAATATTAACCCCAACCATCTAGTTAATCAAAGCCTAAACATCAAAGGCTAAAGTGTTCTCCCCTACCAATAGATGAGACAAACTCCCTATACTCATTGACTTCCTACTCAAGATATTCACTACTATCTTAGCCTTGTTTGAATGATAAATAATACTAAAATTATAATCCTTAAGAAAATATAACCATCTACGTTGTCTCATATTAAGATCTCACTAAGTGAAAAAATACTAAAGGTTATGATGATCAAATAAAATCTCATAATGAACCCCATACGAGTAGTGTTGCCATAATTTTAACATAAACACAATTTTGGCTAACTCTAAATCATGAGTAGGATAGTTTTTCTTGTGAGGCTTAGGCTGTCTAAAATCATAGCAATCACCTTGCCCTTCTGCGTCAACACACCTCCCAAGCTAACTCTAGAAGTATCACAGTGAAACCAAGACCTTTTCAGGAAAAGTCAAGATATGAGTTGAGTATTGCCTCCAAGTGCACAAAAAAGCATGCATGGTGAAACAAGTAGTAAGATAACTCTTCTTGAGAGTTGGGTTGTGTGTCCAAGGGACTTGAAGTTAGTTAATCACTAATTCTAAGTATACTTTCAATTCAACAAGTATGAGTTTGTAACAAAAGTATGAGTTTTGTAATTATAACTAAGTAACAAAAATAATAACAGTATGAAATTTGGATTGTAAACAATATAGAGAGTTTTCAAGGTTGAGATTTACCACACATTCATGCATAACCATGGGTTCTATCCAGTATTGGTGATTATCACAATTGTTGATCTACGGAATTAATATTAGCACTTGAGAATGGTTATCCTCTGAGTTATATACTCAAATTAATCTCACAACTACATCATTGAGAAGTAATGTGAGTCTTTAATTCAAATTCACTAAGCTATTTTTCCATTTTATTAACTAAGTAGGGCATTGTGGTATATCTTTATCCTAACCACAAATCATATCTTATAAAAGTAAAGATAAGATTCATACTCCTTACCTTCTTTGTTCCGTCGCTCCACTCCTATGTTGGATTTTTTTTTAGACTACAATTTATCCTAAAGTTTGTAATTCTTTAGAATAGTAAAACAAGGATGCAAGAACAATCACATGACTTGATAAACATATAAACCAAATTATAAGACATACTAAACAATCATGTTGTAGCCTCAAATCTAGAAAGAGGGTGTTTATCCACTCATAGTCTTACAAATAAACACCATAGATGTGTTAATAAAATAAAAACAAGAAAAAAAATACAAGAAAGAACCCTAGTTTGAGCTCTTTGATGTTTGCTTTTCCTCTCCCAATCGTGTGTCCTCCAAAAGATGCATGTAATGTAGATAACTACTACTTATATATCCCTAAAAGTCTTACCTCATCTGTTCCATAAGAAATATATGCATTGACTACTTTACCCTCAACTTAAATAACGTAGAAAACCAAGTTTTAGTCGGTTTTTGGAATGGGGGTGTTGTGATTTCGTATTGTGGACTGACCCAACGTGTTCCATACTTATTTGAAGAATTTTTAGATGTATATATATCCTCCAAGTCGTTAAATCCAAGTCCCATAAGTATTAGGTACAAGTATCACACATTTTCTACTTAAATTAGGACTTGGAACCAACTTGTTCCCTCTTCTACGGTGTGTGTGACGTAGAAGCCATGGCATGGGCTTGAGGGGAGACATGTAGGGATGAGGGTAGATACAAAACAAAATCTCCATCAAGAGTGTGGGGAGATGCATGGCTGAGATCTAGATATGGGAGGTGCGGCATGGAGGATGTTTCAACAAGGAACAGTTTCGTCCAATTTCATCACTTAGTTCCCGTCAAAGCTTGATCGTGTTACATCATCACTTGTAGCTCATATACAACTTATGTTATTGTCTAAATCATATCCAAAAGACTCCTACAATATCTCATCACAAGCATTAGACCATACAACACACAAAGCACCTTAAAACAATACAATAGCAAGTATAGCTTAGCCTAGTTGAACTAGTTATCTTGTCTAATTTTTCCTTGAAAATTTTGACTTTTGTTTTGGGTTTATCATTCCTAAAACCATATGAACATGACTCTTTGCACTAGTTTACCCAATAATTACTAAATTCACAAATATGCACACTAAGTTATCCTTAAAACTAAGCTAAGCGTGCATAGATAATGATACTAGGTGTATAAACATGCCTAAGATCATCAAGGTCAAAAACTCCTTGAGATTTTTAAATCTCTCTTCACAATACTCCGACCATTAAAAAATCTTTTTTTAAGTAAACTTAGTCAAAGAACCATAATAGAAGGAAACCCCCGTACAAACCATTGATAATTCCCTGCTAACCCAACAAAAATTCAAACTTCTATATGGGGAAGTAGGCCTATACTAATTATAGTATGCTACTATCTTAACTAAATCTACCATAATACTATTCTTGATCACCACATATGTACCGATTTGTTCTGGCGTACATAAATATGTCTTTGGCAAAATCATAATAACCTTTTTCACCATAAGTTACAGGATTAATCCTTTAGTATGGGAGTACATTGGACATGTACTAAGTTCATACAATAACCTTAGCACAAAGTTAAGTTGAAAATGTTCTTACCAATTGAGTTTCGAGCTAAGTTTAAACTAGGGTCGATCTCAAAGGAGCAACTCCTAAAATATAAATATTTATAGGTCTAAATACCCACCAAATAAAATATCTTTGAGTCATGTTTCCAACTATCCAACTGTTTATTAATCTGCCTTCAGAGTAAAAAGTTATGGTTGTTTTGTTGAACACTATCTGAGCTGAGAAATTAGCCACCATAGTTGCTCCACTGCAGTGGTAACTGGGCAGTTTATAATAGTTTTTTGACAGGTTTCTGAGTTTTAACTTACAAACTTTATTCCAAAGCCCTAGGAGGGCGATTTTCCAACTTCTTGGGTGAAAATTCTTTGTTGAGGTAAGATTTTTTACTATCTTCTTCGTATCTCAATACTTTAATATCTTAGAATCCATAAAAGGATATTTTATGGTGGAATTCTTGGTATTTTAAACCTAAGTTTATGATATCTTAGGAAAAACTATGGGTTGGGTTAATATCACCTAGAATTACTTTTAAATTATCTATTAACAATTACTCTAAAACATGAAATTAATTGTTGTAGACCTTGAATTTAATAATAATAGAATCTTTAGCCTTGAAACTCCATTAATGGAGATGGGTTGAATATGATAGAGCTTGTTAATGGGTAATTGACCCTTGGATAATATTTTAGAGCATGAATAAGGATAGAATTAGTGGGTTTGAATTCTCAAAGTATTTATTTGAAGAGTAATTGATTAATTACTCACATAACTACTTGTTTCTCAGATGATTGAGCATTTTAAGGCTTGAAGAAAGGGAAGAAGCATCCTTGGTGTGGCTTGCTTATTCCAGAATCTTTGGTAGAGGTATTTTATGATTTAATTTATAGTAGATTTAGATTATTTACATGTAATAACTGTAGTTGATGAGTTATTTCATGTATAAGCCTACGGGCATGATGTTTAGATGGATAAAATATGAAAATAATGTAATAATGACATAATTGTGCGTTATTGCATTTTATATGGATCCCTTGATGGGTGTTTGTATTTGTATGACTTATGTGATCATTTATAGAGTTTAATATGTGAATGCGAGTAATAATAAAAGAATTAAGTAACCTTTTAATCTGTAAAACTATCTTTTAACACCTTAAATTATATTTTATATATTTAAGGCAAGAGATATTCTTGCTAGAAGATAGTTAGAAGGATTGATTTTGATAAAAGGAGTTGATGATATGACTTAAGAACCTAAATTCAAGTTTGTCTAAGTGTAAGGAAGTAAGATGTGTAAAGGTATATGACTCTAGCTAGAATTGTAAGTTGAATAAAACTTGTTGATTGAATGATCGACTAAAATGGACAGTGCCATAAACATAGTGATGACTTGAGTGTAGGTATCAATAATAATGGCATGTGAACTCCTAAAATGTATGATTAATTGATTGGTCTTCATAAATATTTGTGATTTATGATAGGATCTAACAATGCTTAATTGAACAAGTGGTGATTTAACCTTCGATCATACTTGTGATTTTCTCCATTAGTGGATATCTATTGTTACTTGGAATGATGAATTTGTGATTATTGACTACATTTACTTGATTTTCATTAGTTGTAAGTCATGTTTCGGTCATTGTTTATTGCATCTAATTTTAATTTATGTTCTCAATTCACCTTTAGACATTACTTATAATTATTAACTGCAACTTGTATTTATATTGATAGTACTAATGATGATATTGAGATTATGATGTTCATGATGTTGAAATGATATTGATGATGATGGTTTAATGATTTTGATGTTGATATTAAAATCATGATGCTGAGATGGTATTGATGATGATGAGTTGATGATATTGAGATCATGATATTCATGATGATGAGAATAATATTGATGATGAGATCAAGAAGGGAAAGAGATGATACGTACAAAGTAATGATACCTACATAATGCATACATACATTAATCATATGCATTTAAAAATACATTTACATATATTTTTATATTGTGGTGAAACTTGTTGCTGTAATTAGTTCCTTGTGTGGACCAATTGATTAATAAGATAGGATGGTTCCTTTAGTGTATCAATTATGTTGATAATGGTGATTTTGCATTGTAGCAAGTGTGAATATTATAAGATATGCCCTGAACTATGTGGAAATATTATTTCCCAATGGATTTAGTTATATACATGATGTACATTGTAGTGTCCTTTCTTGTAAAGTTGTTGATGTTATCAATTGTCTTGGTTGTTATAATCCCGATAGTTAAGATTTGTATAATAAGGAGAGAAGATTTCCATGAAAGTGGATTTAACGAGAGAAAAAGAGAAGTATATAGAGTTGTTGTAATAATGTAAGTACATAAAACTATATATTAGATTAATTCATAAACTATAGTTATATAATGACCCCCGGGTTATTTTTTGCATTCCCACATTTTTTGTCATTTAGAGCTTTAATATAGTTTCTCCAAGTCATTTGTGACTTACCGGAGCTAACAGTTCAGTTATCGGCAGTTTATTTGATTTCTACAACCAATTTCCTATTTTAAAGTCTTCATCGATAACGATTGTCTATCGAAAGTAAGCTTAAGTCTAACAATCTCTTACACTATTTCTAATAGTTTTATTAGCTCCAAAACATTGATTTTATGTTAAAAGGACCTTTGGTTCAGGTACCAAGGCTTTTGAACTCATTTCGAGCTATGGGATGGATTTTGGTAAAAGTAGCCCTGGGGTGTGGACCCCATATTTAATCTAAATAACTCTGAATGAAAATTTTGATGGCACCGGTGAGTCCAAAATATCAAATTAATAGGGTAGCATAGTTCATCTGCATTCATGAGATTCTGAAAGAATCTCGAGGGGTCTATAGAAACTTCAAAAAATCTAAGTTTAGCTGGTACATGGCCTCAATTGGTGCAATCGCTTAAGCGATGGTCTCATTAGTAGCCAAAGTATTGCTTTATCAGCCAAGCCAGTCCCTGTTATGTTTCTTTAACAGATACTTGACTTCTAAAGGGGACATGGTTTAAGCAACCAATCGTCCACTTTAGTGGAGTTCATCCAAGTGTCAGGGGTCGCTTAATCGATCCTATGTTGCTTTAGTGGTAATTGAAGGTAAATTTATTTCATCCTTGACCCAATTTTCTTTGATTATATCCAATTCTCAAGAGCCATAAAGCCCTAGAAAGTCTATAAAACTGGGAGATTGATCCGTAGATGATCATAGGGTGTTATGGAGAATGGAGTAGTCATTTTATCATCATAATCCTTGTAAGTTTTCCTCTATTATTGGTTTAATTCTTTAATTTAGTCATAAATCTCTAGTTCTTTGATGAGTTGAATTGGGTATCCTTGCAAATGATCTTTGATCATGGAGGGATGTGTTGCCGATTTCAAATTGTGATTACACAAGTAGGCCCCAAATGGTATTATGACTCAATTTAGGACCCAAAGCATTAAAATGCAATATGTTTATCATCATTCTTTGTATTAAGGTGTAGATCACTATTTTGATAGTATGGCATATTGCAGAGGCGTCTCGGAAGGGGACATCTCTAATTTAGCAGACTTTATCGGGCATTCTTCAGCGTTCAGGTAGGCTAGGCTTACTCTTCTCTTAGATTGAGCTTAATTATAGTATCAGTATGATATTATGCTAGTTTTGGGTTGGGAACTATGATTGCTTGTATATTTAGTGAAATTTAGATTAAGTGAGTTGTATTTTGACGTAACTACTTGTTTCTTAGGTTGAATTGCTATCTTAGGACTTAATGAGACTAATGTATCACTTAGTGATGGGATTTGGAACCTTAGTCCATCTTGGGGTATAAATTTCCTTAGAATGGATTTTCAGGTTTAGAAGTGGGTCTCTCTAGCCCACTATAGGCCAAGTTAAGATTACTATTAGCTCCTTGTAGACTCAATAGGCCTTCTCCCGTCATCATATCTACATTTTTTACCCCAAGGAGGATTTAGGCATATTTTAACTTGCTTAACGTTTGTACTTAGGAGATATTAAGATTGGGTCAAGTTCAGCATCTATCATGACATTACTTTCAGTTCAAGTCTGATATTCATGATATTATTTTTAATTCAAATCCAACATATGAGATACTAATTTTGGTTCTAGTCCGACACTAAGAGGATTACTTATGATGGTTATAGAACTAGTTCAAGTCTGGTATTTATGGTATAGAACCATGATTACGGTTTTGAGGTTTAGATATTTTATGAGTGTCACTATCAATTATTTCCTTGTTGGTTTTATCCACTGGGATTATGGGGATTTGCATGGATTAGTTACTTTTGCTTGCATCTTCTGGGCTTATGGGGGCCAGTTAGTCAATAGTTAGTTATGTTTTCTTGATATTATTTATTTGGTTGCTTACATTCAAAATATAGAGCATGCTTCCAGGTTTTCCCTTTTCCCCAAATTTAGTTTATTATCTCGCATCTCATTGTACTTATATTATGAATTAGCTCAGTTGACCGATGATGCCTACTATGTACCTATTGCTTTGGTACTCATACTACACTTTTGCATTCTTTTTTGATACAGATCCGAGTACTAGCTACGGCCATTGATGTTGTACTAATGTTGGTCGGAGTTCGAAGATAGGGTGATCTTTCAGAGCCGGAGCTAATTCTCTCCTTCTTCTATGGTGGATGGTCTTTCTATTAAAAACTATTTTACATTTGACATTTATAGTACTCTTATTTTTTTGCTAGAGGCTTTTGTACCGACCTTACTAGGTCATGAGATATTTCTATTTTTTCCCTTATTTATGTTTAGTTATGATGTTATCCTTATATTTTCTTACAAGTTACTTGCGTGATTCTGGCAGCTATGGTATTTTTCACCAAATACCCATTACTTGTAGTTTCGGGATATGGTTTGACTTACCTACTGTTGGGTTCAAATAGGTGCCATCATGACTTGTGAAATCAGGTCATGACAAGTTAGTTAGTCACGCCCTACGGGTAAAGTAGTGTTGCTTAAATAAAAGAAAGGTGGTAAGGTTGAAATTTGAAGTAAGTTAAGTATGTTCGGATATTAACCTGCATGTTTGCCATGATCTGTTCTTGTCTGCTATATCTCTGATGATGCCTATTTGTACGTGTTGTTGTACTGATACTACACTTATTGTATCTCCATTTGGAGATATAGACATATTGTAGATCAGTTGGAGTTATTATACGTGTGATAGTGTTTATTATTCAGTAACTCATGTCATCCTACTCATACATGGATTTTGTGTCTTAATTTATTCCTCCTTTTATTTAGTACATTTATACCGATTTGGACTAGGTTCTGAGAAGTTGTTTAGTAGAATTCTGCAATGTACTTTTTGTAAAGTTTTATTTGAACAGAAGGTTTATTTAATAATTATACTTGGGGCTATTTTTAATGTCCTCCGCAATGATTAAATGGTTGGGTGGAAAGGATTCTCCTATCTGGGGTAGAGTTGGGCAGGTACCAGCACGACCCGTGACATGGGTCTTGACAATATGACCCAAGAAATAAACAAAATCCAACCAAAACTCACACTTGGGGAATTTGGCATACAACTTCTCATCTCCCAAACTCTGAAGTACAATCCTTAAATGTCTCACATGATCCACCTCATTCTTGGAATACAACAAGCTATCATCAATGAATACAATTACAAATGAATCAAGATAAGGCCGAACTACCCTATTCATCAACTCTATAAATGTTGTTGGGGAATTAATTAGTCCAAAAGACATAATCAAGAACTTATAATGACCATACTATATCTAAAAAGTTGTCTTCAGGACATCCAAAGCTCTAATCATCAATTAATGGTAACCAGGTCTTAAGTCGATCTTAGAAAATACCAAAGCACTCTAAAGTTGATCAAAAAAATCATCAATATGAGGAAGGGGATACTTGTTTTTTATGATCACTTTATTCAATTACCGATAATCAATACACATGTGTATGGATCAATCATTCTTCAACTCTACCGGGTACAACCTATAAGGAGAATAAGGGTTTAATGCCCGGCATAACATCAATGACAAAACCAATATCCCAGTTCGAAGGCATGCCAAGTAAGTCAATACACATCCATGAACTCCTTAACAACCCGCACATAATCTAAAAAGGGAGATAAATCAACACTATATCACGAATATAGGCCAATAAGGAAGACATCTCTTTCCTACCTTGAGATGAGGATGTAGAAAATATATAACACCCTTTGGACATGAGCTAGGAGTACCCTTCCATTCTAGCCTCAAAATACTATGAGTAGCTAAGGTCACAGTATTGGTGAAATAATTCAAAACTGCATAAGGATCAAACCAATCCGTACCAAATATGACACCGAAATTAACAATATAAAGGATAATTATGTCTACCCAAGTATCACGCCTAGAAATGGTTACAACACATGATCGGTACACCTGATCCACCACTAAAGAATTTTCTGTGAGGGTAGGAACAAAAATAGGCATATCAAGGGACTCACACACAACATTGGTAATAGAGTAGGTCTTGAACCTAGTAATGACTTGAATATAAGGGGTGCTAGATAATAATGGAATTATGGGTCTCGATATAGATGGAGAGGAACAGATTAATGAATAAATTTATGAATGTTGGACTAGATTTTAGACTTGTTTGGGTTAAATGTGCACCCCAAAAAAAATACTTGAATTAAATAAATATGACATGATACTACTTACTTGAATAAGTCGTGGATTGTTCTTCGGACATGTTGTAATTTATGAAACCAACGAACCATATCCACTTATGATTTGGTGTGTTGAAGAATGACTGTTGTTTACCTAGAATGATAGTTTGAGTTGACCAGTGTTTGGGTGATTGTATATTGTTGTAATGCATGCTCAAGGAATAAAATTGTTAAATGATATCCTAAGTGTTAATCATATATAATGAGGTTATATTAAAGGATCGTTGACTGTTCAAGTATGATTGCTTATACTCATTATGATTGTGATTTTTGTGATATCTGTTATTATTGTGGGGTGTACCGGTATTTTTACATCTTCATAGGATTGATTATTATTATGATTAATTGGTTGGCTCGGTACTACATTGGTACAGTGCATGAATAAGAGCTTGTTCCGTACAGGTCATGTCTAGTGGGCGACCATAAGACCCTTAGCTTATGTGTACAAGGTATTTATATGTGTGACAATTCCTTGAGTGGACTGGATTTATGATTACTATTATTGTTGCTATTTACATTGGTTCCATGAGTGAACTGGGTCTATGTGCTTAATTACTAAATGTGGTTTCTCGTGTAAATTCAAAATGAATGTTAATTGCCATTACTATTTAATTATGGATCCTTGAGTTGATCCGAGAAAAATTGACAAATGCTTAGCATATTTGTTGTTGTTGCTCCCATGTTTGAATTGAGGTATGAATATTGTTAGAGTCATAAATTATTGACTTGGATATTTTTAGTGTTCATGGTTGTACATATTGCAAGGTTATGGTTATTGTGCTAATTCCTTATTAAGGTTAATCGAAATAGGTTGTTTTAGAATAATTTTTGGGATTAAATAAGTAAGAGTCATGTTGGATGCCATTTAATGTGAAGGGTGATTTATGATTAATCAGATTAAGTGTGAAAGGTATAAAGGGAATGTCAATGGTATATATCGACTACTAGTAATGGATTGGATATAACTAAGTCAATAGGAATAAGAATGAAATGCTCTTAGATAACACGAGTGGATAAAAGTGATGGGTATTAAATTGTTATATAAATTTTCATGCTTTATTTCTGTGATTTCTATATTGTGTTTACGTGATATAACCCTGGTCAGCCGATGATACCTATCAGTATGTTCTATTTATACTGATCCTACTTTTGCTATACCCTTTTTAGGGTATAGTCTAGTTGCAGGATCAGTTGATGTTTCTCAGGTGATGCGAATTCCTCTATTCTATGGTGGAAGTTGTGTCCTATTTTTATATTTCATTTGATTAGAATGTTCTTGTACCTGTTTAGACTAGGTCCTTCAGAGGTTTTTCCTTTGAATTTTAAGTTTAGTAAATATGTTGTAATAAGTGAAAGGCTTATTATATTACTTAATGGATTCCGTATATATTTTAAAGGGTTGACAAGTGGATCTCCTATCTAGGTGGATTAGAGTAGGTGCTCTCATGATTCCATAATTTGGGTCATGATAAGAACATCCCCAAAGTCTTTGTGAAAGGGTATTTATGAGAAAACATAGCAATCACATTCGGTTAAATTTGAGAAGGAAATCTATGTCGAAAACATAACTACGTATTTTGATAGTTGAGTTGTTTGCATGAAACAATCTAGATGAACTACGTATTTTGAATGGGTGAGTTGTCTACAGGTGATAGAGTGAACTTGTTGGAACACAAGGATTTCTGACAAAGAATTCATTAGAAGCCTCAGTAATGAGAATTTTAATTAGAGAAAGGCATCAGGGTTAACGATACTCTCTTAGTGAATGGGATCTCCAAGTACTCTCCATCACTATTCTCGAAGACCTTAGGTTAATCATTAAGAGCTACTTCTTATAAATAATGGTGATGATCGAGGAGACAAGCTTATTTGAGGTCTCACCAATAATGCTTATCATCTTATAAATAAAACCAACAATAATTTCAATGTACTAAAACCAAAAGCATCAAATAGATCTGGCCGGGAATGCAAACCTCTAATATGATCAAAACCTTTATTTGGCTTCTACGCCATCATTGACTTCCTTCAAGTCATCTCCTTTACAAGAGAGGACTAAATGTAGATCCCTTGTGCCACTTTTGTGGGCTCAAAAGAGAGGATATCAACCACATATTTTTCTCATTCACTAATATCATTAGGATCTTCCATGAAGTAGTCCAAATAACACAAAAGTGCATATGATTGATACTCGTTCTTTCATAACTGACTAAATACCTGGAATACTATAAAGGGAAAACTCTTCAACAGATTGCTATCTTGGGATTCATTGATTCTTTTCTGCACGTGGATATCTCGCTAACGAGAAATGACAACCTCTTTACAAGAGTAATTTTATCACTATGGGAAACACTACTGCCAAAGCCACTTAATACTAGTTTTTCCTAGGAACTCAACATTGATGGCTCTACAAAAGGCTAGCTTGGAATAAGAGAATTGGAAGGGATATTTAGGAACCATATAAGTTACTAGTAATTAGCTAAATGAAGGGCATTTTCATACCACAGCCACCTTAACGAAGCTACATGCATTAATGCAAGGCCTCTAATTAATAGAAAAACATGAGTTTTGCACGTGAAAGATTAATATTGAATCAACTAAAGTTATCCACAAGCTTACCTATGGCTACTTGATATATAATAACATCATTCTGAATCCAGGTCTCTAATCCATAAGTTCAGATCTCCAGTGCTCCCATATGTATTTCAGAGCAAAATAAGATCACGGACCAACTAGCACAAAAAGGTGTGAACTGCAAAAATATTTGTATTTCAAGTGTTTTGGTATTTCCTTTAGTGTTAGCAATGAATGTAGTGCAGGCGAACAGTTTAGAAACTACATTTTTTAGAAATTATTTTATTTGTAACATTAACATGGATGGCCATGCTATGGGTTAAAAATTTAAAGAAGTTTGAAGGTGATTGTGGAAAAATCAAAAGAGAATTGAATGAATAATTTAATTTGAATGGATGATTGAATTGAATACTTGAATAACTGAACTTGAATTGATTGTATTGAATGAATATTGGATGAATTGAATAATTAAAAGAATGAATGATAATTGATTGAATGTATTCAATTGAAATAAAACAGAGGTACAGTTCTCTATTTATACAAATAATTAATCATCTCAATAAGGTAGAAATCTAAGTAAGGTACAAAATAATAAAGTGATACACTCCTAAATAAGGTACAAGATATTGGAGATATATACTAAAGATTTACCTATGTATACAAAAATTATAAAATAATATATAAGAATTCTGAATTTAATTCGAAATCAATATGTTGAGGTGGCTGAAATCAATGTTGGGACAAGCTATGTACTGCAGTAGACGAATATACAGTGAGATGAAATAGGTAAATCAATCCGGTCCAATGAATAGATACAATAATATTTCAATATCCCCCTCAAGTTGGAGGGTACGAAAGATCCCCTAACTTACGCAATATATTGTGATGAAGAGGACTGGTGAGAAGAGGATTGAACTTTGTGATGATTATGACCAAACTGAAAAAAATAAAAATTTAATTTAATTTCAATAATGCATATGCTATGAGTGAAGTGGCTGGTCCAATGATATCATCAATTAAGTTTACTGATGTGAATTGATAAAAATAATTGATAAATGGTGTTAAAAAGAGTGATTCTTGGTGATAAAGATCTTGAAAAAAAAATACCATAACGGGTATATAAAATTGAAGGATTACATCATTGATGTGATCGGGAGGAAAAAGTATTATTTGAATGAAAGGTCCAATAAAGGTAAAAAAAAAAAATAGTTGATTCGAGAGTGACACCAATATAAGGATCTTTTTTTAAAAAAATGAGAATATTGATAATGATTGATGATTTTGATGATGGTGGCAATGGTAATTGATAATTTTTATCCCTTTTTAAAAGAATACCACCAAGAATTCAAAAAAAATGGATATTTTAGAAAACAAAGAAAAGAGAAAGAGGGATTATGTTGTTTTGAGAATGAATTAGTGAGTGAAGATGAAAAGAATCATGGGTATTTACCTTATGTTGTTTTGGGAATGAATTAGTGAGTGAAGATGAAAAGGATCAGGGGTATTTACCAGGACCCTTAACAAACTTCAAATATCAAAAACATATTGATTCAAAACACAATCCAACAATGAGGAATCCAAAAATTATAAATGATGGAATTTTAAAAGGGGAAAATACAACCACAATGAATGAAACCCCAGATCAAAAAATATGAAAAGAGAAATGATTGATGATTTTGATAATTGATGGGGTTGACGAGAGTAGTCTCCATGAAAGGACAGTGTCAGTAGACTTGTTTCATATATTATGAATACTATCAAGATAAATGAATTGATATTAAATTTGTTCCATCTTGAATACTAACAAGATGATTAGACTTGTTCCATCTTGAATACTACTAAGATGATTAGACTTGTTTCATCTTGAATACCTACTAAGATGATTATAATTGTGATGAGAGAAAGGATGACAAGTGCAATCGCCATGAACAGACCATGCCAGTAGACATGTTCCAAATATTGTGAATCAAAAAATTAAAAAGTTTTTCTCATATTGAAGAAAACACAAAAATTGACAACAAGGAAATCAACCTTGCACTTATGCAAAAGTGTATTACTTTATTGAATTTGAATAATTGAATGATTGAATTGAATTGAATACTTGAATTTATTATGTTGAATGTATTCAATTGAAATAAAACAGAGGTACAATGTCCTATTTGAACAAGTAAGTTCTTATGTAAATAAGGTAAAAGTAAATAAGGTACAAAATAATAAAGTGATACACTCCTAAATAAGGTAGGATACACTCCTAAATAAGGTATAAGATATTGGAAATATATACTAAAGATTTACCTAGGTATACAAAAAAAGAATAAAATAATATATAAGAATTCTGAATTTAATTCGAAGTCAATATGTTGAGGCGGCTGAAACCAAGGATGACCCAAGCTACACATGTACTGTAACAGACGAATATACAGTGAGATGAAATATGTGAATCAACTCAATCCAATGAACAGATACAACAATATTCCAACATCACCCTTAAGTTGGAGGGTACGAACGGACACCCAACTTGTCCAAATATTGTGATGAAGAGGCCTGAATAATTGGCATGGTCACCTTCGAACACACACACACACATAAAAGTCACTATATTATTCATAAACTTTTTTGCTTATAGATTATAATTTTTTGTCCTTCCTAAGGATCTCCTACCCCCGATTTCTATAGTAGCAGCACCTAACTTTTAGGAACCCTAACTTTACCTACTCGTTTTGATAGCCAAAATTAATGGCCTTGGTGGCCGGTGGCCAGCCTCTGGTGACGGAGACTGGTCAAGTTGATACAACAACAACAAAACCCATGTTTGTAAATATTTTACAATCATCTAATATTTCTAACATGCAGCTTTCATTGAAAGAAATTTCTTACTTTGATGGAGAACCACGTATCATTTGGGAAGAAGAGGAAGTGAATCAAATGATTATTAAGAAAGATCTACAATACGCAGTAATTGAAAAATTCTCATATGGCTGGCCAGATATACAAGATCTACGATGTTTAATCCCAAAGCAATGTGAGTTAAAGGGAGAAGTCAATATTGGTTTATTGAGTAATCGACATGTTTTGATAAGAGCAACGAAGATTGAGGATTATGTGCATCTTCATCCAAACCCCAATTCTATATTACAAAGAATTTCTGGTCATATCCGATGAGAACACTAAAATGGGATCCAATGTTCAACCCCGAGGAAGAAACCACCACTGCAGTCGCATGGATATCATTCCCATCTCTACCACCGAACTTCTTTACAAGAGAAGCAGTTTTCTCTTTGGCAGCTACTGTTGGGAAGCCTTTACAGGTAGATCTAGCTACACAGAACAAGACCAGACCAAGTTGTACAAGAGTGAAGATTGAAGTTGATCTGTTTGGAGAATTTCCCAAAAGGATTAATATTGGGATGAGAAAGAAGACAGGAGAAGTTGTAGAGAAGTGGATTCATATCAAATATGATTATGTGCCAAAGTAATATAAGGAATGCAAACTACAAGGACATAATGAAAAGGAATGTTTCCCCATTCATCCTGAACTATATCAAAAGGAGGACGACGTAGAGGGGAAAGAACAAAGAGAAATGAAAACACTAAAGAAAGAAGAGAAAAACAAGGAAAAGGTGGCAAATACTGATGACAATAGTAAAGTCAAAGACATAGAAACAGAAAAGTTTCAAAAGCAAAAAAGAAAACAAGTTAACAGAAGATGGAACAATGGAAGAAGGCGAGATAGAAGATGGAACCAGAAGGAACACACTTCGAAAGAGGTAGCTGTAGCAGTAAATAATAAGTTCGATGCATTGGAGGAGAAAGATATTGGTGATGAGAATAACAAAGAGAAAATAGTGGAACAGAAGGATGAAACAACTGACAAGAAAATTAACAATCAGGTTGAACAATTCACTCAGAATAAGAAGAATGATGACATGGCTTCAACTCCTCAACATACCAGTGCAACTAGCAAAAAGGGGCTGATACAAGAAGAATCACAAAGCTCAATTAGAGATCAGGAAAAAGACAGTGTTCACCAAGAGACAAGGGACTCACTTGGAAGTCAAGCAGAAGAATAGAATGTTGATTATGTTGTGGAGGTGGCAGACAATGATTTGGAAATCATAACAGAGTTTGAAGCTGAGATTCCTAAAATTAAGAGACTCACACAGTAGGAAAAATAACAAAAGTAAGATCAGGAAGAAGATGAAGACATGGATGCTAACATTGAGCAAATAGGGAGGGGTGGAGATTTATCTCCAAGACAAATTGGCCAATTAAAAGGAAAGAACAGAAAAGATTACAAGAAGATTGTTAACAAGTCACAAATCAATACAAGGAGTAAGTCGGGGCTCATATCTAATAGTGATCAATGATTAATAAGGTGATATTCTGGAATATTAGGTATGTTAAAACTCAAGGTTCATTTGAGAGATTAATAGATCTTCATAAAAACACCATTATTCTTACATTGACTTAATGGAACCTTTTCAAAGTCCATCACTGCTGGAGAATTACAGAAGAATGCTAGGTGTAACAAATACTAAAGTTAATTGTTCTGATAAGATCTGGATTTTCTGGGATGATGATTGGGAAAAAATTGGTACCACCGATTCTTCACAACACTTAACAATGGAGTATAATCTTAGAGGAGCAACTGATTCTTTTAAAGTAACTATCGTATATGCTAGATGCAGTCATTTAGAAAGATTGGAGTTATGGGAAGATTTGGAGGAAGTTTCCTCTAATACTAATATCCCTTGGCTTGTTGGGGGTGATTTTAATGCTATGTTAGATGATTCGGAAAAACTTGGAGGTCTTCCAGTGACACAACAGAAGACTCTTGATTTTGCACAATGTATGAATAATTGTGCATTGAATGAACTAAGATATATAGGAAGCAGATTCACTTGGTGGAATGGTAGAATCCAAGAAGATTGCATTTTTAAGAGGCTAGATAGGGTGTTTGGTAATTATGAGCTTTTCCAGGCAATGCCTAATTGTGAAGTGAATCATCTTATCAGACAAGGTTCTGACCATGCTACTCTTCATGTCATGGGAAATACTATACAGGTACAACTGAAAAAATCTTTTAAGTTCTTGAACTTATGGACCAAGCATAAAGATTTTCAAGGAATAGTGCAGCAAGCTTGGAGTGAAATTTTTCTAGGTTCTCCTTTCCATATAGTTCATGAGAAGTTAAAAAGGTTGAAATCTTTTCTAGCTGTTTGGAGTAGGGAGACGTTTGGGGATATTTTCCAAAAAGTAACAACTTTGGAGGATGTAATAAAAGCAAAGGAAGCACAGTTCGAGATACAACTATCTGCAGAAAATATAAAAGATTTGAGCAAAGCGGAGGCAGATTTAAAAAGATTAAGGAAGATAGAGGAAGAGTATTAGAAATAAAAGGCAAGGATGAAATGGTTCACTGATGGGGACAAAAATACTAAATTCTTTCATTCTTATGTGAAAGGGAGGAAGAGGAGAAGGCTACAAGTTATAGAAATTCAGACAAGATAGGGTGATATCATCACATCAGCAAAGAACATTGGAGATGAGGCAGTGCAGGTTTTCATGGAACAATTTAAGAAAAACCAGGTAATTGATAATTATGAGATGTTGGGTTGTATCAAGAAAAGTATCACTGAGGAACAAAATAATAGAATGGAAAGATTGCTAGACATAGAAGAAGTCAAGCAGGTTGTGTTTTCTTTAAATGGGGAAAGTGCAGGTGGACCAGATGATTACACAGGTCATTTTTTTCAGTATTCCTGGAACATTGTTGGGGAGAATATTACAAATATGGTTAATGCATTCTTTTGTGGAAGTGAATTACCCAGGTACACCACTCACACTAATCTTGTGTTGATTCCAAATAAAGAAGCCGTGAATACTTTTGGTGATCTCAGACCCATCAGTTTGAGCACTTTTGTTAATAAAATCATATACAAGTTAATTCATATGAGAATTGTGGAGGTGCTTCCTAATATTATCTCTACTAATAAGACTGATTTTGTTAAAGGGAGAAGCATTACAGAAAATGTATTGCTAGCTCAAGAGATTATTAGAGACATAAATAGAAGGAATAAACTTCACAATGTGGTGGTGAAGTTGGATATGGCAAAGGCATATGATAGAGTATCATGGAAGTACTTGGTGGAAATATTAAGAAGGTTTGGTTTTTCTGAAAGGATAATTGACATGGTGGTCAGACTGATTAGTAACAATTGGTATTCCATGCTTTTGAATGGCCATTCATATGGTTTCTTTCAATCCTCAAGAGGTTTAAAATTGGGGGATCCTTTATCGCCTACTTTGTTCATTATTTCAGCTAAAGTGCTAGCAAGAAGGTTAAATGAGTTGTTTGAGGATACACATTTTAGAGGATATGGAATGCCTAGGTGGAGCCCTGATATCAACCATGTATCATATGCAAATGATACTATTCTTTTTTGTTCTGGACATGCAGAATCAATGAAGAAAATTATGGCAGTTTTGAGACAATATGAATTCACTTCTGGCCAAATGATTAATTTTGATAAAAGTTTCTTTTATTTGCATGATAAGACTCTGGTGAGTGTGGCCAATAGTATAAAGAGGATAACTAGGATAAACCAAGGAAAGTTTCCATTCACTTACTTGGGTTGTCCTATTTTCTATGGTAGAAAGAATAAGGCACATTATGAGGAGCTGATGAAGAAGGTGATGAAGAAGTTAAACTCATGGAAAAATAGACTGTTGTCGTATGGGGGGAGGTACATTCTTATTGCACATGTCTTACAGTCTATGCCCATAAATACTTTATCTTCTATGAACCCTCCTGTGAGTGTAATTAATCAATTACACAAGATTTTTGCCTAGTTTTTTTGGGGTAATACTACTGGATCAAAAAATAATCATTGGGTGTCTTGGGACCTCATGTGTTACCCAAAAAATGAGGGGGGATTGGGTTTTAGATCTTTAAATGATATGTCCAAAGCTCTTTTTACAAAACTGTTCTGGAGTTTTAGAACTTCAACATCCTCCATGTAGAGTTCATATATGTGGATTAAATATTGCAAAAAGTTCCATCCTTTACTCACTAGAGCAATTGGAGCATCACATGTATGGAGGAAAATGGTTGTTATAAGAGAAGAGGTAGATCACCTCATACGGTGGAAGGTGACAATGGGTAATTCAAGTTTTTGGTATGATAATTGGACCAAATAAGGTGCCTTATATTATGTTGAAGGAGAGACTTTTCAAGATGAGGAAATAGAGGTGAAGACATTTATCAGAAATAGAGAGTGGGATAGGCAGAAGTTGTTATCAGTTTTATCTGAAGATATGGTGGAGTTGATACTTCAAACAATAAAGCCTCAGGTTGAAGGACATAATAATGATAGACCATGGTGGATGGGAAATACAAATGGCCAATTTACAGTGAAATCTGCTTGGGAAGTAGTCAGGAAGAAAAAATAAAAAAGAAGAGATTTTGATTTTATTTGGAATAAAGGTTTACCTTTCAAATATAATTTCTTCTTATGGAGAGTGTGGCTCAGAAGGATCCCTACTGATGATAATTTAAGGAGAATGATGATTCACATGGTGTTAAGATGTTGGTGTTGTGAGGACAAAAGGAGGAAACCATAGCACATGTTTTACTAACAGCTCTCATAGCCTTAAAGCTTTGGGGGCAGTTTGCTCATTTTTCACGGATTAGGATGGACAATGTACAACTTCAACTAATGGTGGTGTCATGGTGGACAAAGAAGTCAACACCAAAACTCAACAACATCTGTAAAGCTGTACCAGCCATAATCATGTGGACCTTATGAAAACAGAGAAACTCTATTAAACATGGAGGGTCCATTTCTTTTAAGGGGATGGTGTTACAGATTTAAGATGTGCTAAAGAAAATGATCAAGAATCTTTATCCTTGGATACAGTTAAAAAATTGGACATGGCTATAGGTGGTGGACACTATGAGTACATACAGACCAATACTTCATTATCATAAAGTGGTATGGAAAAAGTCGAAACACCTACAGTTAAAATGAAATACGGATGGAGCTTGTAGAGGGAATCCGGGGATGAGTTCATATGGTTTCTGCATAAGGGATGAAAGAGAGGATCTTGTATATGCAAGAGCTAAAGGATTGGGTATTGGTACTAACATAGAAGCTGAATCTATTGTTATTAAAGAAGCCTTAGAGTACTGTCATGAGAAACTTTTTACAAAGTGTATCATAGAGACAGATTCGCTAAGTCTTAAGCACATGATTCTGAGGCAATGGAAAATTCCTTGGGAACTAGTTGGAATCATTGAGGATATAAGGTTTCTAGTTCAGAAAATACAAGCTACTATTACTCATACATTTAGAGAAGGCAACTCAGTCGCCGATTCTCTGGAAAATGAAGTAATAGAGACACAAGACATGAAAGAATACTACTCATACCAACAGTTAACAGTGAAAACAAGACGGCTTCTAAACATTGACAAAGATCAAATTCCTCACATTAGGATCAAGACAAGGAGAATATTTCAACAATAACCAACACATTAGCATGCATACTTACAATCATAACAGTGGTAGCAACAGCAGAGAATAAACAACACAGAAATGAGAATTTATCAGTAAGCCTGGAAGAAGTTAGTACATCTGTGCAAACTACAGCTACAAAGAAACCTCTTCCTAACAAAAATATTCACCCAAAGGGAGATATAGGGAGTGTTCTAGCACCTCAACCACCAGATAAAGAGAAAGAATTTTCTAATTCAAACCTGGGTAAAATAGTTATTTGGCCATTAGCGAACACAAGACCACCTGAAAATGGAAGGAAGACATTAGATTTGAAGACAAAGAAGATGGGCTTACAAGTGCAACAATTTTCACCTGAGAGTGAAACTAATATTAAGAGACGCTACAATCCACCATGGGTACAGCTAGAACAATAAACAGAGAAGTCGAAGCTTGGAGATCCACAGGCAATACTCAGGAAGCATCGTGATTTCAAAGGAAAATGGATTATGGTTAAAGGAAAGGGGGAAATGATGTAAAATTTTCCTAATTCATTTCTATATAAGACAAAGGGAGTCTTTTTAGGTCCATTGTCTATTGGACCGGGTATTTGATCCGGTAGTATGTAATGTGGGCATTTGGGCCTTCTTTTAATATTAAAATGGTCTTAACAGACCGCCAAAAATTTATTAAAAAAAAAAAAAGGAGCTCCTACCCTTTTTGCTCTATTGGTGACTCGAATCCACAACCTCAAAATTAGAGGTGAGAGGTATTTTTCATCGAGCAACTCCCTCTTGTCAAAGATTATGATTCAAGTTCACATGTAGTTTATTTTCGCACCACTAAAAAAACCGAAAACCTATTTTCAAAATCAATCTATAAAAATTGACTGATGATTCTTTCTTAATTTTTTAAATAATACCGATCGAGCAGATACGACTAAATTTTTTTTTAGTGTAAAAATGGAGAAAGGGTAAAACCGCCTAAATTTGATCGTCAAGAAATAGTATAATTTGTTTTTATCAAAATCGACAGATGTCAATAAGTTTTACATAAAGTTTTAAAAAAAAAAAAATATTACAACCGACCAATGGATTTCGGTTGTTGTTTGTATTTTTACAAGAAATTGAATGAATCCGGTCGGTTATTTTCTTTTTAACCAAAAAAGTGCTTGAAGAGTACAAATTAAACAAATGGAAGTCTTAAACCAACAAATGTCAACGTTTTAGTGCTTGAAGAGTACAATCCAATCCAATCCAATCCAATTGATATTTCACTCTTTTCTAAAAAAAAAAAAAAAAAAAAAAAAAATGACCTAAATTTTTTATTCTGACTGCCCCGAAATCAATTAATATTTTTGATCGATTATTGATGGGTATTCCCCAAAAATTAACCAATCGCAATCTGTTTGAATGATCATTTTTTGCGTCCTTTCATGTTTTCTATTTATTTTTCTGCTTAATTGCATATCCATCTACTAGCTCAAAAAATGACCTAGATTTTTTATTCTGACTGCCCCGAAATCAATTAACATTTTTGATCGATTATTGATGGGTATTCCCCAAAAATTAACCAATCGCAATCTGTTTGAATGATCATTTTTTGCGTCCTTTCATGTTTTCTATTTATTTTTCTGCTTAATTGCATATCCATCTACTAGCTCAAAAAATGACCTAGATTTTTTATTCTGACTGCCCCGAAATCAATTAACATTTTTGATCGATTATTGATGGGTATTCCCCAAAAATTAACCAATCGCAATCGGTTTGAATGATCATTTTTTGCGTCCTTTCATGTTTTCTATTTATTTTTCTGCTTAATTGCATATCCATCTACTAGCTCAAGTGCCCAGCTTAGTAGCTTGTTGAGCTTGTTGAAGTTATCAGACATGCTATTTTTCCGCTAACTAATTTAGAGTTTTTTTCTTTCAATAACTAATTTACAGTATATTTCGTTTAATATGCATTCTTAAGTTATCTAGATTAGCTTGATTAGGGGTACGGATAACTTGTGTGGTAAAATAGATCTATTATAAATACAATTGATTGTCATACTAAAGGTGAAATCGGTGAGACAAGAAAGTCGTGATAGAAATGTTTAAAGTTACGAAAGTAGTATATATTTCTATTTTTAAAATGACATATCTATATAAAATAAGAATCATATTTACAAAACATGACATGTGCTTTTAATTTTCAAAATATAAAAATAGATTTCTTACAAAATAAATATAAAGGCACAAAAATCATGTCACTGTCGAACATCCCCTTTTCCTCAACATCCATGCAAAAAAAAAATAAAAAAAATTCTATCCTTCTTTCTTTTGTCTCATTCCACAAAATAATAAATTGTTACATGATTTTCTTCATTTTTGCTCAAAGAGTTCACGTCCATTCTAATTGATAGATCTCTTATTCAACACATTTATATGGTATTATCTTTTATTTTAAATTTTATTTATTTAATTTCATTTACATTAATTTTTTAATATTTTTAAAAAGAAAATACCATTAACGGTAGTAAATTCTTTAATTGAATATATCAAATTCTATATCATTTAAGATAACATAAAATTATTGATATATCAATTTTTGTAAAATTCAAGCGCCATAAAATTGTAGATACATCAATTTCTATATAGTTCATACACCATAGAATTGTTGATACATCAATTTCTATACAGCTCAGACACCATAAAATTATTGATACACCGAGTTCTATAGAGTTCAGACACCATAAATTTATTGATTCACGAGTTCTATATAGTTCAGACACCATAAAATTATTAATGTCAATTTCTATAAAATTCATGCACCATAAAATTATTTATACACCAATTTCTATACAATTCAGACACCATAAAATTATTAATACACCTATTTCTATAAAATTCATGCACCATAAAATTATTGATACACCAAATGTCAGGCTCATATATTCTTTAAAAAAAAAAAAAGTTTTCAGCAATTTTGTTAATGATGTTAATATTGGGCGCTTAATTCTTTTGATTTTGTCTCATTTACTTTAGGAATTACATTAATAAATATTATATATATAATAGAGGATCTTTCAAAAATAGCATCACTTTGCTATAAAATCCATCTTCCATAGTCACATTTTACATAATTGCCATTATAGCCGTTGTATTTGATTTACGCCCGCTGTATTCGATTTTACAGATAGTACGTATTCATATAAAATATGAATACAGTCTCTATTTAATCGCGCTAAAAATGAAATTCAATATTTTTAAAAAGAAAAAAATATCAATCACGCTTATCTCATTGAACTAAATATTTTCTTGCCTAAATATTTTACATAATTGCGTGTGTATTTTTTCATTTTTTCTTTTTCTTTTTTCTATTTTTATTTTTTTCGTTTCTTTTTTTTGTTTGTTTATTTCTCTCTTTAATCTCTAACTTCTATTTCTCTTCCTTCTTTTCTTTTCTTCTTTGATTTTTTAAAATTTTGTTTTTTGTACTTATTTTCTTTATCATTTTTTTGTTCTATTTTATATTTTTTGTATTTTCAAAAAATATGACTATTCGGGCACCAGTCATGGATGATAACGTAAATACCACAATTATTGATCGTATTTGTAGTCACACCGTCATTTATATTTTTGTATTCATTGATACAACTGTATTTGTATTTTAAAGTTCGCACTTGTATTTATATTTTATAGTTCGCATTTGTATTTTTATTTAATAGTTCATACTTGTATTTGCATTTATTAGTTTGCGCCATCATTTATATTTTATATAATTCGCACTTGTATTTTAAAGAACTATTTTGTATGTGTATTTTATAATTGACTGCATATTATATTAGATTATATTTATATTATGATTTTATTGTGTTTGTATAGTTAGATTATATTTGGATTATACTTATATTTGTATTCTATTTTCATCGATACCTTTTTATTTTTAAAAAAATAATTTGTATTTATATTTGTAAGTTGATTGCATATTGTATTTAGCCGTGACTATGTATAATTTATCATTTGTATTTGTGTATAAATAAGTAAATGCATTAATTTTATTTTCTTGATTCTAAAATATATAAATATGTAATGTATCATTTGATACAAACGTACCGCTTTGTATTTGTATATCAAAATTGTTATTCATATTTGTAAATAAACAAATATCACTTGATACAAATACAATGACAAACAAATGAAACAAATGATTTTACAAATACAATATGTATTTGTATATATTGTATTTGTATAAAAATTTGAGTTGTATTTATTTGTATCAATAAATACAACTCGTATCAATAAATACAAACAAGTATTTGTAGAAAGAAAATCGATTGTTCCTTTTCAATAATTAAAAAATACAAATGATAGTTCACACTTGTATTTATATGTTATAGTTCGCATTTGTATTTGTATTTTATAGTTCATACTTTTATTTATATGTTATAGTTCGCATTTATATTTGTATTTTATAGTTCGCACTTGTATTTGTATGTTATAGTTCATATTTATAGTTGTATTTTATAGTTTGCACTTGTATTTGTGTTTGCTAGTTCACATAAATAAATAAAAAGGAGAAAAATTGAAAAGAGAAAAAAAAAAAAGGAGAAAATGATAGAAAAAGGAGGAAAAAATGAAGAAGAAAAAATACAAAAAAGAAGAAGGAGAGTAATAGAAAATAGAGAAAAATACAAAAGAAATGAAGAGGAAAGGAAGGAAAAGAAAAAATGAATAAAAAAAAAAGGAAAAAAAAAAGAAAAATAGAATAATAAAAAATAGAAAAAGAGAGAAAATGCATGAGAAAGGTTATGAATTGTAATTAGAAATAATTAATAGGCAAGAAGGGGCTATGAATTGTAATTAATTGAAACTTAGGCTAAATAGGGTAATTAAAAATCTATATTTGCTAAATATGTAGTTATCCCTATATAATAGTGAAGATGAAATCTTACTTCACCAAAGATTTTGGTAGATTTTTAGTTGATGTGTATAGGGAAAATAGGATTGTTGCAAAGAAGAAAGATGAGATTTTTTGAAATTAACTTTACCTTGCGTGTAGATATAAATGAAAAAATAATCAAATCGTTAAAGTTCAACTTACTTGCTTATAATAACCATCAAATAATAAATCCAAAAAATTACTCCTTTAAAATCAACCCATAATTTTTACATAAATATGACATTAAATCTCTGAATAGTATTATGTTTTGTAAATTAAAATTATATTTTGTAAATGTTATGAAATATAAAGTAAGAACAACAAGAGAAGAGAGGGTAATTCTTATTTCTCTTGGGGGATTCCTTTGATGGGTTAATTACAATGAAGGAAAAAACTCTTTATTTATAAGGAAAAACTAACTTTGGGGTTTCTAACTTTTCTATAGATATTCACTATATATGAAAAAGTAGACATTCATTATATATGATAAAGTAGACATTCACTATATATGGTAATATATTTATGCCCCCCCCCCCCCCCGAATGTCTAATTGATAGATGATGTGCTTCGTTAAAACCTTACTGAAAAAAAACAATGGAAATAAATTTAATGAAGGAAAAAGAGTACACATCTCTAACAATATGCATATATGCTGCCTCATTAAAAATCTTACAAGAAAAAACCAGTGGGACAAAACCTCATAAGAAAAAAAGAGTACAGCGCGTATTAACTCCTCCTAATGAGAACATCCTTGAGCTTTTGCATTCGAATCTTGTGCACCATCTTCTTGAAAGTTGCAATTGAAGGAGACGGTGAATAAATCAACCACACTGTCACTTGAATGAATCTATTGCACGTTAATATCACCATTTTTTTGGAGATCATGTATGTAGAAAAGTTTTGATGAAGTGTGGTTCGTTCTATCTCCTTTTATGGATCCTCCCTTAAGTTGTGCTATGCATGCTGCATTATCTCCATATAAAATTGTGGGTACATTGTTACATTTCACATCACATTTTTCTCGAATGAGATGTGTCATGGATCTCAACCATACTCATTCTCAGCTTGCTTCATGAATAGCTATTATCTCAGCATAGTTCGATGAAGTGACTAGATAGACTGATTTGTATATCTCCAAGATATGGCAGTATCCCCACATGTGAACATATAATTTATTTGAGATTGAGTTTTATACGAGTCAGATAAATACCCAACATCAGCATAACCAATAAGATCGGGACTACAATCTTTAGTATAAATAAGCTCATATGTTTGATCTCATTTTTTTTGTCTCCTAGTAGGAGCAGAACTATATCTTACTAACAAATTGATCGAAAAGCTTATATCAGGCCTTGTAGTATTTGCAAGATACATGAGTGCATCAATTGTATTGCAATATACATGAGTGCACCAATTTCACTACGATATGGTACTTCATAACCAATCTAAATTGGTATATTTTTTATTCCAGTAAATAATCTATTGCTTTTGAAAACTCTTCAAGATTTTCATTCTATAAATTTATGCAATATAAGGAGTATAGATAAGTTTCTCAGAAACTTTTATATGTTTCAAACATTTTGAATCATTAAAAGTTTTCATATAAATTTTTTCAAGCGACAATATTTAGTATTTTGTGTGTGACATCTTCAAGTGTTTGGACTGCAAATCAAATAAGTTTTATACTTACCAAGATGCATCCTTTCATGTCACTTGATAAATGTTTCAACGCCAGCATACTTAATAAACGTAGAATTCAGATCCTCGTAATCTTTCACAATATTGCATCAATATTGTATCAAAGATATTAATGATATATTATTTCGTATCAGTTCATAGTGTGACATAACATTTTGAGATCTCTTCACTTCATTATTTTCAGGTACTGAATCTCTCATAAGGTTTTATGAAGTGTTATGTCGTAGACTCTCCAAGAGCCTATTGTCTTCATATTATGATTATTTGCTCTGTATTTTTTTCAAGGATTATTTCATTTGGAACCAATTGGTTTATTACGCTTCACACGTGCATAGACCTTGTCCTTCAGAGACACAAAATAGGAGCACTTGCAACTTAAATATGATATGTTTTTGGCATTTGACTTGAATTATCTTTTGAATGGGGATATGATGATAATTCTTAACATATTTCATAGCTGCTTATAAACTCCCCCTTATGTTAGAAAAACTAACATACATCCTCCATTTTCTTTGAGGAATCCATCTTTGTGCGTTATAGTAAATTCATTAATCATACATCGCACATCAAAATTATTAGATGGAATAATTGATTCTTGCCCTTGAACCAATTGAGAGAAAAGTATTAATCATAATATTTAGTCTAATGCATATAAGTGTTATTATATGCAATATATCATACTTCAGACCAACACATGTGACTTTGTTCTCATAAGCAATGATTCACTATTTATCGAAGGCATTCAATGTCAACTTAATTAGCATTATCAAGATGAATTATCTTGATTACACAATTTGAAAGTTATGCTCTTAACTCAATTTTATTGAGCAAGCAACTTTATGAATGTCAAACTGCAGGTTGACAATAAATGTACATGTAATCATCTTATTGATGCATTTTTTCAACATATCACATGATAGGTAAACGGGCCCTTATTCACCTTTTATACTTTTCAAATTTAGAGGGATCAAATCCCAACATTAGTTGGTCCAACCAACTTATCATGAGAACAAACAACATTAAAAGTTTATGAAGAATTTTTTAGTTCTTCAATATATGTTATAAACATCTTTGAAATGTCATAATCATTCATGTCAATTTATGAACTTATTTGTACTAGTAAACTCCAAGTTTACCATGACATGTGTCTTTTACTTTAGTAAATTTCAGATTTACTATTAGGAGAATAAATTTCAAATTTACTACTTTAGAAGTAGATTTAAAAATAACTTTTCTCAATTATTCAACCTCTTTTGAAGGTGAGTTGTGATACCATCACAATCAAGTGCACATTTGCATTAATAAGCTTCTCATTCCCCGAGAATGGAATCTAACGGTGCCTTAAGCCTATCAAATTTTGATAGCTTATAACCTCTTTCATAATGTTGCTATATCAGGAGCACATCGAGGCATATATATCTTTCAAAGTATATCATATATTGCTACCACATTCACTTCAAGAATAGAGCAAATTGTCATCTTTCAGACTTATCATATATTGCTACCACATTCACTTTATGGAATAGGGCATATTAAATGGACAAGTTTCATGACTTTTTATCAAAGTGCATATTATTTTTGTCTTATTCATCATAATATCATTAATATGGTGCATTAAGATTCAAACTCAACGTCTTATCCATATAAAGGTGTCTTAGGCATAACTCAGTGGGAATTGAACCCAACATCTTATCATCATGGTACATTGGAACTTTTAACCCAATGTCTTACTCTCTTAATGAGATGAGACTTAAATTTATAATCATCTCTTTCAAAAACATTGTTCTTCATGAACAAATTGAAAGCATAAGTGGTTCCAAACCAATTATTTTCCTCAAATCCAACAATAATTATATCATTAGTAGCAAAGGACAAATAACATAAGAAATTACTAACCTTGAAATTACCTTTAGATTTATAATCTCACCTTGTTTGATAGAGTCTCGTGCTGATAACGTGTTATGAAATATAAAGTAAGAACAACAAGAATTGAGAGAGAAGAGAGAGTAATTCTTATTTCTCTTGAGGGATTCCTTTGATGGTTTAATTACAATGAAGGAAAAACCCCTTTATTTATAGGGAAAAACTAACCTTGTGGTTTCTAACTTTTCTATAGATGGTAAAGTAGACATTCAATATATATGGTAATATAGATGGTAAAGTAGACATTCATTATATATGGTAAAGTAGACATTCAATAGATATGGTAATATATTTATAACAGTAAATAAAAAATAGTATATTTGTGTTTTGTAATATTGACTCTTAAAAATAGTATATGTATGTGATTTTCACTCTACATTTATTGCAGCCGAACTGATTTTTATTTTTGTGATAGTACATTAAAGTTTACTTTAAATAAGGCCTAACCCATACGCAGCCCCCTTAAGTAGGCGTCATTTTTCACTTAGGCACCTCAAGTGGACATTATTTCATTTTGGCACCTCAGGTGGCCTTCAAGTGTGCCACTTTGACACCTTTTGCTGGCACAACACATGGTGTGTATTGCACTACACTAAAGGCGCGTGAGGAGCTCTATTTTATGATTTTTATATTTTTTTACCTTCTTCCTCTTCCTTTTTTCTTCTTCCATCAACTCAACCTTCCACCACCATTAATAACCATTGTTAAGCTTCCAACATCAACTTCAAACCTTCTTCTTCGTCGTCCATCAGCTCCAACTTCCAACATCACCACCATCAACCAATAAACTAGCACCAAATTTTTGAATTAAAGAAAAAAATCACATACTAATTTTGAAAATTAAAAATCACATCTTAAATCACATCTCCATGATTGTTGTAAAACAATTAAAATAGTGTAACTAAATTTTGTGCACAACCACCATTAATTTTACTATTCACCTCTATAATTTTTGTACCACAATTGAATTCAATTGGCATATTGGGTCTTTGTCGAGAGGGTATGATTATGTACATGGCAGTTTCGGTTTTGGTGAGCGGAATGAAGGAGGAACTACTCTTTTGGATTTTTCTAGGACTTTTGGGTTGTGGATAGCAAATTCGAGCTTTCTAAAGAAGTAGGATCACCTTATTACGTTTTCTAGTTCAATGGCCAAGACTCAGATAGACTTTTTGCTTCTTAGAAAAGGGGATAGAGGGCTATGTAAAGACTGTAAAGTCATACCTAGCGAGAATCTCTCGACTCAACATAGGTTGTTGGTGATGGACTTGGTTATCAATAAGGGCAAAAAGAAGAAAAGTAGGGAGGCGCAACCCAGGATTAAGTAGAGGAGCCTGACTTTGGCTAGTGCTTTGGAGATGAAAGAGAAGTTGAAGAGTAGGGGGCTTGGGAGAGTAGAGGAGGGTGGATAATATGTGAGAGAAGACTTTCAGTTGCATTAGGGAGACCGCTAGAGTGGTGTTGGGTGTCTCTAGAGGTCGATCTGGCAAACACCGAGGAGACTGGTGGTAGAATGAAGAGGTTAAGAGAAAGGTAGAGTCTAAGAAGGTGGCTTATGCTAAGTTGGTTGGGATAAAAAATGATGAGGAAATACAAAAGAATAAGGATGAGTATAAGGTTTCTAGAAGAGAGGCTAAGTTAGTGGTTATGGCAGCTAAGATAACAGCTTTTGAGAGTTTGTATGCGGTTTTAGAGGAGAAAGGCAAAGATAAAAGTTATATAGGATAGCCAAGGCCAGGGAGCAGAGGGCTAGTGACCTTTACCAAGTGAAGTGCATCAAAGGAGATGATGGTATAGTGTTGGTTGAGGATGCCCTCATTAGGGAGAGGTGGCAGTCCTATTTTCATAAACTTTTGAACGACGAGGGGGACAAAGGTTTTGTGTTGGGAAACTTGGAGATATCTGAGGAGGGTCGCGATTATAGTTATTGTAGGCGTATCGAGGTTGAGGAGGTCAAAGTAGCTATTCGCAGGATGAGGCGGGGTAGAGCGACGGGGTAAGACGAGATTCCAGTAGACATTTAGAAGAGCACTAGCGGGGTAGGTCTGAAGTGGTTGACAAGGTTGTTTAATATTATTTTTAGAGCTGCTAAGATGCCTGAAGCATGGAGGTGGAGCACGATGATTCCAGTGTATAAGAACAAGGGAGACATTCAGAGTTGTAATAAATATGGAGGTATTAAGTTGTTGAGTCATACTATGAAGGTTTGGGAAAGGGTGGTAGAGTTGAGGATGAGGAGGATTGTGACGATCTCTGAGAATCAGTTTGGTTTCATTCCTGGTCGCTCAACCACTGAGGCCATTCACCTTGTGAGGAGATTAGTGGAGCAGTTTCGAGAGAGGAAGAAGGACTTGCACATGATGTTTATTGATCTAGAGAAGGCATATGACAGAGTTCCCAGAGATATTCTGTGGAGGTTCTTGGAGGCTAGAGGGGTTACCGTGGCGTACATTAGGTCGATTCAGGATATGTATGATGGTGCGAAGACTCGTGAGAGGACGGTAGGTTGAGATTCAGAGCACTTCACAGTTTTGATAGGGTTGTACCAGAGTCGACTCTTAGCCCGTTTCTATTTGTCTTGGTGATGGATATTTTGACGCGACATATTCAAGGGGAGGTGCCTTGGTGTATGTTATTTGCAGATGATGTGGTTCTGATCGACGAGACTCGAGGTAGAGTTAATGATAAGTTGGAGATTTAGAGACAGATGCTTGAATCTAAAGGTTTTCGGTTAAGTAGAACAAAGACGAAGTACTTGGATTGTAAGTTCAGTAATATATCGCAAGAAGATGGAGTGGTTGTGAAGCTACACTCTCAGGCCATTCAGAAGAGGGAGAGTTTCAAGTATCTGGGGTCTATAATTCAGGGTAATGGTGGGATTGATGAGGATTTCACGCATCGTATTGGGGCAGGGTAGTTGAAGTGGAGGCTCGCTTCAGGAGTTCTTTGTGATAAGAAGGTGCCCCCGAATCTTAAAGGTAAGTTCTACAAAGTGGTAGTCCGGATGGATATGTTGTATGGAGCGGAGTGTTGGCCAGTTAAGAACTCCCATATCCAAAAGGTGAAGGTGGCGGAGATGCGAATATTGCGATGGATGTGTGGACATACCAGGAAAGATAAGGTGAGAAATGAGATTATTCGGGAGAAGGTGGGAGTTGCCTCGGTGGAAGATAAGTTACGAGAAGTGAGGCTACGTTGGCTCGGGCATGTGATGAGGAGGGGCCCTGATGCTCCAGTGCAGAGGTGTGTGACTCTGTCTATGGATGGTTTTAGGTGGGCTAGAGGTAGACCGAAGAAATATTGAAAGGAGGTGATTAGGCATGGTATGGAGCAATTACAGCTTACAGAGGACATGACCCTTGATAGGAAGGTGTAGAGGACGCGGATTAAGGTAGAGGGTTAGGGGGTGGGAGCGCGACGGTAGTAATAGGGGAGTGCTCCTTTGGGTCTGGAGTTTCTGGTTCGTAGTATTGGGGCTGTAGTTTTTGGGGTTAGTGGTGTTGGCTTTTTTGCATCCCGTACTAGTTTATTATGCACTTATCTTTTGTGTTTGTTATACTGTTAGTTTGTTTTGTGTATCATACTAGTTTGTATCCACTTACTTTTTATATTTGTTATACTGTTATTGGTCCTAAACCGGGGGTCTATCGGAAACAGCCTCTCTACTTCTCTTGAGGTAGTGGTATGGTTTGTGTACACTCTACCCTCTGCGTACACTCTACCCTCCCCAGACCCCACTAGGTGGAAATACACTGGGTATGTTGTTGTTGTTGTTGTTGTTGTAATTGAATTCAATATCACTATCAAACTTACCTTCACTCAATTTTCATTAATTGAGTCTAAACCAAAGCATAGCAACTTAAGAGCAACTTTCTTATATACCAAGTTTAATTTTCTCATTGCATTACACCCATTGCAATAACACTAAGTAAAACCAAGAAAAAAAAATATATCAAACAAAAGCTGGAAAATTTTAAAGGAAAAATTTCTTATTTTATTTTTTCTTAACAATATAATGATCAACGACAAAAGCTTCACTAAGAAAATGCAAAGATATCAACAATATATTGACATTGGAGAAGAGAATTGAGGGGTGGGAAAGCGGGCAGGCGTGGGTGGGTGGGTTGAAGAAGTTAATTTAAAGGTGGGGAAACGGATAGGGCAGGGGGGGCTGGAGAAAACAGATAGAGATGGGAGGGGTGGGGATTAAATTTATAAAAAAATTTATAATTATTTGAGTTAAAAAATTTCAAGTGTTAATATTTGATTGGTAATTTATTATTTTAATTAAAATAGTTATTTAACAATTAATTTGGAGAAAAATGACAAATGTCATTATATTATTGGTCACTTTCCACGTCATCAGCGCGTGTAGTACACGCACGTGGTATATTTTTACTGATTCAGCAAAAGGTGACAAAGCGGCACACTTGAAGGCCGCTTGAGGTGCCAAAATGAAACAATGTCCACTTGAGGTGCCTAAGTGAAAAATGGTGCGTACTTAAGGGGGCTGCGTATGGGTTTTGCCTTTAAATAAATGAGCTGAAGTTTTTGACTTCATGGAGAATCTAATAATTTGCTGCAACTTTCTAAAAGTACTAGATATCGAAGGTCGTGCCATCACGAGCCCAATATATGTAAGTTGTTTATTATTGTAATTTATAATACTCTTCTTGTTCAAACTTTGGTGGTATTGATAATGAATTTAGATTTTAAAAGTAATTTAAGTTTTTAATTATTGTGATTTATAATAATTATTTTTTATTTCAATTTAAGTGATACTGATATAATTTCGAGAGTCAACCAAATATCATGATTGAAATAGCAAAATCGACACGTCTTGAATGACTCATATTAACTAAAGAGAAGTGATATAGCAAAATTGTTATAAAAAATACTTGTGAAAAAATTTAAGTGGGCCTTATATAAGATGTCAAATTAATTTAAAACATCAAAAGTTAATTTATCACTTTATGTTTATTTCGCTTTTTGAAAATAAATATTATTATTTTTTAAATACGTCTATGACTCATAATAATTATTTATGGGTGATATAGTAAAATTACAGTTGAAGCAACTAAAACATCCATGTCATAAATGTTTATTTTACTTTATAAATATCTATTTTATTTTTTATTAAATATTATTACTTTTTTCGAGAGTCAACCAAATATCACGATTGAAGTAGCGAAACCGACACGTCTTGAATAACTCATAATAACTAATTACAAGAGATATAACAAAATTTCTACTGTAATTTATAATACTTTTCTTGTTCAAACTTTTGTAGTATTGATAGTAAACTTATATTCTAAAAGTAATTTAAGTTTTTAATTATTATTATTTATAATATTTTTTTCTATTTTAATTTAAATGACATTGATATAATTTTGAGAGTTCACCAAATATCACGATTGAAGTAGCGAAACTGGCACGTCTTGAATAACTCATAATAACTAATTAGAAGTGATATAGCAAAATTGCTATAAAAAATATTTGTGAAGAATTTTTAAGTAGGCCTCATATGAGATGTCAAATTAATTTAAAACATCAAGAATTAATTTATCATTTTATGTTTATTTTATCTTTTTTATTAAATATTATTAAATTTTTAATAATTACATGGCTTATAATAATTACTTAAAGGTGATATAGTAAAATTACGGTTAAAGCAGGTAAAGTAGACATGTCATGAATATCTATTTTATATTTTAAAAATTAAATTTTATTAATTTTCTAATATGTAAATGTCATAATTAAGAGTTAATTTATCACTTTATGTTTATTTTACCATTTTTATTAAATATTATTAACTTTTACTACTTAGATAACTTATAATAATTACTTAGGGGTAATATAGTAAAATTACGATTGAAGCTGTTGAAGCGGACATGTCATAAATATCTATTTTACTCTTTTTAAAATTAAATTTTATTAATTTTCTAATACGTAAATATAATAATTAAGAGTTAATTTATCACTTTATGTTTATTTTACAATTTTAATTAAATTTTATTAATTTTTTACTACTTATAACTTGTAATAATTACTTAGGGTGATATAAAAAAATTACGATTGAAGTTGCTAAAGCGAACATGTCAAAAATATCTATTTTACTCTTTTTAAAATTAAATTTTATTAATTTTTTAATACGTAAATATCATATATACGAAACAAGCAGGCAGCTGGAAGTAGACATGTCGATTGCCAGCTGTCTGCTTCCAGTAGCTCCCACTCGCGCTTCTATATAGTAAAAATATGGAAGTGACCAATACATGAAGCATGAAATATATACGATATGCTTTTTGGAGTTGAGAATGAAATAAATGGAAAAAAAATATCACATGACCATTTTTAAAATAAATGATTAATGTTTGATAAAGTTGTCAAATCATGGTCATTCGGTCAAAGTATTGTCATTAAATGATCATTGGGCTGCTTCAGCTCCCCTTTGTCCTATTGGGCCATTTCGGCCATTTTCATCAATTTGGGTCATTCTATCCTTCTTTTAAAATGTTTCAATTTTTTTTTGTTATAAATTTTTTGACTAAAAAAATCTATTTTTTATTTTAAAAATTGATAGTTAAATACAATTATATAAAAAAATATATAATTATTAAATAGAATATGTATCAATATAAGATATATGTATGAAAACTGTACAAAATGTGTTTAAAAATAACAATTATATACAATTATATAAAAATAGTATAATTATTGTAAAGAATATGTACCTATATACCATATATATATATATAGAAATTGTATAGTTATATCAAATATGTATATGTATAAAATATAGATAAAAAAATATATAGAATGTGTATAGAAACTGTATAGTTGATGTATAAAATATGTATGTATAGAATGTGTATAGAAACTATGTAGTTGTTGTATAAAATACGTATTTGAATAATAATTATAGCCAAAGGTCGTATAAAATTGTATAAAAATTATATAATTATTGTATAGAATATGTAAAAAAATCGTATAAGTATTGTATAAAATATATTTTTTTATATATGATCTGTATAAAATTTGTATCATTGTTGTATAGAATATGTATATGTATAGGATGTATATAAACTGCATAAATGTTGTATAGAACTTGTATCTAAATAATTATTGTAGCTAAATATTGTATAGAATGTGTATAGAAACTGTACAATTATTGTTATAATGTGTATATAAGTTGTATCATTATTTGAATAAAATATGCATTTATGTATTTGATATCAAATATGTATTTGAAAAAAAAAAGAAGAGACTTTTATACAATAATAGTCCAATTTCCATAATTATTGATTGTTTTTTTATTGTTATAATGTGTATATAAGTTGTATCATTATTTTCAATTATTGTTATAATGTGTATATAAGTTGTATCATTATTTGTATAAAATATGTATTTATGTATTTGATATCAAATATGTATTTGAAAAAAAAAAAGAGTCTTTTATACAATAATAATTCAATTTCTATAATTATTGATTGTTTTTTTTATTTTGATAGAATTTTTTAAAAAAATAGATCAATTGTTCTTTGAAATAAAGGAGAAAAAAAAAGTAAATTAGTGACAAAAAAAAAGACAAAAAGAAAAAGAAGCATTGGTCAATTAAAAAGTAACAAAGAAGCTATATATATATGTGTGTGTGTGTTTGTGTGTGTCAGGCACGTGTCAGCAGCTGACATCAGCCATGTGGCTAAAATATGAAAATTCAATTCTTAGACTATTTAAATGAAAAAGGTTTCAACCGAGAGGCCATTTATGTGCTTTTCCCTAAAATAAAAGATTAGTTGTAAAAGAAGCTTTGCTTTGGGAATTAAACAGCATAATGATTTTGGAGCTAAGAACAAACTTATGAAAAGATATAAAAATGCCTTTTAGGAGATATAGAAAAGATATGTAGATGTCATCATTTACTATAATGTATACATATACATATTACTAGTGGTGATAGGCCCGTGCTCACGGGCCCAATATTCTGAGTTTTAATTTTTTAAATTATTATAAAAGTAGTGAAATAAATTATTATTTATTAAATAATTTTAAATAATTAAAGTTTTTAATTATTTTAATTTATAATATTTTTTTCGTTTATTCAATTTTAAGTAAAACTAATATAATTTCGAGAGTTAAGCAAATATCACGATTGAAGTAGCGAAGCAGATATGACTTAAATAACTTATAATAACTAATTAAAAGTGATATAGCAAAATTGCTATAAAAAATTCTTGTAAAAATAATTTAAGTGAGTCTCATATAAGATGTCAAGTTAATTTAAAACATAAAGAGTTAATTAATTATTTTATGTTTATTTTACTTTTTTTATCAAATTATTAACTTTTTAATACTTAAGTGATTTATAATTAGAGGTGATGTAGTAAATTATGGTTGAAGCAGCTGAAACTGACATGTTATAAATGTCTATTTTACTTATTTATTTTATTAATTATTATTAATTTTCTAATACATAAATGACATATAATAATTAAGGGTGATATAGTAAAATTACAGAGCAAATAGTAGTCGACAAACATGTCGATCACCTAAATGGAGAGGTTGTTAAAAAAATTAAAATTTAATTTCCTTGTTTGTGTATTTTATGCTTCATTTAATTGTACCTCGTAAAAATTAATATTTTAATCATTCATATCTACATCGTAACTAAGTATTCAATTTTTTGTTTGAATCTAATTATTTAGATCTCAATAGGTGTACTACTTTCATACCTTTTTTTGACACAAATATTACTATTGCAAAATACTTTATCCAATCATTTTAATTTTTTTTTTTTAATCTATTTTATTCTTATTGTTAAATATTATTTATAATTGGCTTAAGTCATCGCTAGCATCTTAAACTTGTTCCGAAATTTCACTTAAATCTCTCAACTCAGGCCTGTACCTATTAGGCCCTTAATCCACCCGAAATTTGATCCACTCAGACCTCTTTTTGTCATGCCTCATCAAATCTCATCCGCGTGCTATCAAACGCGGCTGACGTGGATTAAATATTTTCACATTTTTTAAATAATTTTAAACCAATATTAGTATTTTGTTTACTTTTATATCAGTTGCATTTCATCTTGTTTAACCACCACCATCAACAACCCATTCACCGGTGACCGCTACCTTGCAACCACTACAGTTCACCACCATCATCGCTACCAACGACCTCGGACATCAGTCGTTGTTGCTAGCCGCCACTGAACAATCAACATCTTTGGTCATTGTTGCACAATCACTACCAACATAACTGTACAAGCAGCAGTGCCAGTGACTGCATAAATGATGTTATTAATTCCATTTGTGTGTGCTAAACTTTGATGTTACATAAGAGGAAGCAAATGTAATAGATTGGCGATGACATCTCATCAATCTTGACAAAAATTTCATGATGAATAACTCGTCCAGTAAAACGCACAAAACTCGTGTCAGTGAGACAATCGGAGGAACACTCTCATAAACGTGTAAATTCGAACAATCTTAAAAATTGAAGTTGATTTTTCGGCAAGTGTCGCCAAAAAATGCATTCGAAAACGGCCAAAGGGGTGGAAAAGTTGCAATGGCTACAGGGAGGATGGGGAGTTGAAGACAACGATGACTTGGAGGGGGATTTGAAGAAGACAATAAGGGGGGGGGGGGGGGATTGTGAAGGAGACGATGAATGAGGGGCGGGGTGCTTTTCTTTTTTTAAAAAAAAAATTAAGAAATTAGGATAATTAAAAATTATATTAATAAAATAATTTAAATATAATTTTTTTAATTAAAAAAAGTAAAATATTATTTATTCTACTATTCACGTGCCTAAGGAAAGTGTAACACATTTTTATTGTCAAATCAACATTTTGTGCCTGATAGGTATCAATTTTGGCGGTTGAGGTACCTGATAGGTACATGTCGTAGTTGAGGGGTCCAAGTGAATTTTTAGGACAACTTTAAGTGTCTGCCGATGACTTAAGCCTTTATAATCTAATACTTAAATGACTTATAATAACTATTTAGAATTGATATAATAAAATTACTATAAAAGTTACTTGTGAAATTTTTTTTAGTCGTGGACTTAGAATTACATATAAGTTGTCAAATTAATTTAAAACATCAAGAGTTAACTTAGAATTTTGTTTCTATTTTACCTTTTTATGAAATATCATCAATTTTTTAATACTTAGATGATCTATAATAATCAATTAGGGGCAATATAATAAAATCACGATTGAAGCAATTGAAGCAGACAAGTCATGAATGTTTATTATATTTTTTAATTAAATATTATTATTTTTTTAATATTAATTAATTTAAAACATCAAGAGTTAACTTAGAATTTTGTTTCTATTTTACCTTTTTATGAAATATCATCAATTTTTTAATACTTAGATGATCTATAATAATCAATTAGGGGCGATATAATAAAATCACGATTGAAGCAATTGAAGCAAACAAGTCATGAAAGTTTATTATATTTTTTAATTAAATATATTTTTTTTTTAATATGTAAATGACTTATAATAATTAATTAAGAATGATATAGTAAAATCACGGTTGAAGTAGCTGAAGCAAGCATGTCATAAATATCTATTTACTTTTTTAATTATGTATTATTAATTTTCTAATACGTAAATAACTTATAATAATTAATTAAGAATGATATAGTAAAATCACGGTTGAAACAGCTGAAGCAGACACGTCATAAATATCTACTTTATTTTTTAAATTAAATATTATTAATTTTCTAATACAAAAATGACTTATAATAATTGATTAATGATGATATAGTAAAATCACAGTTGAAGCTGCTGAAGCAGGCATGTCGTCCACAAGCTGCCTGCAGGGGCGGATGCACAACATAAAGTGCGGGTTTCCGGAAACCCATAACTTTTGTCCGGTTCTTGAATTTATAGTGAAAAAACTAGTAAATATATAAAAATTATAAGTTTGGAACCCACAAACAAAGTGCGTTATTGATTTAGTGGTAAAAATTATAAGTTGGGAACCCACTATCTTTAAATTCTAGATCCGCCTTTGGCTGCCTGCTTCAGCTGCTTCTTTCACACTTATATATAAGTAATAGATAATAGATATACATGGCGCATATGTATTTTTGTGTATGTACTATATATGCATGTCTATATACAAGGGTAAATGCATGTGTAATTGGGAGTTTCAGCCAATGTTACTAGGTGTTATGGCAAATGCATACAATAGACTTAATATGACTTGTTTTTTGAACTCATGCATCGTGAGAGTTTATTAGTGCATTGTAATACTTGCTTTACTTCAATATATTTATCATGTTTTGTTTTTCAACAATCAAATTATATGATTTTGACCATTATTTAAAGGTGTACTTTTAATTTTCACATATTGACATGTGAAAATATGTAATTTTTATGATTTTTTATAAATTAAAATTTTAAATATCTAAATTTTAATTTTAAAATATAATTTAATTCAATCTAATTTATATATAAATATTATCAAATTGAATCTTGATAAATGAAATGTGACAAATATTTTGAGACAGTTAAATCAAAGCAGACTTGTAGTGTGCAATAATATGGCTGTCATTTTCTTGAATAAAGTTGCTTAGACTTGGGCATGCATGTATAGCCATAGACCATAGGTACCTCACGAATTAACAAGGGTTGGGGCTACCACATAATTTGTTTTCATTAATTTGCTGACTTTAGGGCCATATGGTTGCCACTAAGGGGTCGTTTGGTTGGGAAACAAATTATGTTGGGATAAGTTATGCTAGAATTAATTATATTGAGATTAGTTATATTAAGATTAGTTATCTTGGTATTACTTTTTAGTGATTGTTTGATTTGTGATACTAAAAGTAATATGTATTGCATTCTTTTTAAGGATGGACAGTTTGTTTACAAAAATATCCTTCACCATATTTAGCTTAATTATTTTCCTTCATATTAAATCATACAAAAGAAATTAAAAAGTTACTACTATTTTTTTTAACTTTATTAGTTTCTTTTTCCTAAAAATATATGTTAAGAAATTTATGTTGACATTTCTTAAATGTGTATGAAGCTTTAATATCTTATGTTAAGTTATTTATTTTGTTCTAAATTCTATAAAATATTGATAATCTCATTTTTTGTCAAAAAAATTCATCATAAAAAAATGTGAAAAAGAATTATTCTCATTTTTCATTATTTAGTATCACTAATATTTGGAGAGTCAAATTGATTTTTAAAAAAAATAATTTTTCAAAGATTTTTAGCTAAATATTAAAATAATTTTTTATTTAATAATTAAGCATGTGTTAAGTTAGAAAGGGAAGGTCAACATACTTTAATTACATGTCAATGATAAATTTGTTAGAAAAACTGAAAAACTGAAAAACTGAAAAACTGAAAAACTGAAAAACTGAAAAACTGAAAAACTGAAAAACTGAAAAACTGAAAAACTGAAATAAGATTAATAAACATATCTACAAAATAGAAAGACAATAAACCCTTTGATCAATTTTGAATTTGGTTGTATGAATAATTTTTATGATGTCGCTATTATTTTTCTATAAGTCATCACTTTTGTAGTATTTAATAAGCTCATATAATTGTTGAAAATTTATCAAAATGAATAAAAATTTGTAGAGTAATTAAAATTTAAAATTATGAGCTAGCTCGATTGAACTCATCAGTTTATGCTAGGATTATGGAGAAAATTGAAGGAAAGGTGTTTTTTAAATCTTGAATGAAGGATTGATGACATTGACCAACTTAAAGGGTCAAACATCATTAGGAAACTTGATTAAGATAATTTTGAACTTGATTAATATTTTTAAAACTTTCTAATCATTTCAAAAATACAAATCAACCCACACCCCTCTTCAATCCAAATCAACCAGTCTCTCTCCCCCTCTCTCGATAGCTTTTCTCAACTCTCTCCCAACCAACAGTTTTGCAAAATTCTTCCTTCAATCTTCGGCGACTTTAACCTCCGACGAAAAATAGTCGGGCGAGTTCCCTTTCGACTTTCAATCTTCAATCGACGTGAAGACTTCTCCGGCGATAATAACTTCGAGTTCTTTGTAGTCCCATTTCTTTTTTCACAGGTAAAAAATTATGAAGAAACAGAGGAACTTGAGCCAACTACTCTTCTAGTATTGAAATGTGGACTGAATAAAACCCTAATTTCTGACATTTCTTCTTCTTGTTGTCGTACTGTTGATTTAAATTTGTTGGTGATTTTTGTTCACAGTTGATGTTCTTAGTGAAGACCCTTTCTTAGTGTGTGTGTGTATGATGTGTTGGTGTTGTTGGGTTGATTTGTTGTTTGTCTTGGTAAAAATGGTGTTGCAACAAATGAAATATCTGAAGCAACAGATGCAGACATCTGATGCAGCAGATGAAAATATTTGATGCACCAGATTAAAATCTGATGCAACTATGAAAATCTGATGCAACAGATGAACAATCTAACAGATCATTTATTTGTTGCGACAGACGACTCTTCTGTTTAGAAGAAATTTAAATAATATTGATCCAATAGATAACTCATTTTGCAATAAATGAGTGATATGTTTCAACAGATCAATTATCTATTTTTATTATTTCCAACTGTTTACTCATCCATTGCAATAGGTCAATTTTATGTTGCAACAGATAACATACCTGGTGCAATAGATTAGTTATCTGTTTTTATGATTTTCAACGGATTACTCATCCATTGCAATAGGTTGATTATATGTTGCAACAGATAACTACCGGCTGTAACAGATTAGTGATCTGTTTTTATTATTTTCAATGGTTTACTCATCCATTGCAATAGGTCGGTTATATGTTGCAATAGATAATATACCTGGTGCAACAAATGTGTGATCTGTTTTTACTATTTCCAACGGATTACTCATCCGTTGCAACAGGTTGTTTATATATTGCAACAGATAAACTACCTGGTACAACAGATTAGTGATTTGTTTTTACTGTTTCCAATGGATTACTCATCCTTGCAACATATTGGTTATATGTTGCAACAAATAAACTACCTGGTGCAACAGATTAGAGATATATTTTTATTATTTCCAATGACTTACTCATCCGTTGCAACAGATCGGTTATATATTGCAACAGATAACATACCTGGTGCAACAAATGTGTGGTCTATTGGAACTGTTATTTTATCGTTGTGTATGTTAGATTTACCGTTATACCTTTTTAACGATGCATTAATCAATTATAATCTATTTTATATTCCTGTTAATTTAAGATAATATGACTCCCAAAAGAAAAGAAACCAAATCAAGTTCAAGTAAAGGAACCAGTGCAGCAGCTCAGCTATATCCACCACTCTATGAGCTTGCTTTACAAGCGTTATGTCAATCAGGAGTAGAAGATAATGAACATGGGGAGGAGAAATATCTCAAAAGAGATGATCCAAATGCTAATAGCCCTTCCGCCGAAGAGTTGGTCAAAACCTTCAGCATTGATCGTTATCCTGTGAGAATGCAGTGCGATGGTGCCACAGATTTAATGAGTAATTTCGTGGTTAAGTCAGCCATGGGGAAATCTTTCGACGCCTTCAGAAAAATACTTCGAGAACAAAAATTAGATGTTTATTTCAGGGAAAGCTGCTTTGGAAAATATCTTGATTTGTCGGAGGACAACAATGCTCGTTTCCAGATAAAAATGGTATACGATCTTCTCAAGCGTAGGTTTATGTATGAAAACAAAGATAAGATGGATGAGGTATGGATAAATTACTGTGGCATGCTTGTTTATTTTGGTTGGAAGGAGTTTGCCATAGTTACCGGACTAAAATATTATCCTCCTTCTCCTTCTCAAGTTATACCAACTTTGACCCAAAAAAAGTACCCCGCATACCTAAAAAAGGCAAAGAAAAGTCGAGTGATCGTGATGACCTGGTGTCGATTATTGGTCCAAGCTTCAAAAATAAAAATTTGATAGAAGCGTTGAAAGGTAAAGGACTCTCAAAGAAGCACAAGCAATCATTGTGCTTGGTTTGGTTTGTACATAATATTCTTTGGGCGAGAGACATTAACAACAATATAAGCGTTGGTTTAATAAAGCTTTCCGAGGATCTTGAGGCATTTAACAACTATCCTTGGGGTTATGAAAGATTCAAAATGACTGTCCAATATTTGTTGACTCCGTTAACGCCAAAAACAGTCAACTTATATGGCTTTCCATGGGCCTTCATGGTAAATATTTTTTTTATCATGATATAATTCATCATTTTTTTATTCAATAATGCTTTTGATTTATTAGCGTTATGTTATAGGCTTGGGCATTTGAAGTCATTCCTTATTTGAGACAACAAGTGAACTACCAGGAAGAAGTTTTCTGTCCAAGAATCCTGAAATGGTTGTCGACCAAAACCGATAGAAATGCAAAATTTTTTGATCTTTTCAACCCCTCCAAGGAAGCAGTAAGTCCAATTCTAATCAAGTTTTTATTCTAATTAATGATTATTTTAAATAATTTTATCATCATTCTAATATATGTACCGATTTATTTTAGATTATCCATCCGTGGCTTGTTCCGACCAACCAAGAGTTGAAGATGCCATTTTTTCTTACTTTACGGTCTGTGCTAATTTTACCAAACCCTAAGGTTGTTGATGGAATAAAAATAAAATTGTTTGGAGCAACAACCATCATAAGAGAAATAATTTTGGAGGGTGGTCTTGTTGTTGTTAACGATGGTAGTCGTAGTGGTAGTGGTAGTGGTGTTACTGTTGGGGCTAATAATGCTTCTCTTACTGTTTTTGAAACAACAAGCCATTATGATTATGATTATACTGGTTGTACAAATTTTTCTCCAGATTTTGTCACATCTAGCGAATGTTCTGTATGCAAATGTCAAGACTGCAAGGCAAAACACAATGAAGTGATTAATGCTATTAATACACTAACTGCTTATGTAAGGAAAATGGCATCTAAGAGGGGTGTTATTCCATCAAAGAGAATTTCATATCTATACACTCCACTAGAGATCAAGACGGCTAAATGAGAAGGAAAGATACTTCCAAGGCATAATCAAGCATCGAAAAAAGCAAAATTGCAATGTCTCTATCTTTGTCTTGCACCAATGTTCAGTGTGCAAAGGCCACAGAGAGCAGCATTAGCCGAAGAAGGTGAATGTACATCACCTATTCCAACAAACAAACAGGCACATATCTGTTTCAACAGATGATGCATCTACTGAAAATTATCAAACAGATATATACATCTGTTGTAACTGTTGTCTAACCTGTTGCATCAGATGCGTTATCTGTTGCAACAGATGAGTCTTATGTTACAGCAGATAGATCATCTGTTCAAAATTATCGTACTACTCTGATTTACCTGTTCGAATTCATCATAATAGATGATCCATCTATTGCAACATAAGGCTCATTGTTGCAAAAGATGGACAATCTATTGTATATCTGTAATTAGCATTGACAATTTTGGCTTTCCAGGTGGATGCCACAGTAGAAGCCACTGCTGAAGAGCATAATATCACAGTTGATAATCCATCAACTGCTTTCAAAGAAGAAGAAAATATGGAGCCTGTCAGTTCGGTTGAATGGAAGAATTACCCGTTTGAAGGGTTCAACATCACGGACGAGGCTCCAAAAAAACTAACACAGTTGATCAACGACTATTCAGAATGAATTATCGATGGGCTTTTAAAGCATCATGTCGGCAGGTACATAAAACAATTTTTAAAGATATTGGTTTAGACGATTCTTGTTGTAAGAACGTGACATTAACACATATAAATTATCATGTAGAAAATATAATGACGAACGCTACAAAGTGAACGAATTGAGTCTTAATTTTGATATGTTCGACTTTGTGGTCGCACATCTCGAAATGAAAAATTAGTTCTATTTGATGTCACAGCCCTAAGCTTGCTAGAATGATGAGGTTTAAGTTCCATACATATTACTATTAATTAATACTTTATTTAATTGCATCTACGTATTAATTTTTTCGTCACGTAATTCAAACTATTTGATAATATGCGTAGCACATCGATGTTATTTTTTACTACCTCCAAAAAAAGGCCAAGTTGCAAATACAAAAATAATACAGATACTCAACGGGCAATTATTTGTACAAAGTTTACATCAATAATGCCTACGATAGGTATTGTCAACAACAGTCGAAAGTTTTCTGAAATAAGGAATGCTTAATCAATATTATCAAAGGTTTTTGCATTCCGGCTGGCTTACCTTGGCATTTGGTCGAGGAAGTGTGCATCCCAATCAATTGCGGTGATGAATTCCATTGGGTGTTGGCTGTCGTCATTCTAAAAGAGAGGCGCATCCGAGTTTATGACTCGATGTATCAAAGGAGATGTTCCGGGCCATCATCTGAGATACAAAAGCTAGACAAAATATTGCCTACTTACCTTGATATGAGTGACTTTTTAAACAAAAAGGTTCGTATTGATTGGTTGAAGATTGAAGCATATCGGGATAAAATGGGTAATCCATTTGATGTACAATATGTTGAAGGAATTTCTCAACAAACCATTGGTAGCCTGTAAGTTTAAGTGTCATGATTTAGTTTCATTTCACAAATTTCACAACGCTTGCAAGAACTGCAAGATATGGATTATCTATTTTTTTAAAATACAGGAATTGCGGTCTTTTTATTACCGTGTAAGCTAAGTATTTGAGCGATGTATTACAAGTAACAAATGATGGACTTAATACCGGATTATTCTGCAAAAGATATGCTGCTCTTTTATGGAAATACGGAGAAGCGAAAGCTCAGAAGCCGTATGTAAGTGACATTAAAGATTCACAACGACCAAAGCCGAATTCCGCAGCACCGGATGAAGAATAACCTGTCCATATTGAGTAGATCTTTGTAGCTTGAGTCTATAAATGTAATAACCTATCCTCCTTGGTTTAACTTGTCGATTTATTTGTAGAGTAGATCATTTTTTACCCATAATAATTTTTTTACATTTCATTTATTTGTTGAGTTATTTCATATAATTTTCGAAGGCTTCAATTTATTTTATGTTGTCTATGAATTTAATTTAATCCTTAATTTTGAACATGTTAATTGAAATGGAAAACTAGATTCAAATATCGCAACAGATAATACATCTGCTGCAACAGACGACATATCTTATCAAACAGATTTAGATATATATTGCAACATGAAATGTAACATGTAAGTCATCTGCTGAAAATTATATAACAGGTTTTCCTACTTTCTTTATCTGTTCCAACAGATTACCTATCAGTTGCAACAGATAGATTATATGTTGCAACAGATTGGATATCTGTTGCGACAGACAGACTGGGAAACATCTGCATAATGCAACAGATGACCAACCTACTCCAACAGATAATCAATATGTCACAAAAGGTACTATATCTGTTACAACAGATATACTATCTGTTGCATTATAAAAATTCAACTATCCACAGACATAAAAATTAGTGCCACTACATGTAAAGTGAGGTGGCTTGAAATAAAAAATCATTATTGTGTTCGTCTCTGTCTTTGTACATATTCTTCTTTATACATGGGCTCCAACCATTTAGTTAGGTCATCTGCTAAAAATTATATAACAAGTGTTCCTACTTTCTTATTTTTTCTAACAGATTATCTATCAGTTGCAACAGATAAATTATATGTTGCAACATATTGGATATCTGTTGCGACAGACAGACTGGGAAACATCTATTAATGCAACAGATGACCAACCTATTCCAAAAGATAATCAATCTGTCACAACATGTATTATATCTATTATAACAGATATACTATCTGTTGCATTATAAAAATTCAACTATCCGCAGACATAAAAATTATTGTCACTACATGTAAAGTAAAGTGAAGTGGCTTGAAATGAAATTTTTTTATCATTTTCATTTTCATCTCTGTACATATTATTTTTTATACACGGGCTCCAACCATTTAGTTAGGACCCCATAAGCCCAGACCCATTGCATCTTTCCCACAATGGTGTCACACATATCGGTCATTTTTGTGCCGATCAATAAATACTTGATGTATGCAAGCGAGTACGGCCCGCACGCTGCACCAGTTTTATTTGTTGGGAGCTCGATGTTATTATTTAGAACTTCAAAATCTCATGATTCCTTCATCAAGACTTCAGCTGGAAAATGTTCCATCAACTTACTCTGCGTCAATAACTTGGGCAACAACTTTAAGCGTGGCTGCATGTGGGCTAAAAACGTGTCCTCGCTGAAGATAGATAAGTTGAAGTCATAAACCTTAATCTTTCCCTTGTAGAGTAGTATCTCAATAGCGAGAAAATGTTTGACTTTCATGTTCATGACTGCAAAGATTCTTTTTGTCTTGGTCCAGCTCTTTCTGTGTGGGTATGGCCTCTTCCCTCTAACATATTTAATCACTTCTTCATACCATTGGAACGTAGAAACTAACTTATCAAATCTCGAGCCACCGAAATCATCTAGTTTACAGAGATCAGCGTACCTATCCTTGAAATTATTGTAAAAGTTGAGGTCCATTATCCTATCGCCAGCATCATAAGCATCCGAGTATACTAATTGTCTTCCCCTCATGAGGCAGAGAATTTCATCAACATACTATGGTAGAAGAAGATAATTTTTAAATATGTTAGTAATGGTAAAGAATAAAAATACAGTGGAAAGAATCCGATGCAAAGGGTTCTCTGAATCAGTTCATAGATTACCCAGCCAACGCAACTTATGCAACAGATGTGTATTATGTTACAATAGAATACCAAGCTATTACAACAGATTACACATCTTCTGCGTAGGTTATTCTTCGTGGAGTAGATTGGAAGGCTAGGTTAGCAAAAGTAAACTTATATTATCCTCGTACCACATACACATATTTGTCATATTCGTGAAGTCTTTGGCGGAAAATGAATGCGTGGTATATTCTTTTTGAACCTTCATCCTGCCATTCATGATTTCTTACAGTTTCTTTTTCTTCTCTTTTCCAAGTGCTGTGAATATGTCCACCTTCTTCAGCGGCCCCTGAACTTCAACAACTCTTGGAGCGGGAGGAGTTGCAGTTTTTGCTGTTTTTAGAATGTAGAGAATTTGTCTAATTTTTCTTCTCTTCCTCTTAACCGCCACTGTAGGAGTGCATGGCTCCCTCACCTCACTGGATGGTATGAAACCCCTCCTAGATTTCAACTCCTCGACAACTTCAGCAATAGCCTCTAGCTTTTCAAGGAGTTTATCTTCTCTATCCTTTCACACTTTGCATTTGCAATGAGAATATAAGGGTGAAAAAGGGTGAGAGGGACCACTGTAAGGGTGAGAAGGATCGGTGTAGGGGTGAGAGGGACCTTTGCAAAGGGTGTTTTCAAAAGTATTTATTTTTTGCTGAGCACCAACATGCTCATAATCATGACTGGCAGTAGCAGTAGCATCAGGATGGCTGTCACTATCACAAATAAATCCTCCATCAATACCCCCAGAAGAATCACCCGAATCTATTACAGTTTGAGGTTGGTCCTGAAGAGCTTCAACATTAGGCTGACCTTGCCTAACTGCTCTTCTTATGGATGTTACTCTAGCCAATTCCTTCTTTATTAACTCCACCATTGGGTTTTTTTTGTATCAATAAGACCTAGAGTAAGAAACGAAGTCATCTTCATCCCATCATCGGTAGGTACGATCCAAGAATGCACAACCTATAAAAAAGGCAGGAGGCATTTAAATCAATGTCAATAATTTGCAGTCAGTTGGGTTGCATGGATATTAACACAACCAACTTATGCAATAGATGATATAGCTTCCATAATAGATGATATGTATGTTGCAACAGATTGACAATATGTTGCGTCAGATTACACACTTGTTGCATAATTTGCATCAAATGGGTAATATGTTGAGTCGGGTTCTGAGAACCAGAGTAATAGATAGTTAATCTGTCATGAAATATGGATCGTCTGTCGTAAATAATTACCCATCTGTTTCACCAGTTGCAGTTGACGGGTAATCTGTTGCAACAGACAACCCATCTATCGCAACAAATAGAACATCTATTTCAATATATTTCTTTGAGGCAATTATTTTAGTTAAAAGAAGACGTACTGCATCATTCGGAGGGTTAAATAGATCAACATCCTGCTCCTTAATATTTTTTTTGCCGCCCTTTGCAGCCGCCAACCACCTAAGGATCCTTAGATGAGAAACCTCATCCGGGTAATCCTTGAACTACTTTCGGAGGGGAGGAATGGCTTCACATACCCAAGCCTAAAAAATATAAACAGAAAGCAAGCAAAAAAAAGTCATAATAAGTATATTCATTATAAATTAATGGATGAGTAAAAATAATGATCAATTTTACCATGAAAGCCCAGGGAAAACCGTATAATGTGATCGTCCCTGTGGATAGCTTTGTCAGTAAATATTGGACAGTCAAGTAGTAATTGTCATATCCCCAGGGAGAGTCATTGAATTTATTAAATCATCAGCAAGCGCCAACAAATTATCTTCTATGACTTTCCTGACGTCTCTTGCCAATAAAATGGAATGGACAAACCAAACTAAGAACAATTTCTCCCTGCAGTGCTTTGGTATGTCTTTATCCTCGAGATCTGCCATCAAATCCGCCACTTTGTAGCTACTACGTTCAAAAATTCCCAATAACCCATCTTTTTTCACCTTGCGTTTGTTGGACCCTTTGTGGGGTGTTTTCTTGATGAGAGATTCTTCTAGACGATCGCATCTTAAGCCCGTCACTTTGGCAAACTCTTTCAATTCAAAACAAATCGGCATGCCACAGTAGTTGATCCAGATTTCATCCATCTTTTTTTCGCCCTCCTTTGGATCTTTATCATCCCCCGCGTCCTTGATCCTACTCTTGAGAAGACCATATACCATGCTCATTGAGAAACGGAGAGTGCAGTCCTTAGGCAGCTCGAGAAAGTATGCAAAACAGCTCTTGTTATAAAGTTCGTCTATGTTTTCATTCTTCATAATTCTCCTTAGTTTATCAAAACATTTCCCCAACTAATATTTAAGTACAAGATCACCAGTTACTTTGTCAGGGCTATCCACCGGTATCTCAACTCGAAACTTGTCGATACTAATGGTTTTGACAGAATCATGCTGGGATTTCGATATTATTTCATGCCCCATTGGTGACGAGGAGTTATCACTTTCCTCGGCTTTATTTTTTCCCAATTGAGATTGTTCAGGAAGTTCCTCCGAATCTATCTGTACTCTAGCCATTTTTGTTGGGTGGTCAGAAGTTGATCCACTTTCAGTTTCTTTTCTTTTGGGAGACATCTTTTAACTGCAAACAATAGAAAAAAAATACATTGCATTTGATGTCTGCATAATTTTTTTTAAAAAAGGTAAGACAAATTTCAATAAATTATTCTACGCCACATTACAAAAAAAATACTCCAACGGATAAGCCATCAGTTGGAACAAATGGGAAATCTGTTTGAAGACCTATTTAATATCTCCCAATAGATATTCAACCTGTTGCAACAGATGGACCACCAATACCATAACCAATGCCACCAAGATCACCACCAATGCCACCAATACCAATACCAATACCAATACCAACACCAAGACCACCGACACCACCACCAAAAACACAAATACCGACACCAACAACAACATCCATCACCAACACCACAAACACCATAGAACAATACCACGATAGTCAACAAAATACTGAGACAAAAGCTAGGATTTTCTCGAGTCCTTCCTACCTTTTTAGTATCAAAATACAAAATTGTTAACCCATTCTCGCAGATAATACAACTAAAAGTCATATTTTTTATCATTAACTAAAAAGCCCTAATTTTTAGAATAAAGAACAAATTTAGAACTCTTCTTGAACTCTGTTTTCTATAAAGACTGAGAAAATGATGGATATAAGCGAGAATGAAGTTGAAAATAACAACTATGTGGTCAAAAATGGGAAGAAAATCGATATGTTTTGAAGGGTTGAGTTTTGAAGGGTTGAGTAATATGTTATAGTTGTTGTCTGTATTATTGAGAGAGAGAGAGAGAGGAGAGAGAACTTGAGATCTGAAGTGAGGAAAAGTTTTTCTCGCAAATGGATGATTTGTATAGGTTGATTTGTAATTTTAGAAAAGAATGACAAGTTTTGAAATTGTAAATTTGGTCTGAATTGATCTTAATTAATTTTTAAAATTTCAAAAGATATACTAGTTTTTAAAACATTAAGTTAATGAGAGCTCATTTTAACTCAGAGTGATCGATCGATGACCCGGGTCAGGATGAATGCAATACAAACGCCAATTGCAAAGACTCAATTAAAGTTGTAGTTGACCCTATGAGCTCATTCATTTATCTCTAGTTCCACCAAAATTAATTTAGGTAATATTAATCCTAACAATAAGTTAATGAGAGCTCATTTCAACTCAGAGTGATCGATCGACAACCCGGGTCGGGATGAATGCAATACCAACGCTAATTACAAAGACTCAATTGAAGTTATAGTTGACCCTATGAGCTCATTAATTCATCCCTAGTTCCACCTAAATCAATTTAGGTAATATTAATTCTAACATTAAGTTGATGAGAGCTCATTTCAACTGAGAGTGATCGATCGACGACTCAGGTTGGGATGAACGCAATACCAACGCTAATTGCAAAGACTCAATTGAAGTTGTAGTTGATCTTATGAGCTCATTCTTTCATCCCTAGTTCCACTTAAATCAATTTAGATAATATTAAATCCTAACATTAAGTTAATGAGAGCTCATTTCAACTCAGAGTGATCGATCGACGACCCGGGTCGGGATGAACGTAATACCAACGACAATTGCAAAGACTCAATTGAAGTTGTAGTTGACCCTATGAGCTCATTCATTCATCCCTAGTTACACCTAAATCAATTTAGGTAATATTAATCCTAACATTAAGTTAATGAGAGCTCATTTCAACTCAGAGTGATCGATCGATGACCCAGGTCGGGATGAATGCAATACCTACACCAATTGCAAAGACTCAATTGAAGTTGTAGTTGACCCTATAAGCTCATTCATTCATCCCTAGTTCCACCTAAATCAATTTAGGTAATATTAATCCTAAAATTAAGTTAATGAGAGCTTATTTTAACTCAGAGTGATCGATCGACGACCCGGGTCGGGATGAACGCAATACCAGCGCCAATTACAAAGACTCAATTGAAGTTGTAGTTGACCCTATGAGCTCATTCATTCATCCCTAGTTCCACCTAAATCAATTTATGTAATATTAATCCTAACATTATGTTAATGAGAGCTTATTTCAACTCAGAGTAATCGATCGATGACCCGGGCCGGGATGAATGCAATACCTACGCCAATTGCAGTGACTCAATTGAAGTTGTAGTTGAACCTATGAGCTCATTCATTCATCCTTAGTTCCACCTAAATCAATTTAGGTAATATTAATCCTAACATTAAGTTAATGAGAGCTCATTTCAACTCAGAGTGATCGATCGACGACCCGGGTCGGGATGAACGCAATACCAATGCCAATTGCAAAGACTCAATTGAAGCTGTAGTTAATCCTATGAGCTTATTCATTCAACCCTAGTTCCACCTAAATCAATTGCAATGATATCTATTGGAACAAATAACTGAGCTGGTGGAAATTTCTAACAGATATTCACATCTGTTGCAATAGATGACATATCTAATTTAATTAACAAATAGACATTTGAATCTGTTGTGACAGACGACTGAGCTGTTGGAAATTTTTAAAAAGATATTGATATCTATTGCAACAGATGATATATCTGATTTAATTATCAAATGGACATTTGCATCTGTCGTCACAGATGACTGAGCTGTTGGGATATTTAAACAGATATTGATATCTGTTGTAACAGTTAACATATTTAATTATCAAATAGAAAAAGTTTATTAAATATATATTTGTATTTGTTGTAACAGATAATTGTATTGTTGGGATTTTTAAACAGATATTGCTATCTGTTGCAACAGATGACTTATCTGTTTGAAAATCTTTTTTTTCTTTCAATTTTAAAGCAAGCTTCTATCCGAGTAGATAAAGTAGTAAGTACTACAAAATGCGGTAAAAAATGAAGAGTTTATTTTTCTTGGATAACTCAAAAATATATTTATTGAGTAGTCTTATCTTGTCTTTTCAATGTCACTAGTCATCTGTTATAACAGATACCAACAGATATTTAATTATCAAATGGACATTTGCATCTGTTGTCACAGATGACTGAGTTGTTGGGATATTTAAACAGATATTGATATCTGTTGTAACATTTAACATATTTAATTATCAAATGGAAAGAGTTTATTAAATAGATATTTGTATCTGTTGTAACAGATGACTGTGCTATTGGAATTTTTAAATAGATATTTCTATCTATTGCAACAGATGACATATCTGTTTGAAAATCATTTTTTCCTTTTAATTTTAAAGCAAGCTTCTGTCCGAGTAGATAAAGTAGTAAGTACTATAAAATGCGGTAAAAATTGAAGAGTTTCTTTTTCTCGAATAACTCAAAAATATGTTCATTGAGTAGACTTATCTTGTGTTTTCAATGTTAACTACTCTTCCTTGTGCCCCTCAAATTATTAATGAATATTAATTATATTAATTAATGAATATTGAAACCCACATCTACGTACATGATACATCTAAAATTATCTCATCTTTCCTCAGCTTCAATTTCAGCCCTAAAATTATTTTATTCATCTCTCATCTTTTTCTTTCTCTCCTCTTTAGCTTAGGGTTATCATAAACTTTTTTTTCTCTTCTGTCTCTTATAAAGATCCTTTCAGATCTAAACCGATCTATATCTTTTCTCGACTAAAATTACTATTTTGATCCCCTTTTGACGTTATGGTATGGTTCACTATTGCTCTTTCATTCTCGTCTTATTCTTTCCAAGTTATTTACATTTGTTTTTTTATTTAATTACCATTTACCCATATGATATTTATTTAAAAAATTTGAATGAACTTTTAAGTATTGAATAAACGAACCAAGAATTATGATTACAATATGCAAAAAAAGTATTCTGTTGGGAGAAGTTTAAAAGACTTGTTGGTAGTATCATTTTTTGGTATGTATTTTGTTTGTTTCTTTGTTGTTTATTCTGTTATTGATATTGTATGTGGGGTTGGCGTTGTTGGAGGTTGTGGTGTGGTGTTGTTGATGGTGTTGGAACAAAGGATGTTGCTTCTTTATTATTGATGATGTTGGAACAAATGTTGTTGTTTCTTTGTTGTTGATGTTTTTATTTGTTGTTTCTTTGTAGTTTATGCTATTGTTAATGTTGCAATAGACGGGGCAACTGTTGGAACAAATCAAACCACCAGCACGGCTGGTTTGATGTATTCTAACAGACTCCAAATCTATTGCAACAGACTCCACATTTATTGCAGCAGACTCCACATCTGTTGCAACAGACTCCACATCTGATGCAACAGACTCTACATCTGTTGAATAGATGAATAATGTTCTTTCTGTAACATCAATTTTTTCCTCTTCTTTGTAGATATTAGGAACTGAAAGTTGATCAACTTTTGCCCGACCATTAAATAGGCTGCAGTAAAGATGGGTTCAGAGGAATAAATTGCATGCAGATGGAGCCACTTCATATATAGGAGGTATGTATTACTAATAATGTTATCATTGAAACACACATAGATTACACTGATTTTGTGAATATTTTTCTTACCGATTAGTCATAGATCAATCAAATTAAGTTTGGTAGGTCCAAACTGATAAGTCTGAGGGACCATGAATATGGTTTTGATACCTTGTTGAAATTTAAGGTCGGTTGTTGTTCATGTTTATTTGTCAAGCATTATGAAGGGATCTAGTTTTGGTGTCGTTGTAAAGAGACTCAATAGAGATTGGACTACCTTTTAGGGTGCATTGGACTCTGAGAATGCCTTCGAAGCCGAGCACTACATCTAACAAGAATGGAAAACCGATATAGTTATTGCCCTAGCCCAAATTTATATGGTTGGATTTCTTGGGGTGATGATTATACGCCAGTAGGTGCGTTAGGAGAATGCCTTCGAGGGAAAATAGGTGGATGATGAAAGACTATATCATCTAAGCGTTAATTGAAGAAGAGACATAGGGTAGAAAGTAGCTTCTCGCGAATCTGGACGATGGAATTATCTTAAAACAACAAGAGAAATCTGAATAAAGTGCAAATATAAAAGTGTATCCGGTAATGTAAATTCATATGTTGTCTTTCTGAAAGAAAAAGAGTGTAGATGGACACTTTGCTAGGGATCTGCGACTATGTAGCATGGTCGGGATTATCACCTAGATAGAAAATAACAGAAGACCAAAAAAGCAGCCTTACGGGCATCGAGGGTTGAAATGATGTACAGTAAGTCTAGAAAAACTTGCACCAACAACAACTGCAGTTAAAGTAAGGAATCTAGGCAAAGACGGCAATTTCTGAATTTTAAATTTTATCCCATGCCTTCTTGTTTGTGGTTCCAATTAGGTCCACTGCTATTTACCTAATAGGAACCACAAACGTGATTAAAGGACAGATTGAGTGTCATTACTTCCTTAGCAATATGGATTAATTGATTGTGTTTTATAGCCTTAGCATGCTTTCAACATTTCTTGGAAAAGATCAGAGGCTTGCTGTAGTACATGAATCCCGATAATTTTCAAGCTTGCCTCCAACTTGTTTATTCTGTATTCAAGATGGTCCTTGTCGTCTTCGATGTTGGTCAAGAGTTCCTGATCTCTTGAGAGCTCGATCAGGAACAACACCTTCAAAGTTGTAGCATTTTAGAAGGACTTCAGAATACTTTCTTCAGAAGACTTAAAGGATACATGGAGGGTCGATGTGTTTGTTTTAGGTCAAAATGTTTTGATGCATATCAAGATGTGGTCCCAAAAATTAAACAACTCACTTTTATCTAGCCTTGCTCAATGCAGCTTGCTCAACCAATTTGATAAATTAATAAGCAAGGATTTACATAGCATGTGATCTAAACTAACTCTACCAATCCTATCAAATGTTACGTAACTCCAGGCTCATTACACTATCAAAAAAATTTGATCGAGTTAGTGCACAAATCAAACGAGCTTAATCTTTCAGCCTTTCTGTTGATCGTTCTTCTCCAATATAGATGAGAAGATATCTGCTAGGCAAAAGTCTACACTGGCGATGGTGTATACTTTTGCATAGCAGATATCTTGTCATCTATATTGGAGAAGAGCGATCAATAGAAAGGCTGAGAGATTGATCTCATTAGATTTGTGCACTAACTCGATCAAATTTTTTTGATAGTGTAATGAGCCTGGAGTTACGTAATATTCGATAGGATTGGTAGAGTCGGTTTAGATTACATGCAACAGAACTCCTTGATTATTAATTTATCAAATTGGTTGAGCAAGCTTTATTGAGCAACACTCGATAAAAGTGAGTTGTTCAACTTTTGGGACCACATCTTGAGTGTGCATCAACACATTTTGACCTAAAACAAACACAGTAACCCTCTATGTATCCTTTAAGGCTTTTGAAGAAAGTGTTTTGAAGGCCTTCTTCAATGCCACAACTTTGAAGGTGGTGTTCCTGATCGATCTCACAAGAGATCAGGAACTCTTGACTAACTTCAACGACGACAATGACCAGCTTGAATACAGAATAAGCAAGCTGAAGGCAAGCTTGAAAATTATCGGGATTCATGTACTACAACAAGCCGTTGATCTTCTCCAAGAAATGTTAAAAGCATGCTAAGGAAAGATAACATAATCAATTAATCCATATTGCTAAGGAAGTAATGACACTCAATCTGCCTTTCAATCACATTTGTGGTTCCGATCAGGTCAATAGCAGTGGACCTAATTAGAACCACAAACAAGAAGGCATGGGATGAAATTTAAAATTCAAAAATTGCCACCTTCGCTTAGATTCCTTACTTTAACTGCAGTTGTTGTTGGCTCAAGTTTTCTAGACTTACTGTACATCATTTCAACCCTCGATGCCCGTAAGGGTGCTTTCTTGGTCTTATATTATTTTCTATCTAGGTGATAATCCTGACCACGCTACCTAGTCGCAGTTCCCTAGCAAAGTGTCCATCTGCATTATTTTTCTTTCAGAGAGACAATAGACGAATTTACATTGCCGGATACACTTTCATATTTGCACTTGATTCAGATTTCTCATGTTGTTTTAAGATAATTCCATCATCCAGATTCGCTAGAAGTTACTTTCTACACTATGTCTCCTCTTCAATTAGCTCTCAGATGATATAGTGTTTCATCAACTCTCCTTTCCCTCACAGGTATTCTCTTTCGGCTCCTTCTAGAGTATAATCATCTTCTCGATCAACCCTTCCATATAAATTTAGGACAAGGGAATTTCTATTGGTTTTTCATTCTTGTTTGATGCAGTACGAGGCTTTGAAGGTGTTCTCAGAGTCCAATGCACACTTAAAGTTACGTCCAATGCAAGATCTTGTTTGAATGATCAGTGTCTAATCGGTTAAAACAACATTCATAAAAACATTGTAATTTGTGTGTGTTGTCCCGGTGACCTTATCAGTAATACTTCTTAACTCACACACATATGATAGTTGATCCATCTGCACACACCTTATTATTTCTAACCCATCTATGGCTTAAACTGAATAAACAGATGACTAGCAAGTTGCAACAGACGCCACATCTGTTGGAAAAGCAAACTAATATATCCATCTGTTGCAACAGATTGTCAATATATTGTAAGTTATCTAACAGATGAAATATATTTTGCAATAGATTACCCATCTGTTAGATTTATTTTAAAGTAATTTTTTTTCTTTTCGAAACACAATAAAAAAGATAAAATATTGTATTTAGATCTATTTTTTTTTAATTTACATATTCGAAAAGTCACTAGTGTTATTTAATTAAGGTATATATGAACAGTCATGGATTTTTGTTTGACTACCCCTTTCAATTCAATTATTTATAAATAGGTCCCTTCGGCCTCCTTTCCTTACTCTCACTCGTTCATTCTACTACACTTACAGTACAAATATGGATGATCCAAATTTGTACAAGAAGATTCATATAGAGTCCTTGCGGGAACTTCAAAGGCATTTTGATGAACTCTAGAGGGATTTGGCCAACTTCGAAGCAAGGCTGAGGAGGGCGACCCTGTTGCTGCCGGATGAAAATTATCCGGTTGACAATAATAATAGTAATAATAATAATAATAATAATAATAATAATAATAATAATAATAATAGTAATGATAATAATAATAGTAGTAATAATAATTAGGTTATATTTTTTCTTTCTTTTAGCGTATGTATTTTTATTTTTTATATCGGATCTACCTATAAGGGATTCAAAAATCTATGTATATGTTTGGTTTGGTTTGGTTTGGTCGACTCTGTATTTTTAATTCTTATTTAATATTTAATTATCATTCTATTTCTTCTCTGTTCTCAACATGTTGATGGTTGGAGGTAGGGATTGAGCACTTGTGGCAATAGAGGGTGGTGAAAAGTTATGATTCTCCTAAAAATGGTTCGTTAATAAATAATAAGGAACTAAGTGATATACACAATTTATAACCATAAAAGAAAGATTATTTAATTTAAAAAAAATCGCAACATTAAATTAATTAAGTTATATGATGATTGTTAAGAAAAAGGTGAAAAGTCATGACTTTTTATGTAAAACAAAAACACATACATTCAACAATGTTGCTGATGCATCGAATTTCCCATTTGTTGCGATTGATGTATCAGCTGTTAGAAGAAATCAAAAAAGCTATTAAAACAGATCATCCATTATATCTGTTGCCAGAAAATAAAAATAGTTATTATTTTATTAAAGAAACGATTATTAAAAAGGTGTTTTTTTTAATTTATATAATAAAAAATCAGTAAATTTGGATTAATGATATGATGATAGTTTTTTTTTATGAAAAAGATACATTATATGTTGCAACAAATATATTATCTGATGCAACAGATTCTCTATTGTTGCAACAGATGATATATCTGTTGTCACAGATGAGTTATCTGATGCAACAAATATAGAATCTGTTGTCACAACTCAATAAAAATGGTTTTTGAAAAGAACTAATTAATAATAACAATTTGAAAAGTTATGGCTTATCACAATATTTCTTAATTTAATTAAGTCATGACTTTTCCCAGTAATAAAAAATATAATTAATAAATAGAAGTGAACAGTTAGATTATATGTTGCAACAAATAGGTTATCTGATGCGACAGGTTTTATATTTGTTGCAACAGATGAAATATCTGTTGTCATGGATGAATTATCTGATGCAACAGATGTTGAATCTGTTGTCACAACTCAATAAAAATGGTTCTTGGAAAGAACTAATTAATAATAATAATCTGAAAAGTCATGACTTATCACAATATTTTTTTTCTTAAATTAATTAAGTCATAACTATTCACAGCAATCAAAATAAAAAATATAATTAATAAATGGAGGTGAACAGTCGCTCCTTTTTGCCTCTCATTCAAATTCAATCCTCTATAAATAGGTCACTCCTTACTCAATCGTTCATTCAACTACACTCTATTTATTTATTGCATCTCATCTTTCATACTACACCTAGACTTCCATCACTTTCTCTTTCCTGACTAAGGTAAGTTTTTTTCTTGTCAATTTGTAGTATACGTTGTATTACATTCGGATATTCTTAAGATCTTTACTTTTGTTTTTAAATTTTTTGTCAATTTATATGTGTTCTAGATTATGGCTGATCCAGTGTGGGATGTTGCTTTTCTGCAAAACGCCGTGAATGAACTTCTGAATCAGGTTTGTGACCTGCAATGGAAACTGGGAGCAGTTAGAGCAAGAATGCTCCGTGAGATCCGCAGGCTGAGGAGGGCCTTGCTACTTTCGGTTGAAGATTGGCCGGCTGGCAATGATGATAATAATAATAATAATTAGATTATTTTTTTCTTTTAATCTATGTATATGTATTTTTTTTGTTTAGTAAAAAAATTATGTTTAAACAACTTTGGCGTTTTAATTCATATTTAATTTTCGTTTTGTCTATTATTTTCTCAACAAACATGTCGACAATTGAACGTAAAAAGGAATAATTTAGAATCCAGTAGCAATAGCAAGATTTATCTGTTGGGTTTGTGGCAGGGGCTGATCAGTTGGTGGGACAGTAGACGATGTTTGAAATAACCATTATTTGCTACACAATCGAAATTTCATAAGATAAAAAAGCTTTTAACGTGGGTCGGGGTATAGTCTCCCTATTGAATGATGTTTACATTTTAATTTGAAGAAAAAGTGATTAATGCAAAGGGTAAAACATGAATTTTTTTATCTCTTCTTGATTAATGAAAAGAGACAAGTAAAATGAGAAATCAAATTAGAAAATTTGGGACGGATAATTGGACGTAAAGAATAATTTTGAATTCAGTAGCAATAGCAAGAGTTGAAACATATTGATTATCTGTTGGGTTTGTAGCAGAGGCTGATTTGTATTGTTCCAAATAGATTAATCATCTGTTACAACAGATATGAAGTCTGATGCACCAGATAATCAGTCTGGTGCAACAGATAATCAGTCTGATGCAACAGATAACTAGTCTGATTCAACAGATAAATATTTTGTTGCAATAGATTACTTATCTGATGCATCATATGAGTGATCTGTTTAAATTGTGGGCACTTATGTTGGATTCATGATCGGGTTCTATCCATTATTGAAAAAAAAAACAGTAACTGGTGTACCCAGATGACAAATTCGAATAAAAAAACATAATTGTACTTACCAAAGTCACATATGAAGTAATGCTAAAGTGGAAAGTGATGTAGAAACAAAATTTGACCTAAGAAATTGATCAGATAGCAGTAGTAGCGGTAACAACAACAACAACAATAATGGTCGACAAGAAGAAGATGAAGATGATAATAAAGTAGAAGATGATGACAATGAAGCAGAAGATGATGAATAAAGCAGCAGTAAGAATGAACAACAATAATCGTGAAGAGAGAGAAAACAACAATGGATGAGAAGAGAGAGAAACACATCTTTTTTCCCTCCGTTTTCTGTTATATTAACTAACATTTGGATCAAAGTGTAAATTTAAAAATTTCTGAGCTATTTTCAAACTTCCCCAACTTTCTTAATCCATAATAAAGTAATTGTCACCTTCACTCAATAATTAAGACTTGTGTCACTTACACCTCATTTTAAAATACTTTTGTCACCTACAGCCCAAACCCCCAGGATTATGCATACATTCGTAAAGAAATTTTTAAAACACTCTTATTCTAAAATCTAAATCTACAATTCTAATCTTGAGTCTGCCTTTGATGCTGTTAACTATGTTAATTATAGCCGTATTAATCACTAATTATGAATTAATTTACGTTTAAAATGTACTTGTTTGAAATTCTTGCATGATAGTATGATTTCAACAAGTTATATATGCACATAATAACTTATATATTATCATGATTTTTAAGTACAACAATTGAACAGTAGACCTTATTTTCCTTCAATTTTTGAACAAATATAAAGGAAAGAATTCTTATTGTTCAAAATCGGGGAGGAAATTTGATCTTTAATTAAAATGATATTTTGGCACTTGAGGGATGTAAAAAAATTTCACACTACTACATATAAACACTTACCATTGTGACTTTTAAGTATGTCAATTATATATATATATAAAGTGATAATCAAGAATTTGGAGGGCAATTCTATCCTTTTCTAATTTTATCCCAAGAATAAATAATGGTGGGATTGTTATCCCATCAAATGGATGGATAACTTATCCCGATACTATTTATTAGTCCCGATTTAAGTTATCCCGAATATTGCCAACCAAGCATGCATTAAAAATTTTACCCCGAAATTATTTTTTTTATCCCGAAATTATTTGTTTCTGTACCTTACACCAAACGACCCCTAAAGGAAATCATTATCTTAAAATCATGAAGTTTTAATCATCACTCAGTTATATCTTTCTAGGAGAACATAAGTACAAAATACCTTTGAAAAAATAATAATTCTTACTCTATATAATAATGCCAAATGATGGAAATGCATGAGGTCGCATCATTTAATTTGATAGATGAGCAAACATATGGTTAAGTTTATATATATATATATATATAATATTATCACTATGTCCTTTGTACAACAATTTAACCTATCAACATTCTTCGCATATTTGTAAATTTAGAAACTACGTTTTGAATTGAGTGTTGCGCATATGTGTAAGTTAATAATGAAAGTAGTCCGGGGGGAGGGGGGGGCTACTGTTTTATGATTTCTTCAGTCAACTTACTATACCAGTCACTCGAACAGTAAAGCGGTAGAGAGAAGACCCGGTTCATACCTACTCCGTAGGTGTCGGGGAGGGGGGGACCGGTCCTGGCCTCACCTACGCGTCCTCACCCCAACTTCGCTGGAGGGACGTTTCGAACCCCCGACCTAGGCACACCACGGCAAGCAAGCTTACCGCTGAGCCAAGGCCATCCCTCTAAAGCGGTAGAGAGAAAACTAAAGAAATGCAATAATGGAAATGCTGAACGTAAAATGACACTAGATATTTATACTGGTTGGGGACCTCTAATAGGTCTTACTTCAGTCCCCTTGGGTTACAAGAGATTTTACTAACTCTATTAGTAAATCAAAGTTCTAAATTTTGAGTTAAGTTTTTTGATTATAACTCACACATTCTTTTCTTCTTCACTTTTGATATAAAGCCTCACCAATTATGTGTCTCTCTTCTCTCTTTTTAAATATACAGTAAACTTTTAGAGATTACAATATACAGTAAACTTCTAGAGATTACAATGCATAATGAAAGTAGAGCAAAGAGCTAAAGAAGGTTGAGACAAATGTATATCTATTCCTCAGTCTTCCAACCCTTAAGTAGTAGTGATTGGACTACTACTAGCCATTGGGAAGATTCAAACTAAAAGGCAAGCCAAGAGATTTTGATCCTTGAAAATTGAATAAAATATCCTTTTTTTCAAGAATAAGTTTGGACCATATCTGGTCTCTTTAAAGGCTCTAGAATCATGCATTAGCTAAACCCTATAAAGGAATCTTTGAGATCTTGAAAGGTCTTCTTTCCTTGTGTGAAGGATGGGGAAATAATGAGAGTCTTTATAGCAGATCCTTTCCTTGTGGGCATATTGAATAAAATCTTTTGTATAGTGATACTCCTTTTCCAAATAGAGAGCTTGAGATATGTTTTGCCTTTTTCGTTAACTACTCATTTGTACCTGCAAGTTGTCAGACCTTGGAATTAAACACTATCAATTTCCCCCTTTTTAATGGATAACAACTTTTTAAATAATTTTAGTCAACTTTTTAGTAGTGGATTCTCCCCGTGAGTTGTTACATTTTTGCAGGGTTGACTATGTACTTGTACCTATGATAATAACCTTTTTCTCCCCTTTTGACATCAATTAAAAAGGAGAAGACTCAAGCAATAAAATAGGCTGCGATAGATATAGTCTTAAACAACAAAAGAAGCAAGTATTCATGAGCTTATGCCCTTATACAGACCAAAATAACAAAAACGGTCACAAAGGGTCAAGTAAGAAAGTCTTAAGGGGCAAGGGCGGGAGGAGGAACAAAACGACCAAGGAAGTATGCCAAAGTTTGAGCAGTGGCATCCTTCAAGTTAGTGAACTAATCAACAACAGTGGTGATAAAGCATCTGTAGCAATCTGAATTTTTCCAGCAATTTTGATCGCCTCTTTTATAACCAGATCCAACTTGACATGAATTTTAGCAACATCTGTACTGGTCTCCTTATTGGTGGCCTGGATTTTGTCTATCTGAAAATGAGAAGTGAGCAGAAGATTCTTGAGAGCATCCAGTTTGAGTTTAAGATCAGAGATGCGATTGAGGACAGTCAAGGAAATGTCAGAAGGACCAGCTTTACTAGGGGATGAAGGCCTGACTTGAGGATAGGGAGGAGTGCTGACGGATAGTTTTCAGTCTTATGAATCCAAGAGTTATCAGCAAGAACATATCCCAGACTAATAAAAGCCTTAAGAGTTATAGCATCATTTGACAGAGACTAAAGGATTGTCATCAAGGGAATATTATTTGCCTCTAAGATATGAGTGTTGTTTTTTGAAGCATTTTAATATGAATAATAGCTTCATTATTATTGTAGTAAGTGTTCTTAGGGAGGGCAGAATGTGGGAGTTTCTATTTTGCTGTCATTATAGTCTTGCTTAGACCGTTTCTTTGATTGGCTAGTGCAGTATTATTCTTCATATTCAATACCATTATTGGCAGCATTAACCTTTCATGGTTAATGTCAAGGAACCCACGTTGCATGGCTGCATTTCAGCTTCCAAAACCCCCCATTCATTTGTGTCTTTAAGCTGAATAGTTAGTAGTGGTTAGAATGTAGACATAAGTTTCTTGTAACTTATATCTTTATTCCTCCATTATCCTACACTTTATGTCTTGTAATATTTGTAATCTTTGTAACTTTTGTAACCTAAATACCTTTAATTGTCCCTTTTTACTACCATCATTCATTCTAATATTCATTGCATGGAAGACTTCCTCTCCTATAAATAGAGGTGGTCTTGCATGATTTTTATATACACAAGATAATGGTGGTCTTGCATGGTTTTGATATACACAAGATAATAGAGAGTTCACAAAAAAAAGTTAGTAAAAAAAAAGAGTTTGCTAGTTGAAGGGAGGTGTTCTTTTTGTGGAGCTTTGAACTCAACTCTTGTCCAGAGTTATTGAGTTAATGTGAGAAGACTGTTGTATCCTGGAAGGAACAAGTCAAACAGATTACTGCTGGACCGGTGAAACATTTGCTGCAGTGGGCTTGAATCTCTCTAAAGAGAGTGAGATATCCGCGCCTCAGGCGAAGAAGAAGAAGATAGTCTTTTTATTTTCTTCACTTGTATTTTTTCAGTTGTAAGTTTATTGTAATTCACCAATAATTTTAAGGATATTCAATAGCAACAACTAAAAAATCCGCGGATGTCAAGATAGGAGATCTCAACAATCCATTCCAGTTTAACGGTACTCATTTCAAAAGGTGAAAGGGTAAAGTTCTTTTCTACTTAAGTCTACTCAACGTTTCTTATGCGTTAACTGAGAAGAACCCAAACAAAGTAGATAACTCTTTCATGACCAATGATGAACTTATCTCTCTTCAAGAGAAAGTTGAAAAATACGAGGGTGACTCCTACAAGTGTCGGTATTTTCTTCTTAATTGTCTATCCGATAATTTTTATGATTATTATGATAGAACTTACTCTAGTGCAAAGAAAATTTGGAAAACCTTGCAGAGTAAGTATGATACTGAGGAGATGGGAGCGAAAAATTATGCGGCTAGCAGATTATTTCATTTCCAAATGGTGGACAACAAATCAGTGGTAGACTAAGCTCAAGATTTCATAATGATTGTTGGAGAGCTCAGTTCCGAAGAAGTCAAAATTGGAGATAACCTTATTGTCTGTGGCATAATTGATAAACTTTTACCTTCGTGAAAGAAATTTCAAAAAACTATGCGCCACAAGAAAAAGAAAACTTCTCTTAAGACTTTGATAATGAGAATTCGTATGGAAGAAGAAGCAAAGGGCCAAGATGCACTTTTGCAAACAGATGAGAACAACATCACACCGAAGGTAAATTTAACTTCTTCAAATAATGCTACCCCTGAAACTAACAAAATACTATTTTGAAGCCCAAGAAGAAAAAATTCAAGAAAAATGATGGTAGACATCCCAAGGACAATAATGGTGAAAACAACCAAGCAAAAAATCAACATGTACAACAAAAAGGACCGTGCTTTGTTTGTGGCAAGAGTGGGCATATTGCTCGATTTTATAGATTTCAAAAACGTGGGCCTACACCTCAGACAAACGTTACCGAAGAACCATTTGTGGCAGTGATAATAGACATTAATATGGTGGAGAATGTTTATGGATGGTGGGCTGACTCTGGTGCAAACTATCATGTTTGTTATGACAAAGACTGATTTAAAAAATATATAAATTTTGAGGAGCCCAAAACCATCATGCTTGGAGATTCACACACAACTCAAGTACTTGGAATGGGAGATGTTGAGTTGAAGTTTACTTCTGGAAGGGTATTAATCTTAAAAGATGTACTTTATACTCCTTCTATGAGAAAAAAATCGATGTCTAGTTTTCTTCTTAATAAAGCAGACTTCAAACAGATTATTGAATCTGATCAGTATGTAATTGTGAAAAATAATATTTTTTGTGGTAAAGGAGTATCCATGTGATGGTATATTCAAATTGAATATTGAAATGAATAAAACATCTACTTCTGTTTATATGCTTTCTTCTACTAATTTTTGACATGCTCGTTTGTGTCATATAAATGAACATTATGTGAAAATCATGAGTAGTTTAGGATTAATTCCACTGATCAAGAAGAACTTTGAAAAATGTGAGGCTTGTAGTAAAGCCAAAATCACAAAAAGACCTCATTTTCAAGTTGAAAGAAAAACTGAATTGTTAGAATTAGTTCATAGTGATATTTGTGAACTTGGTGGAATTTTAACTCGTGGAGGAAATAGATATTTTATCACTTTGATTTATGATTTTTCTATGTTTACATATGTTTACTTAATGAAAAATAAAAGTGATGCATTTGAGAATTTTAAAACTTTTCTTCATGAAGTTGAAAATTAGTTTAATAAAAAAATAAAAAGAATAAGAAGTGATAGAGGCCATGAATATGAGTCATATGAATTCAATTCTTTTGTTAGACAATTGGGTATAATTCATGAAACTACTCCTCCTTATTCTCCTTCATCTAACGGTGTAGCAGTAAGGAAGAATAGAACATTGGTTGAGTTGACTAATGCTATTTTAATTGAGTCTTGTGCACCTTTAAGTTTTTGGGGTGAAGCTTTTATGACTGCTTGTTATGTGTTGAATCGTGTGCCTCATAAAAAGACCAAACTAACACCTTTCGAGTTATGGAAAGGTCATAAGCCAAATTTGGAAAATCTAAGAGTTTGGGGTTGCTTAGCCTATGTAAGGTTAATGGATCCTAAAATCTCTAAGTTGGGTAAAAAAGTTACTACTTGTGCTTTTCTTGGTTATGCTTCAAATAGTACGACCTATAGATTTTTTAATATTGAAGATAGTGTGATAATAGAATCAGGTGATGCTATTTTTCATGAAAATAAACTTTTTTTTTATTCTAAAAATAGTGGGGGTCATGGGACTGAAAAAAATATTTTGTCACTACCTAGTTCTTCTACTTCTACTCTGAAAAATAAAGAAAATGATGATTTTGAGTTAAGAAGAAGTAAACGAGCTAGAGTAGAAAAAGATTTTGGTCCTGATTATTATGTTTTTAACATTGGAGATGACCCTAACACTTTAAAAGAAGCTTTGTCTTCGCATGATGCTATTTTCTGAAAAGAGGCTGTAAATGATGAAATGGAATCGGTAATTTCCAATAAAACTTGGAAGCTAGTTGATTTACCACCGAGTTGTAAAACAATTGGATGTAAATGGGTCTAACATAAAAAATTAAAACCGAATGAATTTGTTGATAAATGCAAAGCTAGGCTAGTGACTAAAGGTTTTAAACAACTAGAAGGCCTAGAATTTTTTGATACTTTTTCTCCGGTAACAAGAATTACATCCATTAGACTTTTAGTTGCTATTGCGGTAATTTTTTATTTATAAATTCATCAAATGGATGTTATAACTGCTTTTTTGAATGGAGACCTAAATGAGGATATTTACTTGGATCAACTCGAGTGTTTTGTTGAGGCTGGACAGGAAAGCAAAGTGTGCAAACTTAATAAATCCCTATATGGCTTAAAACAGGCACCAAAGCAATGTCATGAAAAGTTTTATTCCTGCATGATTGATAATGGATTTAAAACAAATGAGTGTGATAAGTGCATATATCATAAGTCTTGAAATAATTCGCATGTTATTATTTACCTATATGTTGATGATTTATTATTCTTTGGCTCTAACATGAATGTTATTAGTGAAACTAAAACTATTCTTCGTAACCATTTTGATATGAAAGATCTTGGTGAGGCAAATTTTATTTTAGGAATAAAAATTACTAGAACATGTGATGGAATTTTCCTTGACCAGTTGATAACGCTCAATCTACAGCTTTCGTAGGAGTGTAAAGCGGTCGTTTGTCAAATATAGAACCCAACCTGGGTTGGGTATCGATCCCACAGGAAATAGCTTGGTCAACAAGTAAGCAACGATTACTAGAATTTTAGTGCAAGTCTCGTAAGAAGGGGGTTTGTAATGTGTAACCAAATTATTAAAGCAAAAACTGAAAATAGCAAAGTAAAAAGAAAGAATGTTTAGTAGGTTGTGAAACAATGAGAATTGAGGAGTTGGGGTTATGTCCACCTTCTGAGTTATACGTCTCTATTGACTATGAGTGTGTTGAATTCAGACATGCATGTGCTTATAGAGAATTGTATTCGATGGTAAATCCAGGCGTCTTTCGACCTATTCGAGGATTATTTCACTTTAACTCTTTCGAGCTTAAAGGGTGTCTAACGGTACGAATTCTCCAAGAGGTTAATCCAGTTATGGCACTAACTTTTTAATAGGGGATGGGACCCTACTACCTTGACATTATCTCTTTTTCAGACAAATAACCTTTCTTTCGAACAAGTTAAATATTATACTGGCGTATTCTTGCGTTTGCAACCACAAAGAATTTAGATTAAGATGAAGAGAATAATGATATAAGCAGCATACGTGTCACGAACTCACAAACTCACAGCAATAGATAGTATCTCATACGGCTTCCATAACCCCAACAGAGAAGTTTAGTTACCCATGAATGCGAAGGAAATCACAATTGACATTGTTGTTATACCACAATAAATATTTCACGTTTGTAATGGTGTGGTAGGCGTTAGGCGTGAATCCCTTAGCAAAGTAACGTTTCTCTTGTTGTGGAATTTAAGAATAAATGAATAGAAGAAGAAAAATAGAATTAATGGAAAAATTAGAAGAAGAGTTGTAGAGTAATAGAATTTAATGTAAGAGGATGTAAGAAGATGTATTAAAATCTCTAGCAAGATAGGGCATTTATAATACCCATATCCTATTCCTACTAAGCTAATGAAATGCTTAACCAAATCCTACTAAGCTAATGAAATACATAACCCAATTGTACTAGGTTAGTGTATCATTATCCTAATCCTAATAAGCTAATGAAATACTTAACCCAATTGTACTAGGTTAATGTATCATTATCCTAATCCTAATAAATTACTGCTAGTCCCCAAAGTCTTCAGAAATGCTGTTTTAGCCCGGGACAGATTTTCCATGCGCCATCTTTAGTCCTTGGCGTCCAAGATTGGCTTTTCTCCTTTCGTGAAGCTTTCTTTGGCGTCAAGTTATCCATAAAATGCTGAATTCTGCATCATTTATACCTGAAACTTTGCTAATCATGTTCGTTAGCTCGCTTACAGGAAAAAGGACTAAAAGTGCATGAAATATATAATTTGCTCTCAAAACTAGGCTAAAATATGGGCAAAATATAGTGCTATAGGCGTGTAAATTCGCCTATCATCAACACCCCACACTTGAAGCTTCGTTCATCCTCGAACAAAATATCATGTCCCTCTAAACATCAACTTAGGGTTTCACAGCAACAACACAAAATATTCGTCAAGACAAGCACAACAATTATCAACAAAGAGTAGTTTTTCGATCATTAGTAGAAACAGTTTAACCTCTAGCATAGACTCGTGATGGTGGTCAATTCATATTCAAAGGTTAAGGCACAAAGAATCATACACGACTACCCAAAACTCATCAACCATGTGTGTCTCACAATATATTACCCATAATCACTCACAAGTATAGCATATTTTTCAAACATGGGTATCAAAATATCCTTGCTCTCGCTCTCACAAAGAATTCATATGAAGCAACTGATGACCATAGGCTTGCCCTTAGTGTAATGCTCCACTAAATGTCAGAATGCCAAGCTTAGGATCAACTAGGTCTTTTGATGGTTGTAATGTAGGCTAAGGGACAGGTAGGACTATTTTGGCCAGAAATAGTGACTATGTTCCTAAGCGCTTTAATACATCACATTGTATCATTAACACTTTTCTTTCAAACAACCTTTCTACTTTCTTTTATTCTACCACTCTTTTTCTCCTCTTTTGTTTTTCAATTTTAAACATAACTAACTTTTCAGTTTTTCTTTCCTTTTTCTTTTGATAACATACCTCTTATGATAGCACTTTCTTTTTCATAACTCATTCAAGCACCAATGCATTCTAAAGCATCATACTCACCCAATTTTCTCTTATTTTGTCACATGACTTTTTCACTTTAAAGCACTTAGGAATTTGGATCAAATTATGGTCTTGAAAAAAATGGATTAGGCTTACATACGAGGTTTGTCAAAGAAAATAGGCTAAAGGCTCAAAAGGGTTTAACTAGGATGATGTCCATGGGTAGGTAAAAAGAAGGTAAATAATCATAGGTTGCCAAAGAAATGCCTAAATTTTCTCCTAAACTTACACTCCTTATTTTTGCTTTACATACATACCAGGCAAGTTCTAGCATCAGCCACAAGCACAGAATATACTATTAGCTCACACACACAAGGCACATGGTCGACTTTATTGAGAGTAGTATAGACTCTTGTCCCAACAGGTGAAGGAATTGAACCACCCAATATCACATAGTGAGTCACAATTAGAGCCTAAATGTCTCAATAGTCATGATTTTAGCACAAACTCTTGTCATAATCTCATGTTGCCTATCAAAATAATTTCATGTGAAGTTAAATTTTTTTTACTACTAACAATGAAAAAAAACGAAACAAAAACAAAGCAAACAAACATAGATGCGAGTAATGAAAAAAAATGAAACAAAAACAAAGCAAACAAACATAGATGCGAGTAGAGAAGTATAGCATGCAATAACACCACCCCACACTTAGTCGGGACACTGTCCTCAGTGGAAAATAAATACGAAGAACCTGGTCAGTCGGACTCCTCCTCAATGTCGGGGGTCATACCCCCTTCGTCGGAGTCGTCGTCATCAGAATTCTCCTCCATGTCGGAGTGTGGCATTCGTCGATCATCATCGGTCGGCACGTCGTCATCGAGAGGTTCCTCAAAGTATGTACCTACTCCACACATCTCCCGTGCATGAATATTCATTGGATAGTCATGGTCCAGCTGTTGGAGCTCTGCAGCAGTGGGAACACGACCTCCGCTCATCATTGTAAACCTCATCATGCCGTACATATGGCGGGAGAAACTCTCATCCCGCGCATGTCTCTCTGCCGTAGTAAGGTTGATGCCATGTGTTGATTCAGCATCTTTGACCTTTGTGAGGTCAACCTTCTTCGGATTGTGTGGGAGTTTATGATCAGTTGGTTCCTCTTCGATGTCTTCCTTCCTCAAGATTGCAGTCAACAGATTTCCGAAGATGAAATGGGACCGTTTGTGTAGCCTAGCCTTCCGCATTGTAGATCGAATGACTGTCCCAATGTTGATAGGGACATTCGTCATCAATGCGTATACCAAGAACACTCTATCTCTTGTTATTTTTGTGTATTGCGTCCCTGGAATGAGGCAACAGTTGACCATGCGCAACCATATCCTTGCTTCCCTATTCAAAAAAACATATGGGAAAGTGTTGTGTCGACCAGTGTCCTTGTGTCTACTCCAGCATGCCATGGATCTTGTTCCACAGAGTGTGTGTCGAATATCTCTATAAGGAGGTCTGCTGTACAACTCTTTGAATGGTGCTGGATCGACTGAAGGCAAGCCAAGAAAGGAGTTGAAGAAATCCGCATTGAGTTGTAACACTTGGCCCCGAATCTTGACTTCGCTGCCTGTGGTTTTCGGCGACCAGTTGGCATAAAATTCTCTTGTCAAATCAAGATTACATTCTCCCATGTCGCGGAAGATGAAATCCATATTTAATTCCATGATCTTCGCCAACATGCGCGGCTCCTTCTTCGCTAGGCTTTCCTTGTTTATCAAGTCGACATGAACATATTTTCTTTCCTTGTTGTTCCTATACCATTCCTGGGCTTCTTCCTCAAGAACCCATTTTATTCCAAACATACAGCGTGGTAATTGCATTGAGGATGATTCTCCTTGCTCCTTGCGGCCTCTTTTCTTGCCCTTTTGAGAAGTGGTAGCCTTCTCCTTGCCTTGTCTTGCTTTGGGTGTCATTGTACCTGAGACATGAAATAGAGTTCACGTTAGCACAATCTCAATGGATACAATCTATACATACGCAGTAGGGGTACCACCCCACACTTAGTTTGTTGATACGAATTAGTAAAGTGAAAGTGGTCGATTACTTAGACTTCACCGACATACGTTGTAGGAGCTATATTCCAACAAAAAAATCAGAGATGTATCACTTCTTGCAACCTTTGCAATATTTTCATGTTAGATATATCAAGACTACTACATAGGGATTACATCATGGTATTGTTTCTATCAGTAATCACAACCTCCTATGTCGATAGGCAACTATAAGTCTTATTCCGATGAACGGGACATTCTAATATGTAAGCATTCTAGTGAAAAGATTATGCAATGTTCATGACTATAGCAATTCCGCAAGTAGTATAACAATGCATCAAAATCAAATTCAAGTCGGAAACAAGTTAAGAGTATCCTAACGTACATGTTCACTCACTTGGTTTTGTATCAACAATTCAAACACATTAACATCACCAATATTTCTTCAAGATGTAGCAATTCATAATAGACATAGAAACGTAGCACTTACGAAAAATAGATGAAGAACAAAAGCGTACTTATGTGATTGAAGCCTTTGGAGATGTTCTTGTGTAGTGGGAGAGCAAAAAGAAAAGTTTTGAGATGATTTGGAGAGTATGTGCGGCGCCTAGGTCAAGTTTTCAATGTGTTTGTGTTTCAAGACTAAGTCTCCTTTATATAGGAAAAGAATGGGTCGGGTTTTGACCCATTTAAAATTGGTTTTGGAGACAAAAAATGACCATAGGCGGCGTCTTTAGCTTTGCCTATGGTGACCATAGGCGGCGCCTAATGCAAAGCATATGGTGAGCATAGGCGGCGCCTAGTGCAATGCCTTTAGTGACCATAGGCGGCGCCTTTAGCATGGCATATGAGATTCAGAGACCAAATGCTTTGGCATAGGCGGCGCCTATGTTATGGCATACTTGAGCATGGGCGGCGCCTATGCTATAGCACACTAGATTCCGAGACCTTGGGCTATAGTATAGGCTTTGCCTTGTTCGTGGCCTAGTTTTACCTAGGACTAGACTTGCTCGATGCCTATTTTGTCATGAGCAATGCTCAATCCATAGTCTTATGCATCTTAATTCCTAACTTACCACCTTTACCATGCAATACGTCCAAATCAAAATTTGAAACCAATCTTCTCGTTTTACACCTCTTGCACCTACATTTGCTCAAAAACAATAAAAAAGATTAGAACGATGGGTTGCCTCCCATCAAGCGCCTTAGTTTTGGTCGTGGCACGACTCTTATTTTTGGATTTTTATTTATCAAAAGCGAAACACGTACTAGAATAAGAGAAAGACAAAAAATGAAAAATGATAAACGATAAACGATGGGTTGCCTCCCATCTAGCGCCTTATTTATTGTCGTGGCTCGACATAGTTACCTCGAGTACTTAGACTTCGTCGAGATAAGTTATGGCCATGAAGTTTATCGAATCAAGAGGACCGATATAAGGTTTCACACGTTGGCCATTCACTTTGAAGATAACACCATTATTATCTTCCAATTCAACTACTCCAGACGAGTAGACTTGGATAACTTTGTATGGACCAGACCACTTGGACTTTAACTTACCTGGGAGGAGCTTCAATCTGGAGTTGAAGAGAAGTACCATATCATCCTTTTGAAAGTTTCGACGAACAATCCGCTGATCATGATACTTTTTCATCCGCTCCTTGTATAGGTCTAATCTTTCATAAGCATGTAGACGGAATTCATCCATCTCGTTCAGTTGCTCCATCCTCAATTTTATTGCATCATCCCAATTCAAATTCAATCGCTTCAGCGCCCACAATGCCTTATGCTCGAGCTCAATGGGTAAGTGACAAGCCTTCCCATAAACTAGTTGATAAGGGGACTTGCCAATTGGCATTTTGAATGCAGTCCTGTACGCCCATAGTGTATCGTCCAGCTTCCGAGACCAATCCTTCCTATTAGCATTTACCGTCTTCGCAAGGATTTACTTGATCTCTCGATTAGAAACCTCTACCTGTCCACTAGTTTGTGGGTGATAAGGCATGGCTACCTTATGTTGCTTGACACCATATTTTGCCAATACAGACTTGAATAGCTTGTTGCAAAAGTGAGATCCTCCATCGCTTATGATAGTACGTGGTACTCCAAAGCGAGAGAAGATATTCCTCTTCAAGAACGCTACAACACACTTTCCCTTATTGTCGGCCAATGCTACAGCTTCAACCCATTTTGAGACATAATCCACAACAACTAAGATGTATTTCATTCCAAACGAATTCACGAATGGACCCATGAAATCAATGCCCCATACATCAAAGAGTTCTACCTCAAGAGTTTTCGACATAGGCATCTCATGGTGTTTCGAAATAGCACCTTGTCGCTGGCATTGGTCGCATCTTCTAACAAAGTCATGAGCATCTCTAAATATGGAAGGCCAATAATATCCACTTTGCAATACTTTTCTTGCCGTCCGATTACCTGCGTGATGTCCCCCAACTTGGGAAGTGTGGCATGCTTACAATATATTTGGCACCTCTTCATGGGATATACATCGTCGGATAACACCATCCGCGCATCGTCGAAACAAATATGGCTCATCCCAAAAGTAGTGCTGTACATCATGCATAAACTTCCTCTTTTGATGGTAAGATAAATTTGCAGGTATCACATTACTCACCACAAAGTTTGCAAAGTCGGCATACCATGGTAACTCTTCTATTATCGTGGCTAAGATCTCCTCATCAGGGAATGTATCATCAATTTCAATTTCAGGTTGCACCACATGCTCGTTCTCGAGTCTAGAGAGATGGTCGGCCACTTGGTTCTCGCAACCTCTTCTATCTTTAACTTCGAAATCAAACTCTTGCAGAAGCAATACCCATCGAATTAGTCTTGGTTTTGCATCCTTCTTTGTCATTAGATACCTAAGAGATGCATGGTCTGTATGAACGATCACCTTAGTACCCAATAGGTAGGCACGAAACTTCTCAAACGTATACACAACCGCTAGGAGATCTTGTTCAGTAACAGTGTAGTTCCTTTGGGATTCATTTAGGACCTTACTCACATAGTAGATATGATGAAATAGCTTCTCCTTTCTCTGACCAAGTACAGCACCAACGGCTACACCACTAGCATCACACATGACTTCGAACGGGAGAGACCAATCTGGTGCTACCATGATAGGGGCTTCAATGATTTTTCCTTTGAGGCATTCGAATGCCTTCAAGCAATCGTCATTGAAGTCAAACTTCGTATCTTTCTCCAAGAGTTTGCATAATGGACTAGCAATTTTGGAGAAGTCTTTGATGAACCGACGATAGAAACCTGCATGGCCGAGAAAACTACGAACACCCTTCACCGAAATTGGAGGCGGTAGCTTCTCAATGACTTCAATTTTTGCTCGATCAACCTCAATTCCTCTTTCGGAGATTTTGTGCCCAAGAACAATACCTTCTTTTACCATGAAGTGACACTTTTCCCAATTCAGCACTAGGTTGAATTCTACACATCTTTGCAGCGCCATACTTAGGTTTGTCAAGCACGCTTCAAAAGTCTCACCAACAACTGAAAAATCATCCATGAATACCTCTAAAGTGTCTTCAACCATATCAGAAAAAATAGACATCATACAACGTTGAAATGTGGTTGGTGCGTTACATAGCCCGAATGGCATATGCTTGAAGGCAAACGTACCATATGGGCATGTAAACGTTGTCTTCTCTTGGTCCTCGGGAGAAATACAAATCTGATTATAACTTGAAAAACCGTCTAAGAAACAAAACCATACTTTCCCCGCTATTTAATCTAGCATTTGGTCCATAAATGGCATTGGAAAGTGATCTTTGAGCGTCCAAGAATTCAGCTTCCGGTAGTCCATGCATACTCTCCATACAGTGACGGGTCTGAGTGGAATAAGTTCATTTTTCTCATTCGTGACCACCATCATGCCTCCTTTCTTGGGAACACATTGTACCGGGCTTACCCATGTACTATCAGAGATTGGATACACAACCCCTGCATCTAACCACTTGATAATTTCTTTCTTCACCACTTCTTGCATCGGTGGGTTTAGACGTCTTTGATGCTCAATGGTTGGTTTGCAATTTTCTTCAAGCTGAATCTTGTGAGTACAAATCCCAGGTGGAATACCAATAATATCTGCGATGGTCCATCCAATGGCTCTAATATACTTCCGTAGAATAGCAATAAGAGCTGCAACTTGTTGCTCACCCAAATCTGCTGCCACAATGATTGGAAGTGTGCTTCCGCTTCCTAAGAATGCATACCTTAAATGATTTGGCAGCTCCTTTAATTCTAACGTGGGTGGCTCTTCAATAGATGGCTTAGCTGGTGGTGTGGGTCGATTTTTGAGATCTAGGTCCAGCTTCTTGGGAGCATAGCGATATGTCCCTAATCCTGATAGAGCAAAAATAGCTTCTTTGCAATTTTCAGCATCCTTACTCTCTCCATTCATGAGCACAACCGCCAAAGGGTCAGCAATAATTTGCTCTTCTTTAAGTAATTCTTTCAGATCATCAAAGAAAACATCATCCACCGAAAATACACTCGGATCTTTGGGTTGCTTCATTGATTTGCAAACATCAAAGCGAACCACTTCGTCATTTATTCGGAATGAAAGCTCATTAGCTCTCAAATCAATGAGCGCACTTCATGTAGCAAGGAAAGGGCGTCCCAAGATTATGGGAACCTCTGAGTCCGCTTCACAATCCAAAATAACAAAGTCTGCTGGAAAGATGAATGAAGAAACCTTTACCAAGACATCACATTGGATACCAACAGGTCGTTTTACCGACCTATCCACCATGACGAGCCTCATATTGGTTGGAGTAGGATCACCCAACCCCAAATTTTTATAGATAGATAATGGCATCAAATTGATGTTGGATCCTAAATCACATAATGCTTTGGCAAAATTCAAAGATCCAACGGTGCAAGGAATAGTGAAAGCTTCGGGGTCAGCCTTCTTCTGAACTATTGATCGGGTAGCGATTGCGCTGCAGTGATGGACATCATCTTTCAACTCATAACTTGCTGCCCTCTTCTTTGTCAAAAGATCCTTCATAAATTTCGTATACCCAGGCATTTGTTCAAGTGCTTCCACCAATGAAACATTAATGGTCAGCTGCTTTAACATAGTCATGAATTTGCTGAACTTCGTATCATCCGCCACCTTCTTCAATCTTTGGGGAAAAGGTGGTGGTGGGTATGGAATTGTTCTCTCCACGGCTTTCTTCTCCTCTTGCTTCCATTTTTTAGCTTTTCCAGGCTGCACGTCGTGAGGAGTGACGTTAAGGACGTTAGGATCGGCTGCTGCGGCATCTTCCCCTTTCGCCTTATCATCAATTTCCGCTTCTTCGTCAACCACTTGCTTGCCTTTTTCTGAAGTTTCCAGCACCTTACCACTTCGGGTAGTGATGGTCATGCATGACCCATCATTCCTTGGGTTTTGCACAGTATCGCTAGGTAAAGTACCAGCCTTTCTTTGATTGAGTGCTACTGAAAGTTGGCTCAATTGCTGCTCTATTTGCTTGATTGAAGTGGAATGAGAATCAACTAATTGCTTCATAGGGTAAAAATCATTTATTATCTCCGTTACTCCTGCGCTCGTTGCTTCCACTCCTTTCAGTAGTTTAGCCATCATGTCTTCCATACTTCTAGAACTAGATGTGGTGGCGTCACGTCTTCCAGGGGGAACATACAAACCACTACTGTCATTCTTGTTCTTCCAACTACCTTGGTCCATGTTTCCAGATTTACCATGATAGTTCCGACCTTGGTTTCCTTGGGCATTGCCTCGGAAACCCCCCTGATTGTTCAAGTAGTTGGCTTTCTCTTCCGAATCAGATTCATCTCTTCCTTTTGACGCAATAGCTTTCACTTTTTCGGTCTTCCCTGATAATAAATGCTTTGTAAGAAGATCCACTTGTGTTTTCATGTGCGTCATATCTTGATCACGTTCTTCTTCTCTTCTCCTTTGGTCTGCAGTCATGCCTATAGATAAAGTGGGGCTTGCTACCTCAGAATCCCTGGTATGCCAAGCTCTACTTTGTTTCGTCATACGATCTAGCATATTTCTTGCTTGACCAAAGGTGAGATCCATAAAGGATCATCCAGCCGCATTGTCCACTACTGGTTTAGTTATTGAATTCAGGGCTCTATATTCTCCATTAGGTGAACATTAGTCATATGATGGTTTGGGCACCTCGCTAGCTTTGTCTTGAACCTCTCCCATGTTTCATGAAGAGCTTCAGTGGGCAGCTGACGAAAGTTGCTGATTTCATCTCTCAATTGTGCTCTTTTGGATGGCGGAAAGAATCTTTCTAGGAAAGCGTCTCTCAATTGCCTCCAATTTGTAATAGAATCAGGAGTCAGCCCATTCAACCATAGAGTTGCCTCCCCAGACAGAGACAATGGAAATAGACGTAATCGAATTGCATTCTGACCAACTCTAGGATTGTCAAACAACTTGCATGTAGAAATAAAGTTGATGAGATGCATATTCGAATTATCGCCTGCTAGTCCACCAAATAATCCCTTGAGTTGCAATAACTGAATCATAGTGCTCGTGATGTTGAACTTGGCTCCGGGTGCCAATGGTGGAGGAATAATGGCTCATGTGGCTCCGTCTCCATCAAGATCATCATCATCATCGTCAAAAGCTGGCTGCATAGCTTGGCGTTCAGGCCTAAACCTAGCTTGACGATCTCTTCTGTTGGCAGGTGTTGCGATCTCAGCGGCATGCCTAGGGTTTAGTAGCTCGTCATTACCTAGATCTTCATCGTCAGGATTTGTTGCTCACCCAGGGTTATCAATATTCTGTTGATGCACTTGAGCGGCGGCTAGCGTAGCTAGTCTCGCCTGTTCCTGTTGAGCAGTCATCCTTTCAATTGCGTGTTGTGCCTCCATTCTGCGAATACGTTGTGGTTCAGGATTGATAGGTAATAACGGTTGACCAGAACTTCGGGTATGGGGCATGCACTGAATAAAAACCTGCAGTAAACAAAAACAAAAACTAAAAGTAAAAGTACGAGAATCTTTGACCAAAGGGTCTAGTAATTATTACGAACTTAATTGACACTTGTATTCCCCGGCAACGGCGCCAATTTTTGATAACGCTCAATCTACAGCTCTCGTAGGAGTGTAAAGCGGTCGTTTGTCAAATATAGAACCCAACCTGGGTTGGGTATCGATCCCACAGGGAATAGCTTGGTCAACAAGTAAGCAACGATTACTAGACTTTTAGTGCAAGTCTCGTAAGAAGGGGGTTTGTAATGTGTAACCAAATTATTAAAGCAAAAACTGAAAATAGAAAAGTAAAAAGAAAGAATGTTTAGTAGGTTGTGAAACAATGAGAATTGAGGAGTTGGGGTTATGTCCACCTTCTGAGTTATACGTCTCTATTGACTATGAGTGTGTTGAATTCAGACATGCATGTGCTTATAGAGAATTGTATTCGATGGTAAATCCAGGCGTCTTTCGACCTATTCGAGGATTATTTCACTTTAACTCTTTCGAGCTTAAAGCGTGTCTAACGTTACATGGCTGCATTTCAACTTTCACCCCCCCAATCCATTCATGTCCTTAAGCTCAGTAGTTAATAGTGATTAGAATGTAGACATAAGTTTCTTGTAACTTATATCTTTATTACTCCATTATCCTACACTTTATGTCTTGTAACATTTGTAACCTTTGTAACTCTTATAACCTAAAGACCTTTGATTGTCCCTCTTTACTACCATCATTCATTCTTATATTTATTGCGTGGAAGACTTTCTTTCCTATAAATAGAGGTGGTATTGCATGGGTTTGATATACAAAAGATAATGGTGGTCTTGCATGGTTTTGATAAATACAAGATAATAGAGAGTTCACAAAAAAAAGTTAGTAAAAAAAGAGAGTTTGCTAGTTGAAGGAAGATGTTCTTTTTGTGGAGATTTGAACTCAACTCTTGTCCAGATTTGTCGAGTTATTGTGAGAAGGCTGTTGTATCCTGGAGGAAACAAGTCAAGAAAATTACTGCTAGACCGGTGAAACATTTGCTGCAGTAGGCTTGAATCTCCTTAAAGAGAGCGAGATATCTGTGCCTCAATCGAAGAAGAAAAAGATAGTCTTTTTATTTTCTTTACTTGTATTTTTTCAGTTGTAAGTTTATTGTAATTTCACCAACAATGAGTGATAATCAAACCATATAGAAGACATGATGGGTCAAGAGATGCTTAAATAATAAAATTAGTGATGAACGGAGAAATTTTAATCTTACACTAAGAGAGAAGATAGTAGGTAAAAGATGTATCACGCTGAGAAAAGGTGGAAACATATCCTACTCGAGAGAGGAGAGTGGTGGCCACTATATAGGATATAACACAAGTCTCAAATGAAAGATTTTTAGTACCAAGTACTGAAGGAAGAAGATCAACATATGTCTTAGAAATTGATTTCTTTGCTTACTCAAGGGGAATATCAAAATCAACTGGCTAAGAATTTGTAAAGGGGGTAGAAAAACCAATGCATTAAATGCCAAAGATCGAATCAAACATCCCACCATCAAGGAATATGCATTTACCTATAACTAGAGTTTCAAATTCATCAACAAGAATTGAGTGCATATTAGCATAAAACAATCAAATAAGGGTTTCAAAAGTAATTTTAGGAGTAGAAAAGAAGATCTTTTCCCATCCTTGGAATTTAAAAAGAGGCTTAGTAGGAAAATGCAAAAATTCTAAAAGATTGAGATCCATGATTCTACCATGAACAAAGACAGTTCTTTGAGCAAGTGAAAAGGGTTCCATTAGAGGATCTTCAAAAATTAATTTTGATATTCAATAAACTGTCAAAATCAAACTTTATGTTCTTGTTGGAGCTTTTAGATTGAGATTTTAGGGTCGTTTTCATAGAAGAGAATGAGAAGTCTGAGGAATCTTGAGAATGATTTTGATCAGATATGTCAAAATCGAGAGGAACTAGAGAAGAGACTTTTCTGTTTCCCTTGAAGCGAGAACTCTTTTGATTTTCCATGGAGGAATTCGTAGGATCTTTTTCCATGAATGAAGAAGGAGAGAAATATAGAGAGATGAAGTAAGAGAAGGGGAGGAAATATAAAGAACAGAAAAAGACAAAAGGTCACCTAGAGAAGTGGGAAAGAGAGTCATAAGTATATGTACAAAATTTGTGTCAGCGGAAAAGGCAGATTAAGGTAAGTTCACGAATTAACCAATAAAAGAAGCACATATAGGGGAAGTAATAAAGGCAAGTACATCAATCATAATCAACTATTAAAATCCTATTGTATTTATGTATGCAGATATCAGAAATGAAATAAATTATTTCAAAAAGATTTTGGAATAATAGCAAGACATTTTTAGAGAAGATAAAATCTTTCTTCCAATAATGGTTTCATAAAAATATCTGCGAACTGAAAATCAGTGCTAATAAATGATAATTCAATTTCACCCTTTAAAACATGATTTCTAATAAAATAATACTTAATGTCAATATGCTTGGTTCTAGAATGATGCACAGGATTTTTAACAAACAGGTAGCACTAGAATTATCACATAATATTTTCACAGATTTAATAAAAATATTATAATCACTAAGTTGATAAGTCACCCAAAGAATTTGTGCAAATCACAATCCAATTAAAATATATCCAAACTCAACAGTAGATAGTGAAACACAATTTTGTTTTCTTATTATTCCATGAGATAGGAGAATTTTTCATGAGTTAGCAAGTACCACTTGTGCTTTTTCTATTATTTTTATCACCTGCAAAATCAGCATCTAAAAATCCTTTAGTTAATTTATTAGATTTAGGATACCATAGACCATAAGAAGTAGTTCTTAAGGTATCTGATAATACTCTTGACAACAGTCAAGTAAAACTTCTTAGGAGTTGACTGAAATCTGGCACATTTACAAACACTAATAGAATATATGGTCGACTGGCAGTGAGATACAAACGGGAACCAATCATATCACTATATCTAGTTTCATTAATAGACTTATCATCATAACCAGTCAAAAGAGTACAAGTAGAGCTCATTGGGGTTTCAGTGGATTTAGAATTCTTTATTTCAATTTATTTTCAATGAGCTCCTTGGTATACTTATTTTGGCATATGAAGGTTCCTTCAGTTGATGATGAATTTACAGTCCCAAAAAGAATGTTAACTCACCCATTACACTCATTTCAAACTTATTTTGCATTAACTTAGAGAAATTCTTGCACAAATTTGCATTAGTACTTCCAAAAATGATAGTGTTGGACAATAAAATTTCGAGGCCGAAAAATAAATAATTCGAGACAAAAAAAATATTGCAACAATTAATTTATTGATTTCAATGCGAGTGTTACAATTTCTATGAATCCTCTGATTTGTCTTTTCAAATATAAATTCAAGGGTTTGAAGCTTGATCTTGAATTTGAACTTGATTTGTTGATTTGAGGGTCTTGATCTTGACTTGTGCTTGAATTCAAGGGCTTTTGAGCTTGTTCTTGAATATTGCGGTCTTGATCTTGAATCTTAATGAACTTGATTTGAATGTCTGAGCTTTTTAGAGAAATTGCGGCGTTTGATCCACGAGCATTCTCTTGCTACTTGTTAGAGGTCTGAGGGCCTCTTTTCTGAATTATGAGGCCCCTATTTATAGTTGTGGAAAGGGGAAGAGTCATGATGAAGATGGATTTCCTTTGACCAATCAGATTTGAGTGACGTGATGCCTTTTATGGGCTTTGATTTCATGGGCTTGCTACATCATTTTGACACGTGGCATAGTCCTATTGGATCCTTTCCTTGACTTGGCATACCACGTCATTTGACACGTGACGCTTATTTGGACCTCTAAAATATAACAATATCTTGGGCTTAGCAAAGTGGACTCATTATTTGTAGCCCAAATTAATGGGCTAGCCTAATAAAAATTGAACTTTAATCAAATCTATATATATTTGGATTTAAATAATTAATCTAATTATATTAATCCGCAATATTTATTTGGGACTAATATATTTTAAATTTAACATGATCCAAATTTTGTATGAATTTTAAATTTAATAAAATTCTATTGTCCACACAATGCCTTCTACTTCAAGACTAGTCGTAATATTTAGATATTTGAAGACTAGGTTTCAAGTATTAACGGAGCATTGCCTTGAATTTGGTGTAACTAAAAACCATTACATTTTTTTTTTTCAAAAAAAGAAAGCAATCCAATGATTGCATGATCATTCACTGCCCAAAATTCATTTACTACAAATGGAAATGGTTGACTTTAAAAAAAACAATTAACCAATTGTAGTAAGATTATATGTTGCCAAGAGCCCATGGACCCCACTTTATTCTTTTCTCTTTGTTAGCTTCTACTAGGATTTCTTTTATGCCGCCTTTCCAATGGCAATGTTTTCGTTTGTTTCAAATCAACTTCAACGCCGCCTCAGCCTCCTAATCCTATTTAACTTAGGATTAGGATGTAGCCACCGACTCAACGAATCCTCATTCTACTTTTAGTTGGTTTGTGACATTGTTACCGCCCCCATTACCTCTATAAATACCAATCATTCAATTGTTGCAATTCACAATTGTCTGCGTCAATTAACACCAATTCTGTCCGATTGTTGGATGCACCATGACGAAGCATTATTGGTGAGTTGTCTCTTTTTTTTATTTTGTTTAATATTATTTCGCCTTTTTTCCTTTTCTTTTGGTAGGGTTGAAATAAATATGAATATGCAATTATTAATTGAAGATGGTGGTCGTCGGCTTAAGGTGTGTGAGGCTTCATCCCCTCAAGACACTATCAATTTTGTTTGAAGATGGTGGATGTCGGCTTAAGGTGTGAGAGGATTCGCCACCTCAAGACCCGACTAATTTTTCTTGAAGACAACGAATGTCAGCTTAAGGTGTGCGAGGCTTCGTCACCTCTAGACCCGACTAATTTTGCTTGAAGATGGTGGACGTCAGCTTCAGGTGTGCGAGGCTTCGTCACCTCAAGACCCGACCAATTTTGCTTGAAGACGGTGGATGTTGGCTTAAGGTGTGCGAGGCTTCATCACCTCAATACCCAACCAATTTTGCTTGAAGACGATGGACGTCGACTTAAGGTGTGCGAGGCTTCATCACCTCAAGACCCGACCAATTTTTTCTTGAAGACGATCCCTTTACATAACAAATCCATCAGAATTCCAGCTTAAGGTGCAAAGGGACAAATCTTGTCCACCTTAAGGCATGAAAATTTTTATATCCTTTTAGGGATAAACACGTAAGAGGACAGCTTAAGGTGCAAAGAGACAAATTTTGTCCACCTTAAGGCATGGAAATTTTGAGATCCTTTTAAGGATAAACCCGCAAGAGGTCAGCTTAAGGTGCAAAGGGATAAATTTTGTCAACCTTAAGGCATGAAAATTTTGAGATCCTTTTAAGGATAAACCCGCGAGAGGCCATCTTAAGGTACAAAGGGATAAATTTTGTCCACCTTAAGGCATGAAACTTTTGAGATCCTTTTAAGGATAAAACCGTGAGAGGCCAACTTATGGTGCAAAGGGACAAATCTTGTCCACCTTAAGGCATGAAAATTTTGATATCCTTTAAGGATAAACCCGTAAGAGGTCAACTTAAGGTGCAAAGGGACAAATTTTTGTCCACCTTAAGGCATGAAAATTTTTATATCCTTTTAAGGATAAACACGTAAAAGGCCAGCTTAGGGACAAATTTTGTCCACCTTAAGGCATGAAAATTTTGAGATCCTTTTAAGGATAAACCCGCAAGAGGCCATCTTAAGGTGCAAAGGGACAAATTTTGTCCACCTTAAGGCATGGAACTTTTGAGATCCTTTTAAGAATAAACCCGCGAGAGGCCAGCTTAAGGTGCAAAGGGAAAAGTTTCGTCCACCTTAAGGCATGGAAATTTTTATATCCTTTTAAGGATAAGCACGTAAGAGGCCATCTTAAGGTGCAAAGGGACAAATCTTGTCCACCTTAAGGCACAAAATTTTTAATATCCTTCAAGGATAAACTCGTTAGAGGCCCGCTTAAGGTGCAAATGAACAAATCTTGTCCACCTTAAGGCATGTAAATTTTGAGATTCTTCTAGTTGTAAGCTTGGAGAACTTTGGCATTCCAAATCCCATTGAAGGAACTCTCTTTCTTTTCGATGGTTTGCCTCCATTGAGTCACAAATATTTAGAGTAAGTCCAAAATTTAACTAGAATAGTTTCATACTTAGGTATCCATATGGTAGATACTGTGGGAACATTTTTTTTTTGACACTCATGCAACTGAACTCAGAATGAAATTCCAAGCGCCTACGTACCTCAGTAAAAAGGATCAAGTCACAACGTAGTTATGGGGTGAGTGTTTTTCTTATGTCCTAACTTTTACCTAGGCCGCCTCTTTCGAGGTTTTCAACCTAGCGGACTTTTATTTTTTTTTAGCCATACACAGTTTATACTCTTGCGGGCTAGGAGTGAATATGTAGTTTATACTCGTGCCTTAAGGAGTGTCACCTTCTTTCAAGGATACTACTTCTTCAAAAACTTGGTGTTGATGGGGAAAACCCTTACGCCATCTGCATCGACAAGCTTGTAAGCACCATTTGAATATGCCTCTTGTACGACATATGGTCCATCCCACTTTGGCGTGAATTTTCCTCCAGATTTATGAGAAGTGATAATCGGCCTTCTTACTGCAAGGACTTGATCTCCAACATGGAAGCACCTCAAGAAAACCCTTTTGTTGAAAGAACAAGATAGCCCGACTTGATAGCATTCAAGATTTTATTGAGCCTCCAGCCTCTTCTCATCAACATCTTCTAACTCCACAAGATGCAACTTAGAATTTTCTTCATCGGTGAGCCCTTCTTGAATAGCTAGTCTCAAAGATGGTATTTGACGCTCAAGTAGAAGGACCGATTCAACTCCAAAAGCAAGTGAGTAAGGGGTTGCTTGCGTCAGTGTACGGTAAGTTGTCCTATTCACCCATAAAGCTTCTTCCATTTGCTCATGCCAGTCTCGTTTGGATTTGGAGATAACTTTTTTCAACAAGTTGCATAAAGTCTTATTGAATGCTTCGGCTAAACCATTGGTGGCAGCATGGTACATGGAAGACTTGCGCTGATTGAAACCAAAGAGATCACAAATTTTATTCATCATTTTTTTATCAAATGGCTTTCCATTATCAGTTATTATGTACTGAGGAATTCCAAAGTGGTAGACGATATTCACTCGAATGAAGTTTACAATATTTTATTTCTTTACTTCCTTGAGAGCAACAACTTTGGCCCACTTTGAGAAGTAATTTATCGCGGCCAAGATATATAAGTGACCACCAGAAAATTTTGGTAGTGGACCAACAACATCCATTCCCTAAGCATTGAATGGCCAAGACGCTACAGTTAGGTGTAGTACCTCTAGAGGTTTATGTATGAAGTTTGCATGGAATTGGCAAGCTTTGCATCTTCTAGCATAGTCTAAGCAATCTTTCACCATCGTTGGTTAATAATATTCCCTCTTTTTAATGTGAAAATGGAGCTTCGGTCCAGACTGATGCGATCCACAAACTCTTGAGTGCGCTTCTTACAAAGCTTGAATTGCCTCTTCCTCTCCCAAACACCGTAAGAGTACTCCTTTAAATGATATTCGGTACAATGTGTCTTTGTAGTAAACAAAGTGAGGTGCACAACAACGAATGTCAGTCCTTCTCCTTGGATCTTCTGGAAGTATTCCATAACATAAGTAGTCAATGAAAGGTTATCGCCAATCCTCTTTTATAGCTTTGGACATAGTGACAAGGTATTAAACCTTGCCTTTTATGTCCCCATCCTTATTTGATGGCGGTACTACCCATTCTTGGCGGATAGTAACTCGTGTCTGATTCGGAAAGGTTAGAGTTGAAGCCAAAGCAGCTGGAGCATCAGCTTGCTTATTTTATTTCCTTGGCACATGCTGGAGGGTTACTTCTCCAAGCCATACCATCAACTTCTATTCATAATCATGATATTGTCTTAACTCAAGCTTTCGGACTTCATAGCTTCCAAAAAGTTGCTTGATCACCAATTAGGAGTCACTAAGAACTTGTAACTGTAGCTGTTTCATGTAGACAGCCATCTCAAGTCCGAGTATGAGCGCTTGATATTCAACAATATTGTTGGAGCAATGATTCATCAAGGTAAATGAGTAGGGGGTGACCTCTTCCTGTGGAGTGACAAACACTACGCCAGCACCAGCTCCATCTCGATGTGCAGCACTGTCAAAGTACATCTTCCATGGGGATCTAACTTTAACAACCATTGCATCTTTATCAAGAAGTTCATCGGTCAGTTCCCAATCATCAAGTATCGGGTGGTCTGCCAAGAAGTCAGCCAATGTTTGTCCATTTATATCCTTTTGGGGAACGTACACAATCTTAAACTATTGAAATTAAAGGTGTCATCTTGCCAGTCGGTCACTAAGGACTGGTTTCAACATTACAAATTTGATGGGATTTTCCCTAGACACAAGGAGAACTACATGAGCCTGAAAGTAGTGCTTCATCTTTTGAATCGAGAAGGCTAATAATAAACACAACTTTTCAATTGGAGAATACTTTATCTCATTAGGTGCCATCATTCTGCTCAAATAGTAAAGAGAGTTTTCTTTGCCTTCACTATTTTCTTGAGCCATTAGTGCTCCAACTAACCTCTTTTGTGCCGCGATGTAGAGTATCAATGGTTTCCTAGGTATGGGTGCCGCAAGAACTTGTTGCTTCATTAAGTATGATTTGATACTTTCAAAGGCATTACTACAAGCTTGGTCCCATTCGAAGGGAGTTTCCTTCTTTATGAAATGACTAAATGGTTGACATTTTCTGGCAAGGTTTGAGATGAACCTCCTTAAATATGCTAGCCTTCCTTAAAGGCTTTTTAACTCATGAATATTTCAAGGCTCGGACATCTTTAAAATCGTATCGACCTTGTCTTTATCAATTTCAATTCCTCGGTGGCGCGTAATGAAGCCAAGAAACTTTCCAGAAGTAACTCCAAAGGCACACTTCAATGGATTCATCCTAAGTTGATATCTTTGAAGTAACTCGAATACCATTCTTAGGTCTTTTAAGTGGTCGTCTCTCTTTTTTGACTTCACCACTAGATCATCCATGTAGCATTAAACATTTTTATGGAGCAGGACATCAAAGATGTTCTACATAACCCTTTGATAAGTGGCACCAGCATTCTTCAAACCAAAAGGCATCACCTTGTAGTATTAAATACCTTTGGGCGTATGAAATGCAATGAGTTCTTCATCCTTTGGCGCCATACAGATTTGATTATAGCTAGATGAACCAGCCATGAAGAACATTTTCTCATAACCAGTGGTGGCATTAATCATCAACTCTGGTATAGGGATTGGAAAGTCATCCTTAGGGCAGGCGTTGTTGAGATCCCAAAAGTCAACACAAACTCGAATTTGTCCATTCTTCTTTCGTACTGGAACAATACTTGAAATCTATATGGGATATTTGACTTCACGAATAAAGCCCGCTTCAATGAGTTTTTTGGCTTCATTTTCAATTAAAGGAACCAACTCCGACCTAAAGAATCTTTGGGCTTTCTTAACAGGACGGGCACCATTCTTGACCGCCAACTGATGGACCACTACTTTTCGATCTAATCCAGGCATTTCCTTATAGCTCTAGGCGAAGACATCCATATATTCTTTGAGTATGTCCATATAAGTGATTTTCTCCTCCATTTCTATAAACGCACTCAGGTAAGTTGGTCTTGGGTCTTCATTGATTCCAAGATTAAATTCCTTCAAGGGATCTATTGTGGCCTTTACTCCTTCTTCAAGTTGCGATGGAGCATCTCCATCATCTTTCTCCTCTTGAGGATCATCGTTATTAATGGATATATGACAACACCAAAAAATATCTTCTATCTCTTTATCAACCTTCATTTGAGATGAGACATCTTTCTCGTTCTAGGTCGTAACATGATATGAGGAGCCAACACTCTTTTTATCTTCTTCGTGTTGCTTGGTATAAACCACAGTATGTGCCTTTGCTTTTAGCACCTTGTTGCATGAAACTACCAGTACCGTCTGTCGCTTTATTATAGAAGGAATCAAACTTTGGAAATCCTTCTATATTTTAAGCGAAGAGTCCATCATCATGCTTTGACGACTCCTTTTACGGTTGTTGCTTTTCTTCTTATTTAGAGGTCCCAACCTTTCAAACAGAGAAGTTCTTGCAGTTGACCCTCCAAGTCGGTCAAATACAGAGGGTCTTTTATTAACAGGAGTGGATTCTTCTTCCACGGTGATGCAATTACTGACTGCCCTTCTTATGGAGATGCAAATTAGAGGTGGTTGCGTGTATCCTAGGCCTTCACGTGCCTGCCTGGTTGTACCCTCCAACCAAAGTTTTCCCAACCTTGATAGCTCATTAGGATTGTATCCAACCTTTATAAATAGCTTGTATGCATTTGGGTCGAAGACTTCTTTCGTATGCTTTGTAGGGAGTATCATATCGTGTGGCAAATTTTGAGCCACATACTCTTTAAGAAGTCTTGAGGATGGATTTATTGCATTAATCATCCTGATAAGTAATGTTAGCCCCTTTAGCGCATTATCTTGGGAATTCGATGGGTGATCTTTCTCTTTCTTTACCTTCGATACGTAGCGAAGAATGGGAGTTGCCTTTTTTTTGTAGGAGCGACACTTTATTTATTTGAAGTGGAGAGAGGCTTCTTGGTGGTGACTTTTTTGACAGTCACCGCGACCTTCTTAGATGCAGGATCATCACACTTGGTCTTGGTGACATCTTCAACCCTTTTCTCATCTACAATATGCTTCTTTAAGTAGAATTTTGCATCGGCAAAATGTGACTCAGCTTCAGTGAATGGCTTATCATCGGCAACTATCTTTCTTTCCACTCCATCTTCGAGGTACTTCAAGCATTGATAGTAATAGGATGAGATAATTTTGTTCCCATGCACCCAAGGCATACCAAGCAATATATTATATAAAGTTTTGGCATTGATCACATGCATTAATGGGTTTGATTAAAAATCATCCATACGAATCCCCAACTTAAGACAACCCATAGCCCTCTGGACCCTTTGGTTGAAGCCTTGGATCATTATATGGATTTCGTCCAATTCGCTAGTAGCGATGCCAAGTTTCTTCATCATGCGGATAGGCAGAATGCTAACTCCAGATCCCTTATCTATCAAGATTCTATTGATCTTCTTTCCTAGAATTTAACCCACCATGTATAAGGGAAGGTTATGTAGGGCTTCATCAAATGGAAGATCGTTATTTGTTAATGTGATTTTTGTATCACATACATGTGCCTCTTCGCCAAGAGTTTCAGCAAGTTTTTCGGAAGGTGAAGGAACCTCTATGGGTAGATTCTCACCCTTTGCCCCCTCTTTGGTGGTATTAAAACAAGACGCCTCAAGGTTGACTTGCGTAGTCTTTACACGAAACTAACTCAATAAGAATTCCTCTAAAGTCACCAGACGCCGAGGTTTTTGGTGGTGAAGCTCTGTCACCCTCATTTTCTTTGGGAATTCAACCAACTTTTGTTTTCTTAGTTTCTTTACCATTCTCCTTCTGGTTGGCTTCTCGGATGACTCCTTTCATAGACTCATCCTCTTGCATCTGTGTCTCATCACCAGAGTCCAACCTTCATCATTGCCTTCATCAACTAAAGACCTGTCAGGCTCTAATATTTTCTCATTATGCTCTTTGACACATATTTGGGCTGGGTCGAGCGATCCAAAAGTAATAAAGATTTGATGAGAACTGACCGTATCATCGTCGAAGAAGATCTTCTCCTCTTTTGCCAATTGCATGACTTCATCTTTAAAGACAAAGTATTTTTCCAGAGGGTGACTTATGAGCCTATGATATTTGCAATAATTAGGGTTATTGGTCCTTCCAGCTTCATTGGGATGCTTCATATCTGGGATTTCAATGAGCTTATACTCAAGGAGTTCATCGAAAATCTCAGCAATATCAGAATCAAGGAAGGGATATTCCCTTTTCTTGAATCTCCTTTAAAGTTTTCTGATTTGAACGTTCTCCAGAAGTCGTCTTCAGACTTTGATTATTTCTCACCTTTATAGTTACCTTCACAGGAGACACATCAACATTCATGGACTCCTTATTTTCATTTTTGGGGATAAACTTGCCCCATCTTTTGGGTTTCTACTTATCCTTTCCTCTTCAATGGTCATGGATAGATGTTGATCCCTTTCCAGCAGAAGATATGCTCAACTCCATATCATGAGCACGGGTATCTAGATCTTCAAAGGAGGTAGGCTTAATGCCTTGAAAGATGTAGAAAATTTCCCAGTGTATTCCTTAGACGCACATCTCTATTGCAGAAGCTTTGCTGAGCCTATCTTTGCAGTTTAGGCTAGCATTTCTCCATCAATTGATGAAGTCAATGACTGGTTCTTTCTTTCTTTGTTGAGTATTTGTGAGCTCTACCATGCTCACTGTACGCCTTGTACTATAAAAATGATTTAGGAACTCGTGCTCCAATTGCTCCCAACTATCGATGGAATTAGGCTCAAGGTCCGTATACCAATCAAAGGTGTTACCCTTTAGGTAACAAACAAACTATTTGACAAGATAATCCCCTTAAGTTCTAGCATTGATACATGTCCCAACAAAATGTGCAACATACTATTTTGGGTTCCCTTTGCCCTCAAATTATTGAAATTTGGGGGGTTGATAGACGACAGTCATTTTGAGGATAAGTATCCTTGCAGTGTAGGGATTGGCATACACAAAGGAAGATTTGGTGACAAAATCATATTTGTCTTTAAGGGTCCCTTCAATGAATTCCCTTAATTGTCCAATCGGGATCATTCCTTCAGAAGAAACTTACACCTTTTAAGTCGGTGGTGTTTGTTTCACAGGATTTTCTATCTCATGAACCTCTGGAGATTTTTCAGGTGCATGGCTAGACTCTCCGTCTATCAGACCTTCTACCCTATCCACTATCTTATCAATTTGAGTTTCTTGATTCTGAACATATTTGGTTAGACCCTCAATTGTCGTTGCCAGATTCACAAGCTGCTCCTCTATTGATGAGGCATCAGTCACCATCGCTTGCATAATCACTGGAGATGTTGGGAGTAACATGGATTATCGCATAAGTTGATTTTTTAAGTGCTAAACTTATGTAGTGTAGTCGAAGATGATAAGTTGCTTGAACGATCATCGTTTTTTGCGCCAGAGTATTTGGAATCGGAATGCTCAAGTAGAGCTAGAGTCTTCTTAAGTGATTTTTTCCACACTGCTTCCTCCTTCTGAAGCCCTTGGATTGAACTTCATTCCTCTTGGGGTTGAAGATTCAAAAACTAGAGTGGGCGCGGACGACATTGGATGTGTTTGTTGTCCTAGCAAGCCTACCTTGCTCCTAGTGGTAGCTCCTAAGCTTCTAAAAGTAACACCAAGGATGCTCTCTACATCAGCAGAGAACTTTGAGTCAGCAGCCTTGGAATCAGTTAATTGAGAGTTGACTTTCTTAAAAGTCATTTCAGTGTTGTTGAACTTTGCAGTTGAAAAAGTTGAAATGAGAGGTAGAGATTGTCCCACTGGGCGTGCCAGAATTTGTTGGACAATAAAATTTTGAGGCGGAAAAATAACTAATTCGAGACGAAAAATATTGCAACAATCAATTTATTGATTTCAATGCGAGTGTTACAATTTCTATGAATCCTCTGATTCACCTTTTCAAATATAAATTCAAGGGCTTGAATCTTGATCTTGAATTTGAACTTGATTTGTTAATTTGAGGGTCTTGATCTTGACTTGTGCTTGAATTCAAGAGCTTTTGAGCTTGTTCTTGAATATTGCTGTCATGATCTTGAATCTTGATGAACTTGATTTGAATGTCTGAGCTTTTTAGAGAAATTATGGCGTTTGATCCACGAGCTTTCTCTTGCTACTTGTTAGAGATCTGGGGGCCTCTTTTCTGAATTATGAGGCCCCTATTTATAGTTGTGGAAAGGGGAAGAGTCATGATGAAGATGAATTTTCTTTGACCAATCAGATTTGAGTGACGTGATGCCTTTTATGGGCTTGCTACATCATTTTGACACGTGGCATAGTCCTATTGGATCTTTTCCTTGACTTGGCATGCCACATCATTTGACACGTGGCGCTTATTTGGGCCTCTAGAATATAACAATATCTTGGGCTTAGCAAAGTGAACTCATCATTTGTAGTCCAAATTAATGGGTTAGCCCAATAAAAATTGGACTTTAATTAAATCCATATATGTTTAGACTTAAATAATTAATTCAATTATATTAATCCGTAATATTTATTTGGGACTAATATATTTTGAATTAACATGATCCTAATTTTGTATGGATTTTAAATTTAATATAATTTTATTGTCCACAGATAGCATCAACATAAATTTGAATAATGAGATTTCCTAAAGGAGTTCTTTTCATAAAAAAGTGTTGTACCAATTTTTCTTCAAATAAATTCATGATCAGTTAAAAAATTGCTCAATCTATCATACTAAGCTCAAGGTGCTTGATTTAGACCATACAGAGCCTTTGCGAGTTTGAATACATGATAAGAAAAAATAGGATTTTCAAAGCCTGGTGGTCGTCTTACAAAAGCTTGTTCATCAATAAAATCATTTAAAAGACACTTTTTACATCCATTTGAAATAATTTAAAACCTTTATGAGATGCTTATTCCAACCTTTCCACTACTGCAAATGTTTCTTCATAGTCAACTCCTTATTATTGTGAGTATCCTTGAGTGATTAGTCAAGCTTTATTGGACCACCTTATCTGATTCATCCATTTTATTTTTGCAAACTCATCTTTTCCAATGATTGAGGTGTTCTCTAGTTTTGGAACTGAAGTTCATCGGTTGTTTTTATGAAATTAATGAAGAGTGAAAAAATATGAGAAATATTTTAGAATTTAAAATCTAAGAAATAGGAGAAATTAGCAAAGTAAGAAAGAGGTAAAATAAAAAAAGAGAGGGGATAATGCTAAGTTGTGAAAGGGGGAAGAGTTATACCTAGTAACTGTAAAACTTGGTTGTGGCTTGGCCCCACTGAAAAATAATGCTATTTTTCCTATCCCACATAATTTTCTAAAGAGTGTTACTAATTAGCTTAACTATGGACTTAAGTTTGTTTGTCACGATCCAAAATAGACACGTGATGACACTTATCATACCCTCCAGACAAGTAATCATAAGCCAACCCAAAAGAAGTACGAATTAAGGTAACAAAAGATGGAAGTGGGAGAATAGCACAATCCCAAATTTATATAAATGAGACACAAGTCTGAAAAATACATTCCAGGTTTGGTTGTCACTAGTACAAGCCTCCAATATAGATTAAGAGTAATAATAATCATCTCAAGTATCTTAAATGCGAGGAAAGGGGTAAGATAAAAAAATGAGAGATCCAAGTAAGATTAAATTATGGTAGCCACTATCTCAATCTCCGCATACGTCAATACTGAAAGAAAAGAGTCTATAAGTTGCTACTCATTTAATACCTGCACGGGGTACAGTAAATAAGAAAAAGAAATGAAAAGCAAGAGTGAATACGAAACAACATTTACTCAGCAAGCATCATCGATAATCGATCCTAATCCAAAACAATGGAGAGGACCCCCCCTCCCCCTCAATTACCCAAGGTTTCCCAGACCATTTATATCCTACCAAATTATAGTACCTTACCCTATCAGGGTAACCTAACACAACTGTCAACTGATGTATCAAATACAAGGTAGGCACATTAATCTAGGTGATCAACACTATTTGTTTTATATTCAACAATAAGGGAAATCATTTATGAAGAAGACACACTACGATCTAACAAACTTAATCAATTATAATCAATCAATACTATGGGATAGTAACAGGGAGAGTGTATATCAGGATACCAAAAGGTGTTACACCACTATCCACCCGATCAAGCCACATTCATACCTCACATGTCATAATACCTCAACCTCTCACCAATATAAGATGATTTAAGATAATGTAATGAAGTGAATAAATGCTCAAACACAGTATCATAAATAAAGTTTTATCACAGTAATACAATACAATAGTAAATACCAACACAATACCAAATCATACCAAGAAATGTCAATGCAATGCAAATGATGCAATGCAATGTAATAATGATGTTGGGATGATAATAAATATTCGAAAGGTATCACATAACCCTCTGTATACACTTACTGGAAATGCTGCTCCCAAAGTAGGACTCATGGGGGGTTTGCAACTCATATACTTTTTATAATCTCAAATCCACCTCTCCGACTAGTGTTCACAGATCAAGGTTCCCATAATATATCATAAATTATCTCAATCAATCCAACCAGCATATCTCTTGGTCTAGGTGTTTTTATAAGTTTCTCATTTTCTTTTGAAAATCAATTTTTCTTAGTCAAATCAACCTCATGAATATTGCATCCAAATGCATACACAATTATATGCAGTCGTACAAGTAATATAGATTTTTTAAGTCTAGATATCATACCCACGGGGACATGTTGATTAACTATTTTACTAAATTAGACTAATGCTAATTATTTATCCAAGAGATGGAAGATATATTTATAAATTAATTAAATTTAAAATAAAATAACTAACAAACAATTAACTAAGAAAAGAGAGGATTTTTACACAATCAATAGCTGAATCGATCTAGGATTATGACTACGCTAACAATTATGTTTAGAATCAATTTCATCAACTTATTCGATTATCTAGTTGTTGATTTTTTAATTTGAGAATGGTCATTCTCTAACAACTCATAACAATTATTAGTCCATACAACATAATTACTCTCATCAAACTACACTAGAACAAGCATGGCTAGCCTAACTAGTCTTCGCATGTAAACTCTATTTGATTATTTTGACTCTTGAATTATTTTTAATGTATGTTCAATACTCTAAACATGCAACTTAGCACACAAATACACAAAGAAAACTCTATACTTCATTAACCACACCAAGTTATCCTCACAATCAAGCTAAATGCTCATAATTTAAGTGTATAAATATGCCGAAGATTACCACCCCACACTTAAAGCCTTGTTTGTCCTCGAACAACTCCTTACACTTATCACAATCAAAGAAGACACTAACATCACTACTTGAACTAAGACACTCAAGCTAGAACTACAACAACTACATGATTAATAAGTTCCACGTTAGGCATATCATATAACAGTTGAAAAATACATGAATACTACTTCAAGACTTCCTAGCTGCTAGAATTGACTCTACAAACTTGGAAAACTCATGGACATTAATCAACAAAGATATCATATAAGTAATTTATCCATCATTAACTACGTGTGATCACCACAAAAGAGTCGCCCATATTCACTCACAAATATGCAATTTATCAGAAGAATGGGTGTAAGAAGAAAATTTCACTCACTCTCACAAAGAATTCACATATCACATAATATGAATCATAAGCTTGGACGTAGTGTAGTACTCCACTAATATCAGAATATCAAAGTTCAAGATCAAGTAAGACTTTAAGGATTGTAATGTAGGCTAAGGGACAGGTAGGAATTAGTCTGGCCAGTAATAGTGACAATCTTCCCTAAGCACTTTAATACTCTACACTTTACATTAAAATTATCTCCAACCAACCTATTTTCCACCATTTTTATCTTCCTATCTCTCATTCATTTTGCCCCATCTTTTTAAGCCATCTTACACATCTTTAGCAGGGAGTATTTGCTATCAACACATAATTCACTTATTTTAATCAAATTTTGTTTTTTATTACGCTACTCCCTACCAATAACACATTAACTTTTTCAACACACTAATATCTATTATAGGCATTACTTTCAATTTTTCCTTCTTCATTTTTACACTCCTTAATATTTCAATTTTTTTAGTTTAGTGCTTATGAGTTTTGTATCAAACTTTGGTTAATTGAAAGAAAAGGAATAAGATACATATAAGGCTACCAAAGAATAGGTTAAAGGCTCAACGGGACTAACTAAGGTCATGCAGAAGAGGTAGATAAAGCAAGTATATACATGGTTATCAAAGAAATGCATATATCATCTCCTAAACTCAACATTCTTTATTTCGCTTTGCAAACACTAGATAAGTTCTAGAAATTAATTTGCAATATGGAATAAAACAAAAACCTCAGCATACATGAAACATGTTTAACTCTAGAAGGATCACTATAGACTCTTAACCTAGCAGTCACAAAAATTAAAATTTACGCAAAATCACACAAAAGTTAGATAAAAGAGCATGGTGTCTCACATAAGTTATTCAATTTTCACACCATGCCTTAGAATTCAACACTGTTTGAATAAGTAACCATGTCTAGCACCTAGCTAGAGCATCTCTATTTATTCCAAATGACAATAATTTTAAAATTACTCCTAAAAATTAAAAAGAATATTGGATTGAAAGGGCTCCCCCTAAAAAAGAACTGAAAATAAATAGAGGGGTGGATGAAGTGTGCTTCCACTAAATGAATAAACAACAAAAATTAAAAATAAATAAAGATAACATATTTTTGTATTTTTTAATTTCACTCAATAACTTGCAAATAAATAAAAGTAGAAATCCCAAAGGGCACTTCAGCTTAAAAAAACTGAAAGAATCCCCACCCTATACTTAAAATCATACTTTTTCCCTAAAGTATAAATCAAATTAAGAACAAGTATTAGAAATACTTTTTGAGGTCTCTAGGCCTAGCTAGTAGCATATCACTTTCTTAGATTTCCACCATAGGGGTCGGGGGATCCATACTTATGTTTTCATCATGCTCCTTATCTTAGATTCGGGTACTCAGACTTTCCTTAATGTTTAAATAAATAATTAAAAATAAAAATAAAAGTGACACTATATAAGAAAAAATAACTAACTCTAGTACAACATGGGTTACCTCCTAAGTGGCGCCTGATTTAATATCGTGGCACGACTCATATCACAACTATTATTCATAATCTCTCAATCTATTCTTCCCTTTTGACTACAACTTTCTTTTCTTATTTACTCTACCAATCATTCTATTAAAATTTTCCCTTTTACCACTTTTCTCACCTCATGTAGAATTCTGTGCAAGCTTTTTAAGCTCAGTCTTAGTCATTAATTTAGGAAATTCCATGAGAGAGTCAAAAAGGTAATGGAAAGTTAGCATTCTTCCATTCCATACTTATCCACTTCTATAGCTATGATCATGCATAAATCTCTACAGTGTGAGGGTTCATTCAATGCTTTGTACACTCTAAAAATAACCGCTTCATCATCTAGTCTCATTTAAGCGTGCCCTCTCTCACATCTATTAATGCTCTACTGGTAGCCAAAAATGGATGTTCCACTATGATTGGTACCTTGTTATCTAACTCATAGTCAAGAACACCAAAGTCAGTAGGAATAATGAACTTACCTACCTTAATGAGAACATCTTCAATGATTTCTTTTGGGGTCATTCTAGTTCTATTTTCCATTGGTAGCACAACTGATGTGAGCCTTGGGTTTTATAAACCCAATGTTTTAAATACATAAAGGGAAATCAAATTTATGGTTTCTCCTAAATCTCTCAAAGAATAAACAACATCACTTTCACCTATTTATATGAGGAGGGTGAAACACCCAAGGTCCTTGATCTTTTTGTACATTTTTCTTATAACCATAGATTTGCACTCTTCCATAAGTGCTACAGTCTAAATATCACCAAGTCTCCTTTTGTTCGCTACCACATCCTTTACATACTTAGCATATTTGGTCAGTATTTACAAACCATCTAACAAAACAAGGTTAATGTATAGTTCCCTAAATGTGTCACAAAACTCTTTAAAACAAACATCTTTTTTTGCTTTCTTAAGCTTTTGAGGGAATGGTAGTGGTGGTCGATTTCACCCAAATTATACCTCCCAGAAAGTATAAAGCGATAGCTGATCAAATATAAAATTCAATGAGGTTGGGGTTGATCCCATAGGGAATGGGACTAAATTCGATTAAGTATTTGTCTAAGTAATTGGCAAGTAAGTAAAGAAGGGAGGTTTTGTGAATCAAAGTATCAATTGTAATAAGTGTTTATTTGTTGGATTTGTAGTCAGTATAGGAAAGAAACTAGGACTATGTTCCCCAATAACAACATAACTCAATAGGTTATCCGTACTTTAGTGATCTTTTATGATATTCGGCATGCAAAATCGATAGGTTATGTATCATATAATCGACTATGTTATGCCTATTGTAGATGACTATCCCAAGAATAAAGTTTAATGTGTCATTAGTGTTGCATTGTCGACCCCGATCTATGATCCCAATATAGTTTTTTCTGCTTACCGGTTCTATCCTAATTAAATGAAGATAACTCCAAGTTTTGTTGTTGATTCACTATTCCAACTAGACTACCCTTGCTATAATTCAGGGTAGATATAGGACAAGTCACAATGTTTGCACTCATTGAAAAGTATACAAATCTAAAAAATATATATATATATATTCCCCACAACCCTTTGAGGATCACCTTTTACTTTGAAAACTATTATGTTAATCTATCATGGTTACCACAACCCTAGCTGTGGTGTTTATCTAGACATAATTACAAGTCTACAAAAAGAATTCTAATAAGAAAGCATAATCACGAACTTACAATAATAATATAAAAAACTCTAAAATCTCACTTTGAATTAAAATCCTAAAAATCAATGTTTATGATTCCACGACCAAGAATGTGCCTATGAACCACACAATAATGTCATAGAGCGTAAAATAATCATAAAACATAATGAGAGTATTATAGGCACAAGTAGAATCGTATCCAAAACTATGTGGGATAAATAAGTTGGCAAGTTTCTACGACTCGTAAACATGTGTCATAGATCAGCCTATGGGTCATGGGTCCCTCTCGTGGAAATCAGATTGTTCTTGTCTCGTCAGTATCTGGTTCACAACTGCAGTACATGAGTCGTAGGTTGAATTCAGAAATTATAGGTCCCCTCTGTAAGAATTAAAATTTGTCTCCTCTTATAGCTTCTCATTCACAACCTGGTTACATGAGTTGTGGGTTAAGTCCACAATTCGTAAACCACATCCACCCATGGAACTTAGAATTTTCCCTCAAGTTCAGAATCTTATTCACAAGTGTCTTCCATAGGTAGTGGATCCAGTTCACGAATTGTTAACCACACCCATGGAGAGGATAGTACAGTATTGGTTGAGGATGCCCTTATTAGGGAAAGGTGGCAGTCCTACTTTCATAAGTTTTTGAACGATGAGAGGGATAAAGATTTTATGTTGGGGGACTTGGAGAATTCTAAGAAGTGTCACAATTATGGTTATTGTAGACGTATCAAGGTTGGAGAGGTCAATTGGTATATTCGCAGGATGCGGCGGGGTAGGGCGACGGAGCCAGACGAGATTCCAGTGGATTTTTAGAAGAGCACTAGTAGGGCAGGTTTGGAGTGGTTAACAAGGTTGTTTAACATCATTTTTAGGATGGTAAAGATACCAAAAGCGTGGAGGTAGAGTACAATGTTTCCTTTATATAAGAACAAGGGAGATACTCAGAGTTGCAACAACTATAGAGGCATTAATTTGCTGAGTCATACTATGAAGGTTTGGGAAAGGGTGGTAGAGTTGAGGCTGAGAAGGATCGTGAATATCTCTGAGAATCAGTTTGGTTTCATGCTAGGTAGCTCGACCATTGAGGCCATTCACCTCGTGAGGAGATTAGTGAAGATGTTTCAGGAGAGGAAGAAGGACTTACACATAGTGTTTATTGATCTAGAGAAGGCATATAATAAAGTTTCGAGGGAGATTTTGTGGAGGTGCTTGGAGGTTAGAGGGGTGCCCATGACGTACACTAGGTCGATTGAGGACATGCATGATGGGGAAAAGGCTCATGTAAAGATAGTAGGTGGGGATTCAGAGCACTTTTCAGTTCTGATAGGGTTGCACCAGCGGTCAACTCTTAGCCCATTTTTATTTTCCTTGGTGATGGATATTTTGACGTGACATATTTAAGGGTAGGTGCCTTGGTGTATGTTATTTGCGGATGATGTGGTACTGATTGACGAGACTCGGGGAGGATTTAATGATAAGTTGGAGATTTGGAGACAGACGCTTGAGTCTAAAGGATTTTGATTGAGAAAAATCAAGATGGAGTACTTAGAGTGTAAGTTTAGTAAGGTGTCACAGGAGGGTGGAGTGGTGGTGAAGATGGAATTGTAGGTCATTCAGAAGAGAGAGAGTTTCAAGTATCTGAGGTCTATGATTCAGGGCAATTACAAGATTGATGAGGATGTCACGCCTCATATTGGGGTAGGGTGGTTGAAATGAAGGCTCACTTCAGGAGTCTTATGTGATAAGAAGGTGCCCTAAAGCTTAAAGGTAAGTTCTACAAAGTGGAAGTCTGAGGTGTGAGACACTAGCTATGGATGGTTTTAGGTGGGGTAGAGGTAGATCGAATAAATATTAGAATGAGGTGATTAGTTATAATATGGAGCAGTTATAACTTATGTAAGACATGACCCTTGATAGGAAGGTGTGGAGGATGCGGATTAGGGTAAAGGGTTAGGGGTGGGAGTGCATCGGTAACAATAAGGGAGCATTCTTTTGTGTTTGTAGTTTTTTATTCATGGTGTTGTGTGATGTCTATGATTTTTGTTAGATAGTTCTTATTTTTTATCTTGTGGTTGTAGTATTATTATGTTGCTAGCGGTGTTAGTTTATTTTGCCCTTATCTTTTGTGTTTGTTATACTATTATTGGTTCTAAGTCGGGGGTCTACCGAAAACAGCCTCTCTACTTCACCTGAGGTAGTGGTATGGTCTTCGTATACTCTACCCTCCCCATACCCCACTTTGTGAAATACACTGGGTATGTTTTTGTTGTTGTTGTTGCTATACTTCTTCCTTCCTTGGTTAATTTTGATCCTTTTTTCTCTGTTTCATCTCTGAACCCTATTCTTCTGCACAACATCACGAAAATTCATCATACTCACCAAATTACCAAAGTTCTTGCATATTTTCTTTGTTTTAAGCCTCAAAATTGTCATGAAATTATGGCACATCAACACCGTCAACTTAGAACATTTGCATGTCCTTAAGAAAATAAAATAACACAAACACATACGATGCTTATCTTAGAGAAACCTAAGGGACCTATGACAATCACTTCATTTGGTTTTAGCACAAAATTTCCACCCCCTCCTATACAAAAATTCAAAACCACCGTGTGTACACTTAGGACATTTTATCATGATACAAAAGGAATCAAGCGATTGCATCAGATTATAAAAAAATAACTATGCACATATGCAAATGAGATTACCCTAACAAATAATAGATAATAATACAACCCATGTACTCTTACAACAAAGAAGTCTCATACATTCACAGTATAATAATAACTATCAACATAGGAACTGCATCAAAGCACTCACCTCATAAAGAAGTTCAAACAGTGTGCGTGAAATACTATAGGCTTACCCTTATTTTCTACGCCTTAGTTTTTTGGTCAGTATGACTAAGGTCACTATAAGACTTTTATCGGCTTGTAATATAGGAATGGGGACGGGTATGGTAAATACGGGTAATGTGACTCAACCCTCATTGACACTACACTTACTTTTGGCTTCACTTTTCAACATTGTTCATTTTATTCTCCCTTATTCTCCGTCATTTATACTTAGATTTGAGTGTGGTTTTTGCTTTACACTTTTTATATTTTTTTTCTTTTGCAAACTTTACTCATCACAATTTTTTTCTTTTATTCTACCACACCTAAATTTATTTTCTTCTTTTTTTTATCTTCTTCTTCATACCTATATCAAACTTCTCATCTCTATGATAGCATCCTCAACTTAGGCGATTTGTCTGAGTTGAGGTACGCAATGTCCAATGAGTGGACAGGGCCAAGATAGGTTCATTGTAATTATAAATGTAAGGTCAATGGGCTAATGAAAGAAAATGGTTGATTAAGGCTCAAATTTGGGATGAAAGGGTACTTATTTTATTTGGTCGGGCATTTAGGCTAATAGTGGACTTATTCAAGAACAGAATACGTTCCTTCCCAACCAACTATCGTATAACCTAGGCAAGACTAACCGGGCAAGTTTTGAATTGCACACACCAAGTGAACAAGGTAACAACATCACACCCACATAGCACAGGGTTACACCATAAACTGTTACCTATCAAGTTCATGCATTGCTAAGTTATAGTTATTTTTCTTATAATACTAATGTCATAACAAGATCGAACAGTGGTCACAATTTAGCACAACCACAACACACAATTTAAAATAAAACTTTAGGAGGGGTATCCTTTAAGTATTGAAAAAAAATCAATTACGAATAATTGGAAACTGGATTGCACTAAGGTTTCCTATTTTTCTCCTAATTAAACACAACAACACGTAACATAAACAAAACATAAATAACATTCCAAACATGTCAGTTCTACTATGATAGCATACTTAGGGAAAATAAAATATGGCAAAAAACCCTCGAGTGGTGGTATACACCCACCCCCAACTTTGAGATGAGGTACTAACCTTAGTGCATAACTATGGACATAATAAGAGCAAGGGAGTGAAGGCATACCTGTGGATCTTTAGGCATCGAATGTGGACTCTCCGCAATTGGAGAGTCAGAAGGCACCCCAGGATCGAAGCTAGGTGGTGATGGTTGGTTACTGGATAAGGCTCCCAACTCTCGTTGTTCACGGTAATCTAGTCAATATGATAATCAGTGTAATATGCCTTAGCTGCCCTCTTCAAGTCTATCATAAACTCATCCAAACCCGCACTATGCTCGTTGGGGCTCCTTGCCCTTTTTCCCCTATTAATGGGGGCTTATTATCCTCGAACATATCAAATACCAATGTTGGCATTGTAGGAATCATCTACGGAATAGGAAATTTAACAAAAGTATGGCTGGACACGAAAGCTCAAACCTTTATCCTTAATGTAGCCACCTCATCCCTCAAACTGGACAAATCTAGAAATTGGGCCTTATACAGCCTGTCACCTATTCAAATCTCAAAACTATCTATTTATGCATACAACTCTTATGTAAACCGCTCCATTACAGTCATCACTTAGGCTTCTACTCGTGCCTCAGATGTAACAATCGATGTTTGGACCTAAGGCTTAATCTGGGTCAACAACTTGGCCAACTGGGTATCAGTATGTGTCTGCCGCTCAACCAACTAAGTCTATCTATCAACCAACTATTGCAAAAACTCATGTGACATTGAAACCATGCCAGAAGAAGGTAGATGGAGAGGCAGAATGAAAGTGGATGGTGTAACTCTCATGTCCTCTACACCATAACTACCTACGAGGGTTGTCCTCTTAAAAGGTTGGCTCAATATCTCTCTCTCACCACCAGGCACTGGGGTGTCTACTTGCTCATTCGTGTCCAAAGTACCCTCAAATAAGGCTTCTCCTGATGAAGTAGGCTATTATGACTTCCTCTAGGGAATCGGGTAGGTATCATCATATATCAACTCCACATTCGCTACATGGTTCGGCTTTGCTGCATGATCAACACCCGGCAGTGCCACTATGCTCTCTACATCACAAAGCTTCTGGATAAGGCAGGGAACAATATACTTGTGACATCTCTAAACGGCCTCTCATGTATATCATCACATATATACTAAGAAAATCAATGTCACACCCGACCAGAATGCTGGCCACCAAAACTGCTAGGTCAAGGGTGAGATAATTATCAGCTCCAGTAGGGACCAACTAGTTCTACACAATTGTCCACTAAACCTTTCCCGTAAAGTATAGGGATGACTTCTTTATCTTCATTTTCCCTACAACCCAAGTAGCATCTACCCTATTTTCAGCAATGCAATTACCAACCTAGCCCATTAGCTCCCACTTTTTCTGAGGATCCTTCATTTTGGTTCTATTTTTCACCATCTATTTTCTATAATCAAACTCAATTATACTCACAGACACCTCATGTTCGGTCCCAAATAAGAGACACTAAATAATCTGCTCGGATATATCAACTCGAGTACCTCAAACTAAAGTGTGGGCCAATGGAGGTTAGTCCTGAACTCACTGTCTAAGAGGTGTGATCAAGTTGATTGAAGCAACATATGAGGCACAAAACTCGTGAACCAACTCCAGACTATAGCTCCCATAAGGCTCCCCCCATCTAAGTAAACCAATATCTATTAAACAAAATCTTTATATCTGAATCGTGGCCAGATCAATTGTTTGAGTATGGGGTTCCTCAGCAATATTCCTTTTGAATTCACCCCTCTCAATTGGCTCCACATCCTTGTCCTAGATTAATTTCATGTCCTGAACACACCACTTTCTCTTTTCTCGGTCTATGGCAGACTAGGCCTTTTACTAGACTAAGGGTAGCATTAAAGTATTTATGGAGCTCTATATCTCAGTACCCAAACCTAATGCAGCAGCAGTGTTTTACTCACCATCAACACCGTTAGACTTATTGCCCTTTTCAGATTGGGGAACAACAATACTCTCTATACTATTACCAAACTCAGAAGACTTATCTCTCTCTTCAGACTGGAGAGCAGCATTGTTCTCCTCACTATCACCTGACTTAAAACATTCTTTTCCATATTTAGATTGAGGAGAGGTGTGTGCCTGTATACTAGGATCTAGTGGAACCTGTGGTCTAGCTATAGGGCAACATGTGTGGCCTAAGTTGCAACTTGCTATTTTTACTATTGCCTCATATGGTGAGGCATAAGTGGAGCATTATCAATCTGATATTCCTACAAAGATCCACTTATCACCAATTCTAAAAACTCATCTTGCAGCCTAGATTTAGGTCTTGGAGCTTTATCCCTCTTTTTGGATGTGGGAGTTGCATCACCTTATTTTTGGGTGGCATTGTACTTTTGTAGAAAAAAGAATTAGCATACAAAACAATGACTGGGAAATAACAAAGAATTGGGTACTGCATGGTTGAGGTTCATAAGTACAGTCTATGAGTCGTAGATTTGGTTCACAACTCATAGAATCCACTAGTGAACTTTAAGGCTGAAAATCATGAGTCTAGTCTACTAGTCGTAGGTCGAGTTCATGGGTCATGGAACCCATTGATAAATTTCAGAAATAAAACTTGAGATGCAGAAGTCTCAGATCTAATTCTTACGAGTCAAATCCATGACTCGTGAACAAAGTTCATGAATTATGGTGGGACTGGTAAGTTCAAATCGAGTCTCCAACATATTTCCACCATTTATATGTTCCAACATTGTAAAAATTATCAAAAACTTGGTTCGTACTAAATCATGCCAATTTAACTATGCGTATTCCTTATGAGTTGAAGAATATCAAATCACAACATCAACCTTACTTTGGGTAAGGATGAATCAAAAGTAAATAATCATAAACTAAATTCGACATACCTATGTAAATCTAAGAATTATGAGTAATTAATACCCGATTTCTATCCAATATTGAAACTCTTAACACTAGTTCAATCAGGTTCAATAGACTTTGGTTTTAAGGGAGTGAGGATCGGATATTAGGATTTTGGGTTTTGGTAGGGACTTTGACCATGTATTTTAATTTTAATGAAAAGAGAATTAAGGTAATAGGGTTTTTAATTAGGGATGTCCAAATTTTAAGTGTGCAAGTCGGTTCGTATGCTTACATAGGTTTTATAAATAATATAAAAACATGAAGTGCATAAAAATACTTACCTGATTTCCACGAGTTGAATCAACGAGTCGTATACCTTGTCTATGACTTGCGGGTCAAGTTCTGGGACCCAATTATGTATGATTTTCGTGAGTTTAATCTACGAGTCATAGACCTAGTCTACGACTTGTGGTATAAACTCATGGACCATCTCATCAATCCAACAAGTTTGTCTTATTCCTCTGATTTGAATCTACAGGTCGTAGACATAGTTCACGGCCCATAGACTCAACCCATGGAACATGATCTGGGAACAAAAAATCTATTTTGATTTTTGTGAGTCTAGTCTGTGGTTCGTAGGCGTAGTCCATGACTCATAGACTAAACTCGTGAGTATACTTACCTGGAGTTTCTATCTTTTCATCTTTTTCTTGGATCAGAAATTCCTACATACTTCAATACCATATCCTGATATCACCAAACCTAAGAAAAACAAAACCAAATAAAAAAAAATACTTGGATTTCCTCCCAAGAAGCGCTTGATTTAATGTCATGGCATGACATGGCTTTATTGGATACTCAAACTTCAACAACAAGCCCATGGGTTGACTCCTATGAAACATCTTATTTAACATCGCAACATGACTCAAATTGGCTTGATTTCTCAAACCTCTTCTAAGTCCACTTCACAAATCAACCTTGGGTCACTGTTGTCACCCATGTAGTGTTTCACTCGTTGACAATTTACTTTAAACCTCTTCCCATCTTTATTCTCAAGTTCAATTGCACCATAAGGGAATATCGTAACCACTCTATATAGGCCATTCCATTTCGATCGCAAATTTTTAGAAAATAGCTTCGGCCTTGAATAAAATAGTAGTACCATGTCACCAGAAGCGAATTCTCATATTTCAATATTTCCATCATGATACAACTTCATCTTCTCCTTATACAAGCCTGAGCTCTCATATGCATGGAGATAGAATTTATCCATCTCATTTATCTGTTCAAGTCTCAATTTGGTTGCGTCTTTCCAATACAGATTCAGCCTTTTCAATGCCTATAATACTTTATGCTCAAGTTCAATAGGCAAGTGGAATGCCTTTCCATACACCAGCTGATAAAGAGATGCACCAATAGGAGTTTTGGATGTTGTCCAGTATATGCACAGTGCATCATCTAACTTTCTTGCCAAATTTGTCTTATTAATATTTACAGTCTTTGCCAAAATAGACTTGATCTCCCAGTTAGAGACCTCAGCTTACCCTCTCATTTGTAGATGGTAAGGTGTTGCCACCTTGTGTTACACTAATTTATAAAGCATGACCTTAAATAGATGATTGCAAAAATAGGACCCACCATCACTAATGATAACTCTAGGTGTCCTGAATCTGGAGAATATGTTTTTTTTCAAGAAAGATGTGACACTCTTACCTTCATTATTGGGAAGCGTAACTGCCTTCACCAACTTCAAAACGTAGTGTACATCTACCAAAACATACTTTATGCCATGCGAACTTACAAAGGGACCCAAAAAGTCAATACCCCAGACATCAAACAATCCGAGCTCAAGGATAATAGTCATCAAAACCTTATGTCTTCGCGAAATATTCCCTTACCTTTACATTGGTCACATGACCTTGCATAGTCATAGGCATATTTGTGAATTGTGGGACAGTAATATCCATATTTCAAGATCTTGTGCGCAGTCTGCACACCTCCATGGTAACCCCTAATTGGTGAAAAGTGACATGCCTCAAAAATACTCATCGTCTCAACCTCTGAAACACATATTCTAATTACAACCTCTACACAGACCCAAAACAAGTATGGATCATCCTAAAAGAATTTATGAACCTTATGCATGAACTCCCTTCACTGTTGAAATGACATATTTACCGAAACTATATCACTTGCCAAATAATTGGCAAAATCTGCAAATCAAAGAATTAAGTCTTATGATATTGCCAAGACTTGCTCATATGGAAAAGTATCATTAATTTCAAGATCATACCCTAGTTTTAGCAGTGCTTCCTCCTCAACGCATGATACATGGTCGGCTACTTAATTTTCAGTGCCCTTTTAATCCATAACCTCAAAGTCAAATTCCTAAAGCAGAAGTACCCATCGAATCACCCTTGGCTTTCAATCCTTTCTCTCCATAAGGTATATAAGAGATGCATGGCAACTATACACAATGACTTCTGTGCCAATCAAGTTATTCCAAAATATCAAAAACAAAAACACAACGGCCAACAATTTTTGTTCGGTCATAGTATAATTTTCTGGGAAAGATTAAGTGTGTTTCTCTTATAGTAGATGGGATGTAAGATATTTTCTCGCCTTTGGCCTAGGACTACTCCTAGCGCCACACTACTAGAATCGCACATCATATCAAATAGAAATGTCCAATCCAGTGATACAATAATGAGAGATAAAATCAACTTCTTTTTAGATACTTGAATGCTTTTAGACATGCTTCACCAAACACAAACTTTGCATCCTTAATGAATCACCTGTAGAAACCTGCATGACCTAAGAAATTATGACTACCCTTCATAGAAATAGGTGGAGGAAATTTTGAATCACCTCAATCTTAGCCTTGTCAGCTGCTACCATTTTTTAGAAATTTTATGCCCAAGAACTATCCCTTCCCTGACCATAAAATGACATTTTTTCCAATTAAGCTCCAAGTTGCAGTTTTGACATCTTTGCAAGGCTTTGGACAAATAAGTCAAGTAATCATCGAATGAATCACCCACAACTGAAAAGTCACCTATGAAAACCTTAATAGTGTCTTCTATAATATTGGAAAAATGGACATTATATAATGTTAAAAAGTTGTGAGAGCATTACATAGACCAAAATGTATCTTTTTAAATGCAAATTTCCCATATAGGCAGCTGAAAGTGGTCTTCTCCTGGTCCTTGGGAGAATCGAAAATCTGATTATACCCCAAATAACCATCAAGAAAATAATACCTTCCTCTACTAGTAAGGCGGTCTAACTTATAATCCATAATGGCATAGGAAAGTAATCCTTCTAGATCCTTCCATTTAGCTTCCTGTAGTCAATAAAAACTCACCATCTAGTGACTGGTCTCATAGGAACTATCTCACTCTTCTCATTGGTAATCACAGTGATTCCACCCTTTTTTGGCACACATTGGACTGGGCTTACCCATTTGATGTAGGCAATCGAATAAACCGCACTTGTATCCAGCCACTTGATGATCTCTTTCTTCACAACCTCTTGTATGGGTGGATTTATCTATTGGTGCTCAGAGATAGGTTTACAATTCGGTTCCAATTGGATTTTGTGAGTACAAATCCCAGGTGGAGTTCTAATAATGTTAGCAATGGTCCATCTAATGGACTTTCGAACCTCTACAAAATAGACAATAAAACCTCAACTTGCCACTTAAATAAAGCAGCTACAATGATAACCGACAAGGTATTATTGGCCCCTAATAATGCATAACACAAATAAGAAAGGACTTTAGCTCCAAAACTGGAGGCTCCTTGATAGATAGTTTAGCTAGCGATATTGCTCTATTTTTCCTATCAAGATCATACTACTTGGGCGTATAATTGTAGGAAACCCTACCAACAAGTGCGTTAACCATTGTATCACATTTGATAGTATCATCACTGTTAAATTTCATTATCACAACTATAAGTGCCTCAACATCAAGTCTTTCCTTAATAAGGATCACTGACTCATCTTTGCCTATGGTATCTATCATAGAGATCACAAGCATATCCTAAGGTTTCTTCATAAGTTGTCATACATTAAAGGTGATGTATTCATCATTAAGATAAAACTTCATCTACCTAGTCTCCATATAAACTAATGCCCTACCCGTATCTAGGAAAGGCTTTTCCAATATGATTATAATCTCAAAGTCAACCTCACAATCAAGAAAAACAAAATTAGTAAAAAATATGAAAGATGTTACCTTTACCAACATATCACAGAAGATACCCACGGGCTTCTTCACAGTGTGATCCACCATTAAAAGTCTCATAGAGATCGGTTTAGGCAACTCCAACCCCAACTTCTTGTAAACAACTAGTAGTATAAGGTTAATGCTAGAACTCAAATCTCAAAAGGCCCGTACAAATGTGAAGACCCAATAGTACAGATCCAATAGTACAAGGAATCGTGAAATCTCATGGACCGAATCTTCCTTATTTTCAACTAAAGAGAAAGAGGTAACAACACTACAATGGTGCACATTATCAGCAGGCTCAAAACTAACTTTTCTCTTCTTTGTCACTAAATCTTTCATGAACTTTACATAAACCAACATTTGCTATTGAGCTTACATAAGAGAGATGTTCACAGATAACTCCTCCAGCATAGAAATAAACTTTGATATTTTCCCTCTTTGGTTTTCTTCTTCAATCTTTGGGGAAAATAGAGGAGGTCAAAGAATGGGTTTCAATACTGGTGTGACTTCCTTTTCCTTTCCATTATCAGCCCCAACTTCCTTATAGTCATAACACGGTGCTTAGAGCCACAAGTGACCCTAAGCTAACCCATGGCCTGGAAAGTATTAGGACACTAAAGAAAATAAACAAAATACTAGGCAGAAGCCAAACTTGAAGTAAACTGACAATAAATAGTAATAGAATCAATGTTAGTACTATCTGAAATACTCAACAAACTGAATACATAGCTAACTATCTGAAAGCCTCTAAATCACAATGAGTTATTGGGATAAGCCCCCAACTAACTCCAACTAACTGAAATAAAATTAAATGTTGAATTAAATAACTGATAATTAGTCCTCAAATGATGAGGACTTACCAAACTGCTGCTAAGTGGTATGGGAACTTGCTAAGTGCGATTCGGGTACTGAGCTTCTGAATTTATATTATGAGATAATATAGCACAAAGAAGTATGTGATCAGTACTTTGAATTTTTTGAGTATGCGAGATGGGAAACTAACTGGTATAAACTAAACATGAATTCATGAACATATAAATCGAATACAAACCCAAGTATAAACATGTATAAGATAAAACTAACTAAATGAATACTCGGTCAAGCAAACCTGAACTAAATATAAACTGAAACATGAACTAGGGATTGTGGGAGCTAAGAATAACTGACACACCCAAATCAGAGTAAATTGAGGTCCAACCTGTAACCCCAATTGGAAGGGTGCTAGTACCTTGATAAAGGTACCAACACTAGTTGACATGGATCCACTAAATGGAGGTCCCGAAGGACTAGGGTGTCATGGCTCAACTGACGGGTGACCCCTTATAAACTATGGTGGCACTGTACTTCTGAAACTTAGGGATATCTACTAACAGTCTCAGCCTAACTGACGGGTGATCTGTTATCCCTGCATTCACTCGGTGCTAAGTACTACTCCAAACTGAATGACACTGAAACATAAACTGAATTGTTCTTCATGATATCATCCTGAAAGTATCAACTGTGGATAATCTGAAGTTGTCAAAGACATGTAAATTGATATATGTATTAATACCTAGGTATTGGGTGTTCATAACCCACCAGCTTTGACTAATGCAAACTGAACTTGATAATAAGAAAGTTGATCATAATAGGGAATTTCATAATTCAAACCAAACTCAATGGTTTATCAACCAAAGGGGGATTTTATGATTCTGAGTATGACAGGATGATACGCTTATGGGAAAAATATGTACTTATGGTTTAATTACAAAAATAAATTGAAAGTATTAGGTAAACTCATATATGACCTAAAACCCAAAATCTTAAGGAAGTAATAAACTTGGGAATTGAGATTTTTTTGGGACTCAATGAATGGAAGGGAAACATTGATGAAATCCCATAAACCTGGAGGTGGAAGCCTTGGAGAAGTTCTTGGAATTTGAACTTGAAGTTGAGAAACCCTAACTTGACTTTGGAGAAGAATAATCTCACCTTTTTCTTGGTTTCAATTGATTTTCTGACTTAACGGGGAATTTGGGGAAGTTTAGACTTATATACCACCCTTGGGGAAGCCTAAACAACGCGGGTTAGGAGTTAAAAGATTGGGAAAAGACTAAACAACCTGTTTTAAAATGTGTAGGAAAAAGTTAATACCAGTCATAACAACTGAGGTTATGACTCGTTAGGTTAGGTAATGAGTCATGGCCTGGAATCGCTGTCAGAGATTCTACACCTTGGGTAATTACTATTGTGACAATAAATTCCCTCCTGACGACTCATTGGGTCTGATAACGAGTTGTTGTTAGGAGTCATTCTAAGGGACTTAATTTTTAGACTTCTTTCTGTTGTGATGATGGGTCAACCTAATGACTCATTAGGACTGATAACAAGTCATATGCTGGACTCGTGACTAATGAGATAAAATTTAGGATCCCTCACTGTTGTGGCAATGACTCATTATGTCTGACAATGGGTCGTTGCTAGAGTCATTGTCACTGGCAGTTGACAACCCCTAAGGCAAATTTTCCAGAACTTCTAGAGCTCAAAAACTCAGGGTATTACATAAACACCTGTAGGAAATTCTACACAAGCCTTCCAGTTGTAACTTTCTTTACTAATAACTCATCATCCCAATAATCAAAATATTTTCTTGATCCCAATTGACCCATAACTCTCTAGAGAACCTGTGTATTACCTTTTATAATCTTAATATGTCAAAACCCACCATTGATCCACCACTATGCCACAATATAACCATTCAAAAAAATCAAATCCAAATGCACCAAAATCCATAATACTCAAGAATTCAACCCTAATCCAATGATCCACTCTAAGTGAGTCACCATATAGAATCTATACACCCAATCCACCACTAAGGAACCATCTATGGGGTAGCAATATTAGTAGACCCAACAAAAGACCATAAATCATATCAAGACTTAATGTTGAATAAGAAAACATATTAGAAGATGTAGACCCATAATTGATTTTACTAAGAGAAATCAAAGGAGGAAAAAATCATACTTATGGCTATAATATCAAAAACTCCTACCTCATGTCCATCCAGTGGAACCTAATACTGAGACTTGTCATCTCTTGGTGTAACTGATAAAGTATCTCTCCACCTAAGCTTTGGGAAATCCCTCTTATAGTGCCCAAGATGCTCCCATAAGAAGCAACCCAAAGAAGTTAGAGCTTGTTAAACCAGGACTGAAGAACTCAAATGTCCACCCTGATCTAACCCTCTCTAAGCATGACCACGAAGACCCTGACATTTATCATGCATATCACTACCATAATCAAATCCCTGGGATCTTAAGCCCGCAAGCCTCTTATGTCTCCACACAAAATCCTATCAAATATTTAAGCAAATTGATCTGACAAAAGAGGAGGTAATCTAACTGGTCTACCCTCTACAAAGGTCTTCTACCACTGTCTAGTTGGCTTATAGAACTGAAAGGAACTGAAGTCTACTCTATTAAAATGCACCAAACCCAACTTATGCAATCTCTCACGGAAACCAAGCAAGACCATGTAAACATCAAACCTAGGATCTCCATCGAAAAGAGATTGACCTATCCTCATGAACTCTACATACCTAGTTTGTCCTTCCATGGACATGAAGGTAAAGTCAGTTGACATGGAGAAATCCCCAATAATACCTCATCAACACTAGGAGAATGAGTAATAGTCACATGTGCATCTAGAGTTTGAAGTCTTGAAGTAGCATGTTGAATCAAGGTATGAGCTACCCTTTGAACACAACCCAACACTCAAACCAAACAATCCTTAATTATAGGTCTGGTCATAGGTGGTATCAGTACTAGACTAAACCCCTCTAACTAACTAGACCTACCATAGCTAGCAACCCTAGAATCCTAAAGAGGTAACTCGAACCTGACCTTTAGCTAGTCTAGACATCTCGATCTGACCTTTGTCTTTAACCCTACTCTTTCCATGCACCAAAGGTGCGGGCTCTGAATTTTAGCTAAGGAAGAAAGCATACTCACCATTTATGAGAGATTGAATAAAAGATTTTGATTTATAGAAGCTATGAATGCACAAAATAGAATGAAGAAATAGATTTTCTCTAAAGTCATGTATCCTCTCAAAGATAGATAATGGACATATCTATTAAACGCAGTTTGTACTAATAAGACCAATACATCTAGGGATCTAATACCAATTTTTCATGACTCAAACTAAGCATGTAATGGCACTTGTGGTACCTTCCTAACAAGTAAGTCTAACCCAACCCAAAAAAGTATGAATTAAGGAAACAAAAAATAAAAATGAGAGAATAGCATAATCCCAAATTTATATAAACGAGACATGTCTCAAAAATACATCCCAAGTCTAGATGTCACTAGTACAAGCCTCTAGTATAGATTAAGAGTATTAGAAACCGTGTGAAGTATCTTAAATGTGAGGCAAAGCATAAGATAAAAAAATGAGAGATTTGGGTAAGCTAAAAGTCTGCCAGCCACTACCTCAATCTCCGCATACGTCAATACTGGAAGAAAAAAATTGCAGTGTGCTAGTCAGTCCAATACCTGCACGACATACAAATAATAAGAAAAAGAAAAGAAAAGCAAGTGCAAGTATGAAATAATATGTACTCAGCAAGCATCATCGATAACTGACCCTAATTCAAAGTGATGGCGAGAACCACCACCCCAACTAACCAAGGTTTCCTAAACCATCTATAACCCACCAGATTATACTACCTTATCCTATTAGGGTAGAACAACAAAACTAATAACTAATATATCAAGTACAGGGTAGGCACATTGATCTAAGTAAGTCAACACTATTCATTTTATATTCAATAATAAGGGAAACTATTTATGAAGAAGACTCACTATGATATAACACAATTAATCAATTAATATCAACCAATACCATGGGATAGTAGCAGTAAAAGTGTATATATATAAAACTATATAACAGACTTCCAAAAGGTGCTACATCACTTTCTCTCTGATCAAGCCACAGTCATACCCCACGTCTCATAATACCTCAACCTCTTAATTAATATAAAGGGATATAATATAATTTAATAAAGTAAAATGTATGGTCAAACATAATATCACAAACAAGGTTCTATCACAGTAATACAATACAAGAGTAAATACTAGAACAATTCCAAACCATACCAAGAAATGTCAATGCAATGAAAATGATGCAATACAATGTAGTGACAATGATGGGATGATGACGAATATTTGAATGTTATCGCACAAATTTTTGTTTACAATGACCGAGCAACGCTTCTCCCAAAATAAGACATATGGGAATTCACAATCTATATACTTTCCATAATCTCAAATCCACCTCTCCTCAACTAGCGTTCATGGATCATGGTTCCCACAATATCTCATAAAATATCTTAATCAACCCAAGCGGCATATTTCTTGGTATAGGCATAATTAAAAGTGTCTTAGTTCTTTCAAAATCAGTATTTCTTAGTAGTATCAATCTCATGAACATGTGTGAATAATATGAGGATATAATACTCACAACCAAATCAGTATGAAAATATGAATCAATTTAATACAAGTATAAGTGAGCTTAGAATCAACTCCATATGACAATGTTCTATGATGTAATCCATCCTAGGGTACCACTGGTATAAATAGTCATGCATGACAATCAATAATATAATTTACAAGTCCCTCATTTGAGTATCAACAATATAATAAAGGCAACTTAATTCACAATAATAAATATGGCAATTTGATGTACAATAATGGTCGATAATAACAAGTCAAGCCCTTACTTGGCACACAATGATAATTATGGTAATTAGATACATAATCATGACCAATAATATAAACTCAAGCCTCCACTAGGATACACGATGATAAATGATTTCTCAAGTAAATGATAATTCTCATATAAGCCCCCACACGAACAACACAAAATTACACGAAACCTAATATCAATATATCGTGAAACTACCCAAACCTAGCTCATTTTATATGATAAGTCTCATCCACAATTACAAGTCCATTTATACTATAAGTATTCTCTCAAACTCTATTATTCCATCAATAACAATATTAACAATTATCCCCTAATGGTAACTAAGCCCGATCATCACAATAAAGTCCACAAGACAAGATTCAAGCCCTAAAATAGGCATTCAATTAGCAATTATTCAAGATAACTAATTATCTATCTACACTCTATTCTAGGGATATTGTAAGTAGCAAGACTAACTAGGATAAGAATTTATCTAACTACAATCTATTATCAGACTCCGATATTCATGGAGATACTCGCCATTTCATCTAAATGGAAACCTCAGTCCTAAACGAATCACAAAATACAAGCAATAAGCATACACCACATAAACACTTTGAAAAAAATTAAGGTACATCTTAACTTGCATTAAAAGAAGATTTGCAAGCTAAAATGCAGCTCAAAGCATCAACCGGAAGCTCAACTCCCTCGAATCAACATCGGACATGTCCAATCTAATCAAATATAACATGTACAAGTCAAAAGAAGTCCAACGATACCCATATCAGGAATATTTATTATGAGTCCAAAATTTACTTCAAACATTATTTTCGAAAATACAAGGGTAAAATTGGTATTTTATTAAAAAATAAAATTCTTCACAATCATAGGAGTTATAGTTGAAAATCCACACAAAAATGAGTAGAAATCGAGCCTCAAATTAAAGAAAAACCCAAATTACACTTTACTGGGTAAAATCCCCCAAAATCATATTTAAAATCAAGGATTTGAAGTAGTTTTGATGATGACATCAATGAAAAAATATGGAATAAAGATTTAGGAACTTAAACACGGAAGAAATCTCAAAAATTCCTTCGAAATCACCCTAATCCAAGCTCTAGAAGTCTAAAAATAGAGAAAAACAATTCGGGGCCAAAAATGGAATCAATATTCTGTCCAGGTCTGTTGGCTTTCATAAACGCAGCCCTTAGTCACGAGCTTGAGGTTTCCCCGAATCAAACCTTCACAAACGCGAGCCTAAGACCGTGAACATAAAGAAGAAACAGCACATTCCTTCAAGAAAGCAAAGGAAAGGACAATAGAGCTTCGTGAACGTGAGCCTAAGGTAGCCAATGCGAAGAAGAAGGGGGCATACAGCAGAAAATAATTGAAAACCAACAAAGGCACAAGTCAAAATATTTTGAACGAATCTTTAAAATTCATGCAGGATCCTACAAATATAAATCAATAATACTACTAGGCTAATTTTAACATTCCGACTCAATAGAACCATCGGATTTCCAAAAAGAGATCGTTTTCAACTAATTAGCCCCTGAAACCTCCTTTTGGTCGTATTTAACTAGTTTCTCATCTAAGAGATCAAAATACAAAATAAGGACTCAGGACTCGAACTAACCACGCTACTAATTCAAAATTGATATTTCGAATCTAATGGAACTATCAAAATTGTCATTTGAGGCTCAGATCACTAAATATTGACCGAAGTCAAACTAACCCCCTCTAAGGATGTTCAAACCCACAAATTCATTTAAAACACTTCTGAATACATTGAGGACCATGCCAGCTATTTTCAGAATTGATAGATGATACAAAGAAGCTACGGAAAAGGGTAAAATAATCAAAATATAGAAATCTCTAAATTTCACTATGAGGGGCATTACATTGTTAGTCTCTATACTTTTTCCGTTGTGAAAATAATCCTAGGTATACTTTTAACAAGGTATTGCAAATTATAACTATACTTTTTCATAATTAGAAAATTAAGTTTCTAATTGCAAGTTGTAGCAGTTTTGATAAAATATTAGTAAAAAAAAATATTTTTAGATAATCCCCATATTTTAAGGAAGATATACATGTGGGCTAAAAATAAGAAATTCATTCAGCAGTCATCTTCCCCTCTATATCAAAAAGATTTAATTTTAAAAAAGAAAATAAATATCTTCTTTTTCTTTCCACATAGTTATCATTTCTTTTTATTAAAGAAAAAATTTACTATGAAGTAAATCCAACTATCAAAATTTATACCCTAAAAATTGGTGCAATTTTAAACCTGAAATAAATTTGCTTTTAATTTATGCATAATTCATACACAAAAGACATTGTGTAAAAATTGATAAAGAAATACATGAACATTATTTTATATACCTATTACATACACTACATTATTTAAGTACAAATAAAATTGAAGAACACTAATTTTATATCAATTTTACAATACTTGTTGAGGACATAAATATCAGCTTGTATACTTATTTCCTACATAGAGTCTGTCTAAAATCTTCTAATTTCTCTCTCTACGTGAGAGTTGCATTCTCCCAGCATGGGAGTTTGTTCCTCCTAGTAGGATTCTAACTCTTATCCTGATGAAGATATTCACGAACTTTACTGCAGATAAGTATCCAACAACAACAAACAACCGAGCCTAATCAAATTCTACGTGATTTTAAACACGTTTAGCCACTCAAAACAACCAAAATACTATCCCTGAATCCTAGAAAAACACAAAAACATACCAGTTTACTATTTTTTAATAATCAAACCACCTGTTTTCATCAGTTACTTACATATTGCTCAAAAATTGAATAGGTGAATATCAATAATGGAAGAGGAAATTACGGAACGACTACGAAGCTTTATTCTAACGAAAGACGAGAAAGATGCGGTTGAGCTCGACTTCCATGATATTAAAACAAGTTTACAAGACTGTGAAGTAAGTGTCCTCGGCAAAATTATTGTGGATAAAGAAATAAGCTTACAAGGTGTAAAAAACACCATACCAAGGGTATGGGGTTATCTCGTCGGACTGAGAATCTTAAAAATAGAGAAGAATCTCTTTCAGTTTGTGTTTACAAACAAAGAAAGCATGAGTAAAGTCTTGTTTGGTACCCCTTGGCTTTTCGATAAGTACCTGCTAAATGTACAGGCTTGGAAACCAGGATTAAGAAACGATTCAGCAGTGTTTAATATATGTGAACTATGGCTCCAAGTGTGGAGTATTCTTTACATTGGATGTCACGAGAAATGGGATGAAAGATCGGACATTCGCTAGGAGGAACAACAGATGTTGTGATCCTAGAAAATGAGAATAGAGAGGGCAAGTACATGCGGGTTAAGGCGATGATGAATATTGATAAAATACTACCAAGGGGAAAGTTGATTAAATTGGGTCACGGAACAAAATGGGTGGAGTTTACATATGAGAATATGCCCTATGTTTGTTACTATTGCGGGATATTAGGACATAATGAGAAAACTTGCAGTACAAGAGAAAAAGATGTACGTGCGAGAAACTTGAAAAATAATCAATTTGGTGTGTGGATAAGGGCAGAAAATCATCTTATCGTCAATGAGAATTCAAAACGACAAAAGAGAAATAAAGTTTTAAATAGTAGAGGCCAACGTTATATAATAAAGTCAACGAGAATTAGGGATGGAGAAAATAATAATTCGACGCATCAAATAATGGAGGGTACTAGATCCTCGAAAACACATACCGTAAGAAAGTTGGATAGAGTACATGATATGAAGTTTCAAGATTCAAAAGGGAGATCAGTAACTAGAAAGGAAGGTGAAAATGAATCTAATAAAAATATGAACGTTGGCCACAAACTGTCGCAAAATGATGATCAAACGAAAGAACGGAACGAACAAGATACGGAGGAAAATGTTCCAGTTAACGAAAACATAGTTATTGATCTGAGTACAAAAAGTAATAAGGGGATGGGGATGATACAACAAGACAAAAATGAGGAGGAACCCGTATTTGTGGATACAAGCGCCGAAAGAGCAGAAAAGGAGTTATATATTTTATCGAAAATGGGTTTCGGTGATACGATAGATGAAGGATCTTTTGAGGAGTACTTTCAGAGAGTTGTGCAAGGAAATAATAAAGAAATCCAAATCAGTAACAACAAGCAAGAGCAGCCAACAATAACTCAATCCAAGTCAAAAACGGCAAACTCTCAGGTATTAAAGCCTAACGTCTCTACTTCTATTATACCTACTTTAATAAATATTCTAGTTGAGGTGAGTAAAGGAGGAGAATATAATGTTATGGTTGTACGACTGGATAACAACACTGCTAGTAAAGGAAAAAAAGAACTGGAAAAGAGTAGAGAAAGGAACAGGGTGTACGCTTAATAGTATAACGGCTAATTCGAAAAATAACTTATTTGAGGTGGTAGTAACTGATTTAGGTACCAAAAATTGGGGTTATAAAAGGCAGGTGGAGAATAATGAGATGTTAGAAGTAGAGGCTAAAAAATTTAAAACTGTGGTGGAACGGGAGGCCAGCCCAAAATGGCTCCCTTCCCTTAAATAAAAATGATAGTGTGGAATTGTCAAGGCCTGGGGGGTCCTTGACAGCTCCCTTTTTGAAGGAGACGATAAGTCTCCACTCTCCTAGTATGGTGTTTCTAAGCGAGATAAGAATCAAGAAAACGTGTTGCGAAGAGTTCAGAGGCAATTGAATATGTATCATGCAATCATTGTGGACTCGATTGGACTAGTAGGAGGGCTATGCTTGCTCTGGAATGACGAAGTGCAGGTATGTCAACATCACTCTACTTCCTTTTACATTGAAACGTATGTGCATGATATAATGGTGAATAGTAAGCAATGGTTTGTGTTTGTATACTTAAGTACGGATAAAGCTATTCGTAGGAATCAATTACAAGAACTTTGCAGCAGATATAATAGTTGGGGACCAATGTGGGTTATGGCTGGTCATTTTAATGACATTAGGGATAATTCTGAAAAAATAGGTGGTAGAGTTCGAGATGAGTCTTCATTTACAGATTTTAAAAACTTCTTATGGGAGATTGGCGCTATTGACTTAGGTTTTAATAGAAAACCATGGACTTGGTGGTGTTATAGAGAAAATGATGGGATTATTCAAGAAAGACTTGATAGAGCTTTATGTTCCCCTGAATGGAGACTTCAATTTAATCAAGCGAACATCAACCATCTAGAAACTGAGGCATCTGACCACTCGGCATTACTTATAAACTCTGAACCTAGCCCTATAAAAAGGAAAAAAATATTCTTTTTTGATAAAAGGTGGAGCGAAAAAGAAGAAGTAAATTAGCAATTGAGCAAACGTGGAATAGAAGTGTAGAAGGTAATAAGCAATCTATTGTGAGTTTCAAGTTAAAAAGGTGTAAACTTGCGCTACTAGTTTGGCTTCGAGATGGTAAGGGTAACTCTAGGAAAAAATTCAAGGGATTAAGAATAGGATTACTGATCTAAAAACAACATTAGACCTTTTGATATTACTAATCTGAAGGAGCTTAAGAAAGAATTAGGCAAAGCTTATAAAGATGAGAAAATCTACTGGAAATAAAAGTCTAGAGCGTTATGGCTTCAAGAGGGTGATAAGAATACTTCGTTCTTTCATATGAAGACTATCCAAAGACGTAAGTGTAATAAGATTAAAGGCTTTCAACTAGAAGATGGAAAATGGATCTCTGAACAAAAAGAAATTGTTCTAGAAGTACAACATTTTTATAAGAATCTCTTTACTACTTCTAGACAATCCGACTTTGACCCTATTCTGACTTTAATTCATCCAGTAGTTGATAATGATATGAATGATAATCTGATTAGAGAGGTTACGAGTGAGGAGATTAAAAAGGCAACGTTTGATATGAATTCCCTAAAGGCACCAGGAGTGGATGGTATGACTCTTTTTTTCTTTCAAAAGTATTGGAATATTTTATCAAGAGATATATGTGAAGCGATTAAAAGTTTCTTTCGTTCAGGGCGTCTAATTCACTCTTGGAATCAAACTTTTATTACTCTAATACCAAAAATAAAAAATCCCAGCGATATAAGCTAGTATAGACCCATTATCTTGTGTTCAACGGTTTACAAAATTATTGCCAAGATTATAGTTGCAAGAATTAAAAGATACCTGCCTACTATTATTTCCCCTAACTAGTCGGCTTTTATTGGCAAAAGGCAGATTGTGGACAATGTAGTTATAGCACATGAGTTCATTCATATGTTGAAGAATAAAAGGGGAGGAAAGGATAAGTATATGGCTCTAAAGTTAGCTATGGCCAAAGCGTATGACCAAGTGGAATGGAGTTATTTACAAAAACTAATGACAAAAATGGGTTTTCATGAAACTTTTGTTAGTTGGATTATGCAATGTGTTACTACCCCTACTTATAAATTTAATATTAATGGAGAGGTAGCGGGGGAGGTAACTCCTACAAGGGGCTTAAGACAAGGGGATCCTTTATATTCATATTTATTTCTTATATGTGCGAAAGGATTATCTAGAATATTAAACCAAGCGGAAGCGAATGGAGATATTCAAAGGTTAAGTTTGATTAGGAGCGGACCGACGGTTAATCATATTTTTTTGCTGATGATTCCTTTATATTTTGTAATGCTATTATTCAAAATGTTTTGAATATTTCTGATATTCTTAAAAAATATGAAGATTGCTTGGGTCAAAAGGTAAACCTTTCTAAATCAGCTATTTTCTTTAGTAAAAATACTTCTGAAAGTGAAAAGGGTGAAACTATTGCAGCAATAGGACAGCTAAGATCTACTGATTTTGGGATGTATTTAGGCTTACCGGAAGTAGTAGGTAAATCATAAAAAAGAATGTTGGATTTTATTAAGGATAGAGTTAAAGCAAAAATCAAAGGTTGGAAACATAATTTCTTGAGCCCTACGGGTAAGGAAGTAATGCTTAAATTCGTTTTATCGGCGATACCGTCTTATGCTTTATCATGTTTTCAATTTCCTGATAATTTGTGTAAAGAGATTACCACTATTTTTTTCAATTTTTGGTGGGGACAAGATGAGAGTAGGAGAAAAATGCATTTTGAAAAATGAGAAAACCTTTGTATTGCTAAATCGTATGGGGGTATAGGGTTTAGAGAGTTAAAATCATTCAACCAAGCCCTATTAGCTAAATTAGCTTGGAGAATCTTAACCCAGGAAGATCCTCTTATCTCTAGAATTCTTAAAAGTAAGTATTTTCAGAATACTTTCTTCCTCAAAGCTACTTCCTCTTCTACTAGCTCTTGGGTATGGAAAAAAATCATTTGGGGAAGAAACCTTTTACAAAAAGGTATTAGATGGAGGGTGAGATCCGGAGATAGTGTAAAGGTTTGGACTGACCCTTGGATACCCAACGCATGTGGTTTCAAAACTAGGTTCTCTCAATCTCAAATGGATTTAGAATTACAAGTGAATGACCTTATTGATCATAGAAACCACACTTGGAAGCTTCAAGAACTTCAGAAGAGGTTTGCTATAGAGGATATAAATGACATTTTGTCTATCCCGATCTCTAGTACTAGATCTCCAGATAGAATCATTTGGCATCACACTAAGTCGGGAATCTATGAAGTGAAATCTGCTTATCATTTGGCGAGGGAAATTGATAGAAGCAGTATATCCAATAGTGATAGACCTCAATCAAGTCATCAGTCTTTTTCTAAAAAATTCTGGAATTTTTTATGGTCTATGAAGGTCAAAAATAAGTATAAACACTTCATTCGTAAATGTATCCTGAATATGCTTCCTGTGAATGATATGATTTCTAAAAGGCTAAAAAATAATTGTGATGTCTGTAAGAGTTGTGGTGAGGAAAGTGAAACTATTTAACATATGCTTTTTAGATGTTGAAAGGCTCAGATGGTTTGGAAAATTTATCCTATTAAATGGCCAAACATCGAAAATATCACAGTATTTACTAGTTGGTGGAAAGAAATTTTTGATAATACTAATAAATACCCTAATTTTATTGAGTTAATTAAATTAAGTGTCTTTATAATGTGGCAAATTTTGAAGGCTAGAAACGATAGGAACTTTAATGGGGTAATCTATGAATCTAATGAAATCGTAAACAAGGCTCTTTTTTATTTTCAGGAATATGAAAGTAATGCACTTGCTACTCCTTCTCTCACATTGGGTCCTGACCATACTACTAATAATACAATTATTGTAGAACAAGATTTTGTGGTTATGTTTGCAGATGTTAGTTTACAAAAGGAGAAGAATATGGCAAGCATTGGAATGGCAGCTATGGATAGCTCTGAAAATTTGCTTCAAGCCTTTGGCTCCCCACTTCAATTTGTTGGGAAGACCATCATTGCAGAAGCGTTTGCAATTCGAATTGCATTAGGAAAAGCTCAAGAAAATGGATGGACAAAGATGCAGATTTTATCAGATGCAAAGAATGTAGTGGACATGGTTATGAAGAGGAGTGTAGCTTCATGGGAGATAGATACCACGTGCGAAGATATATGGAAGCTAATGAGGATGTTTGAAGAAGTTTCAGTTATATATATTCCTAAATCTTAGAATATGGTAGCGCACAATATGGCTAAATTTTCTCTTACATTGGTAGACAGATTAGTGTGGACTTCTTGTTTTCCTTGTTGGGTTGTCAAAGATGCTTCTGCATTTTTTAACTCTTTAAATTCGACTTTGCATTAATAAAATAAGGGTTTTGGTTGAAAAAAAAAATACTTATTTCCTACATTAAATCATTTAACAATATGTAAAAACTGAAATAACCAGTTTTCATATTAATTTCAATCCCTAAAACTTGATGCAATTTTAAACTCAATTAATAGTTAAAACAAACTTCTTGTTGACATGGATATCAATTTATATACTCATTCCATATAATAAATTATTTAAAAACTTGTAAAACCTACGTAAAACTAACTTCCATATCAATGTGAATGTTAATTGAACCATATTCTACATTCATTGACCATAACCAACAAATAAATTCAACTCCCAAGATTTTTACTCTAATCCTATACCAATTTCCATAGAATGTAAACTATCACCTTCCGTAATGCAAAAAGTACTATTGTTCTTTTTTATTTTCGAATAACTTTCGTTGTAATTATGATTTGTAAAATCTGTATTTTAATGAAATTTTTTCGCCTTTAAAGATCAAAAAGGTTGGGTAATTTTGTGTTTCAATCAGCATATAATTTTTGATTTGTTGATGAATAGTAATTAGGGGTGAATCATGTCTTTTGTTAACTGTGTTTTTTTGTAAGGAATGCTTTTAATAAATAAAAAATAATAATTCATTTTTCTATTTTGCTATTCTTTGTTAAAAAACTTTTATTATATATTGCAATCTAAGAAATATTGCGATGACTTGCAATAAATAAACTAATATTGTAATATGTAGAGTTTTTCCCCTTTTTCTTTTTATTAAGATGATCAAACTAATATGGAACAGGTTGTTCTGAATGGGGCTTGGACCCGGGTTAGCTAGGCAGTCCAATATCACATAAGTGGCTATGTATGAGATTCGGATCGATGAATAGGGTGTCTTTCATGAGTACTAGGATTATGCGTATTGTGATTATGCTTAAGATAAACTATGTATCTCTCATCTCCATTCTCTTCTCATCCCTTCTTCTATGTTCTTCTATAGTTCTGTAATTTCACATTAGAATTTCGATTATTAACTCAACAATCGGTCTCTTCTATTATTGTGAGTGTTCAGATTATGGGGTTGTTCATAGAGAGGAGTACACTTTCTGGAATAAAGGAACTCGTGGGGGATTCTTGATTGGATTATTTTTTATCTAAATCATTGAGGTAATGATTTTCTAGCACCCTTAAATTATTATACTTGATTTTGGTTGGATGATCACCATAAATCATTAGATCCAAGAGTGTTAGCGATGATTATTTTTGCCCTAGTTTCCCAATTAGAAAATTTAAGATTTGACCCAGCTAATTTAGTCAAAATCGCAACGGTTAAACCCTCCGTAATTATGAAAGGTCTCATGCAACCATGAAGGCTTAACCAGCCTAACCACTTTCTTGTTTGCGATCGCGACCACCTAGTACGCGACGATGTTTATCAAGGCAACTATTTTGAGTTCTCAACTTGTCTGAAACAATCCCGAGCTTCACGGGTTTCAACTCAAACCAAACCTATAAGTCACCAAATGACTATATCAGCATAGAAAAAAGTAATCGTTTACACCCTAAATTATATTCAAAAAGTCTAAGACACGGTCAAACTATTATGACGATCTTTTACACACATATACTACTTAAAAGTAAATTTATTTACACCCCAGAAGCTGATGTGGCAATAAAATTAAAAAAGAAAAGAAAAAAAAAATAGCGCATGAAAGGGTAAATTTTTTTTTTAAAAAAGAAAGGATTAAAAACAGTCCATCCTCCATGGACATCCCTAACCAATTTCTTCATTTTTTCTTCTTGACATTTTCATGTCTCTTCTCCTCCTTTTTTTTTTATTCAAAACCACTTTATTTCTTTTACTAACTAATCGATTACATATTAACCATTCTCCGCCTTGAGCTTGAACGAAATTTCTAATGGTGGTAATATTTAGTAGTGGATGATAAAATTGATGGTGATATATTATTTATTTTTGATAATTGATAATAGAACTGGTGCAATTTTGATGGAGGATGATGAAATTTGTGTTTGTGATTGTGCTTAAACCCGATGGTGGCAACGAAGGTAGCTAGAATAAATGGGTTTCTTAATAGTGCAACGAAGGCAGATTAAATGAGTTTCTTAATGGTGGCAACGAAGGTGGAGGATGATTTTGATAATGAGATGAGTTTCGTAATAGCACAATTAATTATTGATTGAAGAATTTTCAGTGTAAGAAAGTTTTCGATTGAAGTTTTGAACCAAAGAAAGGAAGAAGATGAGAAAATGGGTCTATTTTTTTGGTAAATTCCAATGATAAATTTTATAGAATATATGGTGATTCTTGTTTATGTGATGATTCCGATAGTGAATTTAGTTGTGGGTAGTGAATCTATGGTGGCGGAGATATGAATTTGATGATGACGGCGGCGGAGATGGCGGTGGTTTGATGGAGTTTGGTGGTGTTGTAGTGAAGAAGATGCAATTAGGTGACATGGAATTCTTTTTAGTAAAATCTGACGAAATCTGATGTGGCAGTGACGAGGCAACGATGTGGCGCGAGTGTAAATCACTTCCCATCATGTGACTAGTTGTAGGTCCGCAAGGGTGATATAAATTCACTTTTATATAGTTGAGGTGTGTATTAGGACACTTTAATAGTTGAAATGTGTCTTAGATTTTTCGAATATAGTTTAGAATAGAAACAATAACTTTTCCCTATCAGCATATGTATATGTTCAAAACACAAATTAGAAAATAAATTCTCAAGGGATCATGTTGTTACCCTTTAAGCACTCAATTATCTCTTCCAAATCGATGAGTATACCCTTTAAGCACAAAGTTATCTCTTGCAAACCATTTTTTCCGTCACCAGTTATACATTAAAAGGGAACAATTGTGCTATTTGCCGAAATAATCTAGAAATACTTATATAGAGTGAATTTTTACGATGCTATGAAACTGGAATAAATGAGCTTTTCCATGGGTATTCTCGCGGATCTAGGAGCGCCAAAGGTGTTTACTCAAACCTCTTCGACAAAAAATTACACTATATATATGATACATTTTTTTTATTTCTATTTTTAGCTTATATATATATAGATAGAAAGAGAGAGAGAGAGAGAATCCTCTAAACGCCAGAGATTGACTTAGTGGTTTAGGGGATTCAATTTTTCACTTTGAGGTTGCAAGTTGAAAACTGAAGCGCACAATCAAATTCATTACGAGATACCAATTTTCAACTCAATGGATCTTTCCTTTGTCAAAAGTAGGAAATAGAGGATACATTTTTGAAAAAACGTGCTCAATCCATTTATCCTTGTATATCAAACAAATAATTACGTATGGAGACTACAAATTATTGAGGACGAATCATATACATTGAAATTGTATCATCGAGGCCATAGCAACCATGCCAACTAAGTACACTTCGTTTGTATGGTAAGAAAGTTTTCTTCTTCATCTCTTTTAACACGTCCCTCTTCATCTTGTAATGCAACTCATGAGCCGAAATTGGCCCCGTCCTCCTCCTTCTCGAGCTCAATCCCACCTTCTTAACATCTTCTTGACGCAATTTCTTCACCAATGCATACTTGTTTAACTCTTCCGTACTGCTACTCACTCGACTCTCAGAAGCACTTCTAAACAACAATAAGTCCTTCAATTTCCATGAGTTCCATAGTGATATCAACGATGAAACAGAGGACTCTGCTTCTGTTCTTTCTGTATTAATACTTTCATCATTTTCATCAATTAACAACAGATCTGCAACTCTCATTGGAGACAATGATCTCGTTGCTTTGTGACTCCTGGATCCTGAAGAACTCAATTTAGAATGTTGATTTCTTTCCCTTCCACGACCATCGTCATCTCTCAGTTCATTCGCTTCTGCAATTGATTCAATTTCCTTCTCCTTTTGTTTGGACTCAAATGATAGTACTGGCTTTGGCTTGATCTTTCCACCATCAAATAGCTCGTCAGCTGCTGTTACTGAACTTTTCTCCATTTCATGTCCGCTAAATTCAAAAGCGTAACCATTTGTATCATCATAAACCACATCATCATTAGTGTCTCGGTAAAGGGTGGAGATACGGGTAGGGCTAGTGGGGGTACTGAAAAAGAGTGTTGTTCCAAAATATTGAGGACTTGAAGGTGCACTTATATAAGGAGAAGTACAAGCACTGTCAAAGTTGAAATCTGTCATTTCTGTCATCATTTGATTTATGTACAAGATATTATGGGCTATTCAGTTTGGTGAAAGAATGGGAAATTTAGTTTGAGAAAAGTGGAGAAGAGAGTGATTTATATAGAGTACAGGGAGAAAATTGAAGGAAATGTGTCTTTTAAGTCTTGAACGAAGGAATTGTGACATTGACCAACTTAAAGGGTCAAACATAATTAAAAAACTTGATTAGATTAATTATGGACTTGATTAATATTTTCCAAACTTTTTAATCTTTTCAAAAATACAAATTAACCCACACCCACAAAACTTCCCTCTCTGCAAATCAATCTCTCTTCTCTCTTTCTCTCGATAGTTTCTCTCTCTAACTTCTCACAACCAACAACTTTTCAAATTTCTCCCTTCAATCTTGTGCAACTTCAACCTCTGGCAATAAATAGTTTTGAGTTCTTGCCCGTTCCTTTTTTACTTTCAACCGTCAGTCGACGTGACAACATTCTCCGGCGACAACAACTTTGGGTTCTTCATCGTTTCTTTTCGATTTTCACAGGTAAAAAATTAGGGTTTTTAAGTTATGTCGAAAACGAGGAACTTGATTTGTTGGTGTTTGTTATTTTTTTATGTTTTTTGTTATTTTTTTTAATATTTGTTATTTTTTAGTTGAATTTCTCATATGGATGTATCTGCTACTGCTGTTTTTTAACAATGGATAAAACATGTAACGTGAATCCAACAGATGAGTAATCTGTTGCAACATATATGACTAATATGTTGCACAGATTAGTAATCTGTTGCTACATATATGACTAATATGTTGCGCAGATTAGTAATCTGTTGCAACATATATGACTAATCTGTTGCGCAGATTAGTGCTATGTTGCAACATATATGACTAATCTGTTGCAACATATATGACTAACTTGTTGCAACAAATGAGTAATTTGTTGCAACATATATGACTAATCTGTTGCAACATATATGACTAATTTATTGCAAAAAATGAGTAATTTATTGCAACATATTTGACTAATTTGTTGCAACAAATGAGTAATCTGTTGCAACATATATGACTAATCTGTTGCAACAGATTACTCATCTATTGGATTTGTTTTATAGTGTTGTAACATGAATCCAACATATGGGTCATCTGTTGCAATAGATTAGTCATATATTGCAACAGATTACTCATTTGTTGCAATAGATGTCTTATATGTTGGATTCATGTTGTAGGTTCTATCTATTGTAGTAGTAGCAGATACACCAAATAAGAAATTCAACAAAAATCATAATTTTACTTACAAAATAAGCTATGAAGTAATAATGTTCAAGTGATATATGAACAAAATTTGACCTAAAAAATATTTCAAAAATTTCAACAGGGGCACAACGAATAAGTAAAACACATGAAAAATTTCATGAAACAAGTAAAGAAGACAAAAATAATATACCATACATCAAATGCAAAAGGATCAAGGGGACAAACGTTTGAGATCTCCTAAAAACGTTTAAGTTTTCTAGTATTTTAATTGCTTTCTAATAGTTGACCCATCTGTTACAACAGATTTTCTATCTGTTTGATAATTTTCAGCAAATGAATCATCTGATGCAACATATTAGTCATCTGTTGATTCAAATTAAGCAATTATAAGTAATAACTAAATTGATTTAGCTAAAATTAAAGATGTCTCTACACAATGTGACAAACATTTGTGTTCTAAAAATATTTGATTTCCCTAGTATTTTAATTATTTTTCAACAGATTATTTATTTGTTGCAACAAGTTAGTCATCTATTGCAACAGATGTTTATAATAGGTTAGTCATTTGTTTATTCAAATTAAGCAACTATTAATAATAACTAAATTAATTTAATTAAAATTGAAGACAAGTCTTTAATACAAGACCTTAGACAAGGGGACAAATGTTTGAGTTCTCCTAAAAATATTTGAGCTTTAGTATTGAAAATTATTTTTCAACATATATCTTGTTTATTTAATAATTTCCAATAGATGAGTCATATGTTGCAACAATTTAGTCATCTGTTGCAACAGATGTCTATATTTATTTGATAATTTTCAATAGATGAGTTAGCTATTGCAACAGGTTAGTCATCTGTTGCAATAGATGTCTATATCTGCTTAGTTATTTTCAACAAATGTCTTTAACTGTTTGTTTTTTTCCAACAGATTACTCATCTATTGCAACATGTTATTCATCTATAAGCCATTATTAGTAATAATTAATTGATTTAACTAAAATAAAATATGAATTAATAAGTTCAATTACAGTTTCAATTAATCTCATGGTAATTATACGATCATCTAAGTATGTTCGTCCTGAGTAGAGTGATCAATTGACCAATTTTATTTAAAATGATTCAAACTAATCCATCATTAGAAATAACTATATTTATTTAACTAAAATTATAGATGAATTAGTAAGTTCAAATACGATTTCAATTAATTTCATGGTAAAAATGGTGTATTGATAAATGATGATTTGTTATTATTTCTATTGAATAAATCTTGCTATTGATTTATTTTTTCAACAAATAAACAATCTGTTGCAACAGATGGACCATATGTTGCAAAAATGAATCAATTACTCCAACAGATGAGTCATATGTTGCAACAGAAGGGTCATCTATTGTAACAGATGGACCATATATTGCAACAAACAGATCATCTGTTGGAAGAACTCAAGGGTCATGACTTTTTGATCATTTAATAAAAAAAATGATTCGTAAATAAATAATATAAAAAAAATATGATAAACACAATTTTGTAGCTATTTAATTTAAATAACTAAAATACCAAAAAATGAAAAGTTATGACTTTTCACCTTTTTTGTATTTAAATTTTTTTAATTTAAATAATCGAAAAGTCACCAAGTTCGATTTAATTAAGAGATATAATTATTAAAAAAGAGGTGAACAGTCGTGATTTTTTGCCTAACACACTGCACTACTCACTCATTCAATCTTTTATAAATAGGTCTCCTCAGCTCTATCTCTTGCATCTTGTATTGCATAAAACCGTCATTATATCTTCAATCACTTCTCTTTCAAAAATAAATTTCTTGTTCGTCCGTTGAGGTATGCTTTATTTTCTTGTTCTAATATGAAAACTATTAACATGCATCTATTTTCTAGTTAAGTTTCACATTTTTTTAAACTACCTGTTGGTACTATTTGTGGTTTAGTGTTTTACGTTATTTGTTCATGCATGTTCTAGATATGACTGATCTGATTTGGTACATGGCGATTCTGATTGACGCCGTGTAGGAACTTGAAAGATGGTTCATGAACTCGAGTGAGAGTTGGGCGCCGCGACAGCAAGGGTGCTTCGTGGGATTCAAAGGCTGAGGGGTCTGTTGCCCAATGGATTTTCGATTGACAATAATAATAATAATAATAATAATAATTAGGTTATTAATTTTTTTATCATTTGTAATTTATTTTATCGGATCTACCTAATGTTGTAAATATTTTTTATGTAATGAATGAGAAAATCTTTATTTGATCGACTGAGTTTATTTTTTTTTCATTCTGCCTATTTTTTAAGATGTTGAGAGGTGTGGGTTTTTGAGCATTCGGGAGAGGAAAGAGTCAATTACAAGAAAGAAAGTATTTAGTTGAGACCAAGGTCATAGACTAAAATTAAATAACAACACAAGATTATTTACTATTACAACAAAATTAAAGATAGATTAATAACAGATAGTCCATCTATTGCAACAAATGGGTAATCTATTAGAAATGTCCAAGTAGATAAAAACATCTATTGCAACACATTGATCGTCTTTCGCAACAAATTAGTAATATGTTGAAAATGACCAGACAGATAAAGATATCTGTTGCAACAGATTAGTCATCCATTACAACAGATTAGTAATCTGTTGGAAATGACAAATAAATAAAGTCATATGTTGCAACAGATTGGTCATCTGTTGGAAATGACCAACAGATAAAGACATTTGTTACAACAGATGACCAATCTATTGCAACATATGTGTATATATGTTTGATAATTTTCAACAGACGACTCATCTGTTGCAACAAGTTAAATCTGTTGCAATAGGTTATACACTTAAATGATCATGTAATTACTATGAGATTAATTGAAATTGTAATTATTAAATTAATTTAGTTATTACTAATAATGGAATAATTTGAACCATTTCAAATAAAATTAGTCAATTGATCACTCTACTCAAAACGAACACACTAAGATGATCGTGTAATTAATATGAGAATAATTGAAATCGTAATTGAACTTATCAATTCATCTTTAATTTTAGTTAAATCAATGTTGTTATTACTAATAATGTCTTAATTTGAATCATTTAAAATAAAATTGGTCAATTAACACTTTACTCAAGACGAATATACTTAGATGATCATGTAATTACTATGAGATTAATTGAAATCGTAATTAAATTACCAATTCATCTTTAATTTTTGTTAAATAAATTTAGTTATTACTAATAATTGCTTAATTTTAATTATTTCAAATCAAATTGGTCAATTGATCATTCTACTTAAGACGAAACACTTAGTTGATTATGTAATTACTATAAAATTAGTTGAAATTATAAGTGAACTTACTAATTCATCTTTAATTTTAGTTAAATCAATATAGTTATTTCTAATTATGGCTTGGTTTGAATTATTTCAAATAAAATTGATCAATTGATCACTCTACTCAGGACGAACACACTTAGTTGGTCGTATAATTATCATGAGATTAATTCAGATAGTAATTGGACTTATTAATTCTAGTTAAATCAATTTAGTTATTACTAATATAATGGCTTAATATGAATCAGTAGATGACTAAGATGTTGCAAAAGATGAGTAATCTATTGAAAATGATCAAACAAATAAAGACATTTATTACAACAGATTAGTCATCTATTGCAACATATTAGTAATCTGTTGGAAATAACAAACAGATAAAGTCATATGTTGCAACAAATTGGTCATCTATTGGAAATGACCAACAGATAAAGACATTTTTTACAATAGATGACTAATTAGTTGAAACAGTAATTGGACTTATTAATACTAGTTAAATCAATTTAGTTATTACTAATATAATGGCTTAATATGAATCAATATATGACTAAGATATTGCAAAAAAATGAGTAATCTATTGAAAATGACCAAACAAATAAAGACATCTATTGCAACAGATTAGTCATCTATTGCAACAGATTGGTGATCTGTTGGAAATAACAAACAGATAAAGTCATATGTTGCAACAGATTGATCATCAGTTGGAAATGACCAACAGATAAAGACATTTGTTACAACAAATGACTAATCTATTACAACATATGTGTATATTTGTTTGATAATTTTCAACAGATGACTCATTTATTGCAACAGATTAAATCTGTTGCAATAGGTTATACACTTAAATGATCATTTAATTACTATGAGATTAATTAAAATTATAACTATTAAATTAATTTAGCTATTACTAATAATGACTTAATTTGAATCATTTCAAATAAAATTAGTCAATTGATCACTCTACTCAGAACGAACACACTAAGATGATCGTCTAATTAATATGAGAATAATTGAAATCACAATTGAACTTATCAATTCATCTTTAATTTTAGTTAAATGAATGTAGTTATTACTAATAATATCTTAATTTGAATCATTTCAAATAAAATTGGTCAATTAACACTTTACTCAAGACGAATACACTTAGATGATCATGTAATTACTATGAGATTAATTAAAATCATAATTAAATTATCAATTCATCTTTAATTTTAGTTAAATTAATTTAATTATTAATAACAATTGCTTGATTTTAATTATTTCAAATAAAATTGGTCAATTGATCATTCTACTTAAGACGAGACACTTAGTTGATCATGTAATTACTATAAAATTAATTGAAATTGTAAGTCAACTTACTAATTCATCTTCAATTTTAGTTAAATCAATATTGTTATTTCTAATTATGGTTTGGTTTTAATCATTTTAAATAAAATTGGTTAATTGATCACTCTACTCAGGACGAACACACTTAGTTGATAGTGTAATTACGATGAGATTAATTGAAACTGTAATTGAACTTATTAATTCATGTTTAATTCTAGTTAAATAAATTTAGTTATTACTAATATAATGTCTTAATATGAATCAATAGATGACTAACATATTGCAAAAGATGAGTAATCTGTTGAAAATGACATCTGTTGGAAATGACCAAACAGATAAAGACATCTGTTGGAAATGACCAAACAAATAAAGAAATCTATTGGAAATGACCAAACAAATATAGACATATGTTGCAACAGATGACTAACATGTAGCAATAAATGACTCATCTATTGAAAATTATCAAACAAATATAGACATCTATTGCAACAGATGACTAAGTTGTTGCAACTGATGACTCATCTGTTGAAAATTATCAAACATATAGGATATATGTTGGAAAATAATTTAAAATACTAAAGCTCAGATGTTTTTAAGAGAACTCAAATGTTTGTCCCCTTGTCTAAGGTCTTGTCTTTAATTTTAGTTAAATTAATTTAGTTATTACTAATAATTGCTTAATTTGAATTATTTTAAATAAAATTTATCAATTGATCATTCTATTAAGGACGAATACATTAATTGAAATTGTAAGTGGACTTATCAATTTATCTTTAATTTAGTCAAAATCAATTTAGTTATTACTAATAATGACTTAATTTGAATCATTTCAAATAAAATTGGTTGATTGATCACTCTCCTCTAGACGAATACACATAGTTGATCATGTAATTATTATTAGATTAATTAAAATTGTAAGTGAACTTATCAATTCATCTTTAATTTTAGTTATATCAATTTAGTTATTATGAATAATGGCTTAATTTGATTCATTTCAAATAAAATTGGTCAATTAATCACTCTACTCATGACGAATACACTTAGTTGATCATTTAATTACTATGAGATTAATTGAAATTGTAAGTTTATCTTTAATTTTAGTTAAATCAATTTAGTTATTACTAATAATGACTTAATTTGAATTATTTCAAATAAAATTGATCGATTGATCACTCTACTCGGGATGAATATACTTAGTTAATCATGTAATTACGATGAGATTAATTGAAATTGTAAGTGAACTCATTAATTTATGTTTAATTTTAGTTAAATCAACATAGTTATTACTAATAATGGATTAATTTGAATAATTTAAAATAAAATTGGTCAATTAATTATTCTACTAAGGATGAAACACTTAAGTGATCATGTAATTACCGAGATTAATTGAAATCTTAATTGAACTTACTAATTCATCTTTAATTTTTATTAAATCAATATAGTTATTTCTAATAATGGTTTAATTTGAATTATTTCACATAAAATTGGTCAATTAATCATTCTACTCAGTACGAAATACTTGATTGATCATGTAATTACTATGAGATTAATTGAAATCATAATTAAACTTACTAATTCATCTTTAATTTTAGTATCACTATAGTTATTTCTAATGATGACTTGGTTTGAATCATTTCACATAAAATTGGTCAATTGATCACTCTACTCAGGACGAACATACTTAGTTGATCGTGTAATTACCATGAGATTAATTGAAACTGTAATTGAACTTATTAATTCATATTTTATTTTAGTAATCAATTTAGTTATTACTAATAATGACTTAATGTGAATCAATAGATGACTAACATGTTACAACAGATGAGTAATCTGTTGGAAATGATCAAACAAATAAAAACATCTGTTGAAAATAACCAAACAGATATAGACATCTGTTGCAACAAATGACTCATTTGTTGCAACAACTAATTCATTTATTGAAAATTATCAAACAGATATAGACATCTGTTGAAACAGATAACTAAGTTGTTGCAACATATGACTCATCTGTTGGAAATTACTAAATAGATAAAATATGTGTTGAAAAGTAATTTAAACTACTAAAGCTCAAAGGTTTTTTAGGAGAACTCAAACGGTTTCCCCCCTTGTCTTCAATTTTTAGTTAAATTAATTTAATTATTATTAATAATTACTTAATTTGAATCAACAAATCGCTAACCTGTTATAAGCATTTATTGCAACAGATGACTAACTTGTTGCAACAAATAGGTGATCTGTTGGAAAATAATTAAAATACTAGGAAATTCAAACATTTTTAGGAGAACTCAAATGTTTGTCCCATTGTCTTAAAGACTTATATTTAATTTTAGCTAAATCAATTTAGTTATTGCTAATAATACTTAATTTGAATCAACAGATGACTAACATGTTGCAACAGATGATTCATTTGTTGAAAATTATCAAACAGATAGAAAATCTGTTATAATAGATGGGTCATCCATTAGAAAGCAATTAAAATACTATGGAACTTAAATATTTTTAGGAAAACTCAAACGTTTGTCCCCTTAATCCTTTTCATTTGATGTATGATACACTATTTTATCTTCTTTACCTGTTTCATAAAATTTTTCATGTGTTTTACTTATTCGTTGTGCCCTTGTTGAAATTTTTGGAATTTGTTTAGGTAAAATTTTGTTCGTATATCACTTGGGCATTACTTCACAGGTGATTTTGTAAGTATAATTATCATTTTTGTTGAATTTTTTATTTGGTATATCTGCTACTGCTACAATGGATAGAACCTGCAACATGAATCCAACATATGAGTCATTTGTTGTAACAAGCGAGTAATTTGTTGCAACATATGACTAATATGTTGCAACAGATAACCCATATGTTGGATTCATGTTACAACACTATAATACGAATCCAATAGATGAGTAATCTGTTGCAACAGATTAGTCATATATGTTGCAACAGATTACTCTTCTGTTGCAACAAATTAGTCAATATGTTGCAACATATTAGTTAATATGTTGCAACAGATTAGTTAATATAGTGCAACATATTACTCATCTATGCAACAGATTAGTCATATATGTAGCAACAAATTACTCATCTGTGCAACATATTACTCATCTGTTGGATTCACGTTACATGTTTTATATATTATTGAAAAATAGCAGTAGCAGATACACTCAGATGAGAAATTCAACTAAAAATTATAATTTTACTTACTAAAATCACCTATAAGTAATTCTCAAGTGATCTATGAATAAAATTTGACCTAAAAAAATTTGATCAAGTAGCAATAGTAGCGGTAACAACAATGTTCAGCAACAAGAAGATGATGATGATGATGATGATGAACAAGAAGAGATGATAATGAAGAACAAGACAATGATAATGAAGAATAATATGATGAATAAAGCAACAACAATGAACAACAAATATCACGAAGAGAGAGAAAACTCCAATAAATGAGAAGAGAGAGAAACGTGCCTTTTTTTCCATCCATTTCTAATTATATTAGGTTTTACATTGGATCAAAGTGTAAATTAAAAAACTTGTGGGTTATTTTCAAACTTTTCTTATTTTCTTAATCCTTACTAAAGTAATTGTCACCTCCACTCACCCCTCATTTTAAAACTCTTTTGTCACCTAGAGCCCAAAGCCCCGAGTATAGGAGTAGAAAAATACATAGAAATGCAGGGAAGAAGAGTGGAAGTTAAGAAAGAGCTAGGAAAGTGAACGATTTGACTTTAATTAGAGATATATTAATTGATATTAATATTTTAATTTTCTTTTGGAGATTAACCACAAAAGAAATTGCACGTGAGATTTAGGGTGTGTTTGGTACGAGGAAAATGTTTGGTATTTTATTACTTATGTTTTCTTGAGTCTAACATAAACAAATATATATATATGCAATTATCATTTAATAAACAAGTAGTATTACTATTTGTATGTCAAATTTATCATTTGTATTTGTAAGTAAATATGTATCATTTGATACAAATGTAACACTTGTATTTATGTAATTTATTATTTTTATTTGTATTGCTCAATTTGTATCAGTAAAATACAATTCGTATCAATGAATATAGAAAGATGAATAACAATACTTTTACACTTGTTTAAAAATAAAAATGATGCAGACAACTACAGATTAAAACACAAATAAATAAAATTATAAATACAAATACAATATGCGATCAACTTAAAAATATAAATACAAAATAGTTCTTTCAGAATACAAGAGTATCGACAATAATATAATATTAATATAAATACAAATAAAATAAAATAAAATAAAATAAAATAAAAAATACAAATACAATTTGCAGTTAACTATAAAATATAAATGGAAAATAATTTTTTAAATACAAGTGCGGGTTGTATAAAATAAAAAAGATGATGTGAACTATAAAATACAAATATAAGTGTAAACTATAACATATATACAAATACAAATGTGAACTATAAAATTCAAATACAATTATATCAAAGAATACAAAAATATAAATAAAGGTGTAAATACAATAAACGATTGTGTTATTTTCATTATTATCCATGATTTGTATTCGACGTAGCCATGTTTTTTAATAATATAAAAAAAGATATAAAATAGAAAGAAAAAAATATTAAAAAATAAAAGATAAAAAAGAAGAAGAAGAAAGAGAAGTAGAAGAGTAAAAGAAGGGAAAGAAAAAAGAAGAAGAAGAAGGAAAACAAAAATAGGAAACGAAAAATAATAAAAATAAAAAGAAAATGGAAAAGTGATAAAAAAGAAATAGAACTTATAGATAAAATAGTAAAAAAAAATAAAAAAAAAAGCAAAAAGAAAGATACACAAAAAACAAAAATAAGAAAAAAAGAAAGAAAAAAATGAGAATAAAGACAAAAAAACCGAGAAAAAATCAATAAAGAAAAAAACAATAGAAGCTAAAAAAGAGGGGGATATGAAAAAGTAAAAAAAACAATAGAAAAAAATAAAAAATAAAATGATGAAAAAATGAAAAAAAAAAAAAAGATAGAAAAGGGGCCAGAGATATAATAGAGAGAGAGAATAACGAACCACTAAAATATTGTGTTTTTTACTCTAAGAAAAAGACAATGTCACACCCGTTATTCGCTCGAGGTATTTTTCCAATTAAAGTTACGATTTTGAATAGGGATTATTTTTATCATTTTTAGAGTCGTCACTTGAAATTGAGTTATGGTGTTCCAAGTCACCTTATCGAATCCCTAATCAAAAGGAAATGACTCTTTATTGACCTGCGAAAACAGAAGACCGGGTAAGAAATTTTGTTGACCGAGGGGAAGGTTTGAGGCACCCCTCGAGTCCCGTGATTCTAGCCAGTCGCTTTATTGATTTATACTTAACTTAAACTATTTGAAAAAAATCATGTTAAGGCCTAAATTGCTTATTTTTTATTATATCGAAAATATCTGTTTATACTTCTTATATTAAATAAATCGGTGAAAGTTAATTTTAGAAAAAATATCTACCAAAGTGCATTATTGCATCCTTGAAAAAAAAAATCTTTTTAAATATATCACGAAAAGATGTGTACGACATTCTTGATTGAGACACATATTTTACAAACATGTAACAATTTATTTTTTAAAACATTAATTTATCTTTTGTAAACTTGTAACAATTTATCTGTTGGAAATGCTACTTAATCTTAATGGTAAACTAAATAATATTTAATTGAGACAGTTAACTAATTCAAAAAAAAAAAAATAGCACAATTTATAAATGACATTGAAATAAAAATAAAAATAATAATAATAATAAATAAAATAAGAAAGAAAGACATAAAACTACTTGAATTTTGCTAATTGTATTCCATTTTTTCATTCCGTTCGGTCTCTGTTTCTTTTACTCTTTTCCCCATATATTTTTTATTGCCTAACTTCTTCTTCTTTTTTAATAAATTTTTTATGTGTTTATCTAAATATATATCCATCTCACTGTAGTTTTTCTTATAGGGATGTTTAGGGTAATAAAAATGTGTGCATGTGTGTGTGCATTTTTTTTTTTATCTTTGCATGCACGCATGCATGGATCTTGTGTTGGGATTTATCATAATTAGTTCTTAATTATACATAAACTTAACGAAACTTTACAATTTTTTAATATTATTAACTTTTAAAAATATAACATTCGAAATTCAAAATCAACATAATTAATATTATTTCAAATCAACAACGAGTCATAAATAAAGACATGAGCACCAACTACATAATAGTGATAAATTAGACACACAGAATAATATAAAAAGTCATTCTAATAACTTCATTCATGATTTCATTCACAATTAAACTTATAAAAATAAATAGCATGAATTTAATAAGAACCTGTAAGATTGAACTAATCAAAAAAAACACAAACAACGTCCGGAAACTCGAACGAAAACCTCACAACTTTGACCCTTTTTTGTCCGTGTGTATATGGTACAGTGAGTAGAGAAAGATGGTGTATCAATGTTATTGGTTGAAGAAAAATGCTTGAGGGAATCTTAATTATCAAAATAGGTGTTTGTCATTTTTTTTTAATTGTTTTCTCTCCTGTTTCTTTTTGTTTTGTAATGCAGGCAATATATTGCATGCCTCTTTTTCGTTCCTTCTCCTTCTCTTAGTATTTTCTTTCTTTGGTTGTCTTTTTTTTGTTTAATCGTTGTCCTCCCATTTGGTTTTTGTCTGTGTGTGTCTTATATAAGTATGTAGGATTGGAAAGTTGAGAGAGTTGGAGGAAAAGGTGGGAGTGGTTGGGATAGTTTAGGATAAGATATGATTTTTTTTTTCTAAATCTTTTTTTTTTCTCTTTTTTTCTTTATTTTTAAAGAAGATAATAATAATAACAAATAAAAATAATAAATAAATAAAATAACAATAATAATAAAAATAACATAATAATAACTAATTAGTTTTTATATTTAAGAAAATACAATAAAAGTTTAAAAATAGCTAAAACTAAATATAATTAAGATAGTACTAAAACTACTAACTTATTTGTTTAAAATTGAAAAAGAAAATATTTTATATAATTTTTGCATTATTTTTTAAAAATTAGAATAAAATAAAATAAAACATCTCAAAATTAACTTTATTTTTTAACTAAAAATTTATTAAAATAAAAATAAGAATTTAAATAATATTAGACCAAATATAAATATTTAATATCGAAAAATATATATATTAAACTCGGGGAGGGTCAAAATCACGTGTCAACATTTTGACCCTCTTTGTTAGAAATCTCGAAGAGTTTTCATACAAAGAAGTAGACAATGAGATGATTTTTGACCCTCCGATTATTCTAAAAGTAAAGATAAAATAAATTAAAATAAAAGATGTGATCGAGTCCTGGTTTTGGACCGCCTACATATCCCGAATTTTAAGAAAATCAGGTCACATGTAGTTCAAAGGTGACATGGTGAGAGAATAAGTTAGACGTTGAGTGAGATTCTGTTCGAGTTTTCGGTTAACGACTTCTGCTTTTTACATTCAAATAACTAACAAAAATGAAAAATGAAAAATACAAATACAAAATGCAATTTCTCTGAAATTTTGATTTGAATCTTCATGACTTGAATTTAAAAATTCACCCTATTCTTCAGGCGAGCACCTGACTTGCAACTGATAATGTTCACCCTATTCTTCAGGCGGGCTCCTGATTGTTATTTCTTCACCCTATTCTTTAGGCGGGCTCCTGGCTTATTTTTCCTTTCACCCCATTCTTCAGGCGGGCTCATGGACTTTATTTTTCTTCACCCTGTTCTTCAGGCGGGTTCCTGGAATTTCTTTTACTTCACCCTGTTCTTCAGGCAGGCTCCTGGACTTTCTTTTTCTGCACTCTGTTCTTCAGACGGGCTCCTGAACTTTCTATTTTTCACCCTATTCTTCAAGCGGGCTCCTGAACTTATTTTTCTTCACCCTATTCTTCAGGCGAGCTCCTGGACTTTCTTTTTCTTTATCCTGTTCTTCAGGCGGGCTCCTGGACTTTTTTTTTTCTTCACCCTGTTCTTCAGGCGGGCTCCTGGACTTATTTTTCTTCACCTTGTTCTTCAGGCGGGCTCCTGGACTTATTTCTTTTCACCCTGTTCTTCAGGCGGGCTCCTGGACTTTCTTTTTCTTCACCTTGTTCTTCAGGCGGGCTCCTGAATTTTCTTTTTCTTCACTCTGTTCTTCAGGTGGGCTCCTGAACTTATTTTTCTTCACCCTGTTCTTCAGGCGGGCTCCTGGACTTATTTTTTCTGATTTTTCAAATATGTTTCTGTACTTAAAATAAAAGGTAAAATAGAAAAATAACATCTCATTCTTCAGGAGAGTTCTGGACATAAAATAAATTCCCATTCTTCAGGAGGGTCCTGAGCAAAAAGAAAATTTTCATTCTTCAGGAGGGTCCTGAGCAAAAAGTAAATTCCCTTTCTTCAGGAGGATCCTGAGCAAAAAGTAAATTCACATTCTTCAAGAGGGTCCTGTTCAAAAAATAAATTTCCATTCTTCAGGAGGGTCTTATGCAAAAATAAATTTCTAATAAACACGAACCAAATTTTTTCCCCAGTTTACACTAGAAAATTTTGTGAGCATCATCAGATCACAATTTTTGAAAAATACAGTAAAGAGGGTGAATCAAGGCCCTGCTAAAGAAATATGTCTCTTCAGAGTAAAACTGATGACCAAAATTAGAAAGTCCGTCTCCTAACACATGAAACTTAAATCACCTAGATAAGGAAGTGCGTCTCCTAGGGGTTAAATGAAATGACTCAACTAGAAAGTACGTCTTCTAGGAGTGAATGTTAAAGTTAGGAAGTGCGTTACCTAACAAATGAAAACTGACATACCCTGACTAGGAAGTGCGTCTCTTAGGGGTTAAATGAAATGACTCGACTAGAAAGTGTGTCTTCTAGGAATTAAATGAAATGAATCAACTAGAAAATGCATCTTCTAGGAGTGAATGTTCAAGTTAGGAAGAGCATTACCTAACAAACGAAACTTGAATTATTCAGACTAGGAAGCGCGTCTCCTAGGGGTTAAATGGAAAGACTCGACTAGAAAATGTGTCTTCTAGGAGTACTGATTCAAGATAGGAAGTGTGTCACCTAACACGTGAAACTTAAATTACCCAAACAAGGAAATGCGTCTCCTAGGGGTTAAATGGAATGACTCGGCTAGAAAGTGTGTCTTCTAGGAATAAATATTGATGAGTTTTACCATGATTGTAATTACTAAACATGTGTAGCAATATTGCCTCTTGTATTTTCAAAAGTGAGGAATTGCATCTTTTGATATTTAGGCTTTGAAGCCCTTGATTTGAAGGTAACATGTGTTTTTGTTTCATACAAAGAATTTTTTTTTAATTTTAAAACACGGTGGTTGATTTGTGGCTTTAGCTTTCAAGGTAATAGCTCTTGCACTTTTCATACTCAGCTCTATTTTAAATCATTGATAAGTATCGTTGACTTGTCGTAGTCCTGACCCCTAATTCTGATTATTGAAACTCTTGACTGAAATCATATTTCTCTTGAATGATGCCTCTATATTTAGCTTCTAATGCACTTTTATATTCTTATGAGTCCAAAAAAAAACTATCAGATGACAAGCATTCTCGAGTACCTTATTTTATTTTTGAAACACGTCATCTTTGTGTGTTGGCCCTTTGTCTTGCTTTGCTCAACTGAAGGAGTTGGTAGCAAGTTTTGAAGTCCTTTCTCACTTGTCTTGACATAAATTTGACTAAAAAATATGTGAAATGTGAAAATAGTGATTTTTCTTTTGACCACAAAGACACAAAAATAAAATAAAAAATAAAAATAACAAAAAGAAGAGAAAAAGACAATAGACATCTTTTTTTTTCAAAAATGTCAAAAAGAAAATTTTATCTGGGTGTGGAGATGATTCGAGTGATTATGACATGCATTTCGAATTAAACAACCTGATCTACCCAAACTAATCACTATCAACTTTTGCCCACTCATTGAATTTGAAATGGGGTCATTCTTGAACATGCTCCCTCTAGATTACAATCCTTCTTCGGCTAGTGGCACCTCAATGGATTTTCACCAAAGAGCCTATCTCATTTTCCTTTCTTTCTCAACTCACCGTCGCCTTATGGTGTCCATGAGGATTTTCACCAATAAGACTCTCTCATTTTTTATTATTCTCACAACTCACTATTGCTTTATGGTGCCCATGAGGGTCTTGACCCATAATACTCTCATTTTTATTGAACTCACAACTTACTATCACATTATGGTGCCCACAATATGAAACCTCATATACCCATACATGCTTAGACTTGATATTCTCAAAGATTGATCTGAAGGTCTTTCTTTGATTGTATCTTGGCTTTTAGATAGGGTAAGAAAGAATGGACGACATGAGGCTAAAAAATATACATGACATTAGGTGAAGCATACAACTTTTGAAATCGACTCTTAAGGAAATAAATTTTTTCCCCAATTTTATTTCATACTGGGTAATTAAATTTTTTACTTGATTGGACCGAACCCCAGAGTAGGGCTGCCTACGTATCTTGTCATAGCAAGAATCAGGTCAAACATAGTTCAAGCATCTTGTTCTTTTGCTTGATATTCTTTTCTTTTTCTTGACTTTTCTCTCTTCTTTTTTTAGAGATTTTTTTCAACTCTATTTTTTTCTGACACTTTTCTGACTCTATTTTTTTTCTTGACACTTTTTTTTTATTTTTTTCAGACTCTATTTTGATTTCAAAAGAGGTTTATGAAAGAAAATAAAATTCAAGCACAAAGGGGATAACAAAGGATGACGCAACATTTGGATAAAAGAATGAAATGTCTTCGTCATATCAATCCTTAAAAACACAAGTACATAACATGTAATCTGATAGTAGAACATGAAGATCATACGCATCTTTTTCAACATTGATCATGACTAAGCTCATGAACGTGCGTCACTTCTTTTAAACTTGTGAAATATACATGTCCACTTATATTGTACTTTTTTCTCATTGTACTTTTTTCTCGATGGGTGACTCATGCCCTTTTGGAGCTAACTTCCTTTTGCTTTTCTTGATAGTCTATACTATATATCTTCCGATCGACCCTATTCAAAACTCTCTAATTGAATCTTCTAATCGATAATCAAGTTATTTTTTGATTCACAAAGTGATTGCCTCAATACATTCAAGTGAGGCTGTAACTATGTCCCCAAATACCTGAACGCTTACTTATTTTCTTAGATGTTTTTTTCTTTCAACTATATCTTCTTGGTCAAATGTTTCAGGATTAGACTGGGATTAAAGATCATTCTGTGAATTCAACATGCATATCACATCACCAGAATTATCATAAAAAAGCTCTCTAAAGAAAAGAAAGACAATCAAACAATATATACTAAAAAAATAAAAGGTACACATTTTTTGACAGAAATATAGAAAGGTTAGAATAGAAATGATAATAAAATAAGACAATATAGATCCTGAATTACAACCCTAAAATAATTCGGGTAGTGGAAAGAAAAATAAAACAGACTACCAAAACTCCTTCCTCATGGAGAGCGGAGCGACTTTTAAATTGCCGAACTTAATATATTAGTCACTGATTTGCACATTGGCCTTAATGGAGTCTCCACAATCATTGCAACATCATCGTTTTTTCCTATTTTTTCCCCAATTATTCTGAATTTATCACCGTCAAACTCTCTCCAAAGTAAATCATCAACAATTTCTCTTTCCCCCTACTCTTCTTAATTGATTACAAAACCTTTTCAGATGAGCCAAAGTATCACCATGACCCTCGTACATGTCCAACTTTGGTGTTTTGGACTCTAGAGGCAAGTGAACATTGTGAAACATGTACAAATCCTTGTAAGGAACTCTCTTTTTCACTCTCAGTATTTGCGTGTTTCTCATATTTTGCTTCAAATTTTTCACTTTACAGGTCATTTCTTCTTATTCCTCATTTCTAACAATCTACACCACCTCATCTCAGACCCTATACCATTTTTTATGGGTCATCTTGCTTGTTATTTGGACCTGATATTGTATGGGTGAGATGCCAATTTAGCCACAAACCAATTACCTTAGTACTATTTTGATTTTGGAGAAAACTAATGTGTTAGAGTTCAAATTTGTTTTTAAAGACCACTGAATTCATGAAGGACTGCCTACGTATCTCATTAAGATGAGAATCAGGTGTGCGTAGTTTGTAAAAATTATGTCGTACAAAACTCAGCCTCAAGACTCCTAAAGGTTCAGGGCTGTTAAGATTTATTTATATTTTTTATTTTGTAAAAACTTAGTCTCATGATCCCTAAAGATTCAGGGCTATTAAAATATATAAAAATTGGACTTGAGGATTAGAAAAATGAAAGTAATCATATTTTCAAAATATTCCTCAATAAATCTATGAGTAATTTTTCAAAAGATAGGGTCGTACCCCGAAAAGGGCTTCCTACGTATCCCGCTAAAGAGTGAGAATCAGACCCTCGTAGTTCATAAAGATTGTAAAATTATGTTGTTGTATATTTAAATATTTTATTTCTTTTAAAAATAATTTTTTAGAAAAAAAAAATTCACTAAATTTAAGGATAATTTAATCTCTTGCATTTTAAAGTTGCCTAAAGCCGGTCAACAAACAATTAGTCTTCCAAACAAATGTCAAAGAGCACGTAGGATGCACAAGTTGGTCTTTATAAATTAGGTCACCTGTCCTAGACAGACCCGGTCCCTGTGTCGAGTCCCACTAAGTCAAATGCATATGATGCAAATAAAGCGGAACTTAATAGGGATAACCAGATTCTGAGTTTTCAATTTTTCTAAGTTTAAGCCTAATAGGGATAGGTGTCTAGACTGGCTTACCCGAGCGGACACTCGAGCCGGTGAGGGACAACTTGATCGGTAGCAAGGCAACACCGCCTTCGTTGCCGATTCGAACCCTGCCTAACATGTGTGACTATAATCCTTCACCAGGTGTCTTGACACTCCGGCTATCTTAAAAAGAAAGTAGGATGCATGTGTTGCATTCCTTTTATCCTATTTCAGAGACTCAGAGGGGGTGCGCAAGAAAAGACAGTATATAATACAGTTCAATCAATATTAAAGCGGTAAATAAGCGACAAGTAGCACATAAGGCCAACAAACACAATACCAATAGTAATTAAAGCAAGTATAAGTCAATATAAAAAGCTCAAATTCTTATTATTCCTCAGTGGAGTTGTCAGAGATGTCACACTCTTTTTTTCCTCGAGGTCCGAGTCAAAGAATTTTTTCAATTAAAGTGACGGTTTTGACTAGGAATTATTTTTATCATTTTTAGAGTCGCCACTTGGAATTGAGTTATGGTGTTGCAAGTCACCTTATCGAATCCCTAATCAAAAGAAAATGACTCTTTATTGGCCTGTGAAAACAGAAGACCGGATAAGGAATTCTGTTGACTGAGGGGAAGGTGTGAGGCAGCCCTTGAAACCCGTAGTTCTAACACGGTCGCTTTATTGATTTATACTTGACTTAAACTATTTGAAAAAAAAATCATGTTAAGGCCTAAATTGCTTATTTTTTATTATATCGAAATATCTGTTTTGTACTTCTTATATTAAATAAATCGGTGAAAGTTAATTTTAGAAAAAATATCTACCAAGGGGCATTATTGCACCTTGAATTTTTTTTTAATATATCACGGAAAGATGCGTACACCGCATTCTTGATTAAGACACATATTTTAAAAACATACTTAAAATTTGCCTAACATTAAAACATTAATTTATCTTTTGTAAACTTGTAACAATTTATCTGTTCGAAATGCTATTTAATCTTAACGGTAAACTAAGCAATATTTAATTGAGACAATTAACTAATTCGACAAAAATAAATATCACAATTTATAAATGACATTGAAATAAAAATAAAAATAAAAATAATAATAATGATAATAAAAAAAATAATAAATAAAATAAGAAAGAAAGACATAAAACTACTTGGATTATGCTAATTGTATTCCATTTTTTCATTTCGTTCGGTCTCTGTTTCTTTTACTCTTTTTCCCCATATATTTTTTATTGCCTAACTTCTTCTTTTTTTTTAATAAATTTTTTATGTGTTTTTCTAAATCTATATCCATCTCACTGTAGTTTTTCTGAGAGGAATGTTTAGGGTAGTAAAAATGTGTGCATGTGTGTGTGCATTTTTTTTTTAAAAAAAATAAAAATTGCATGCACGCATGCATGGATCTTGTGTTGGGATTTATCATAATTAGTTCTTAACTATACATAAATTTAACGTAACTTTACAATCTTTTAACATTATTAACTTTTTAAAATATAACATTCGAAATTCAAAATCAATACTATTTCAAACCAACAACGAGTCATAAACAAAGACATGAGCACCAACTACATAATATTGATAAATTAGGCACACAGAATAATATAAAAAGTCATTCTAATAACTTCATTCATGATATCATCCACAACTAAACTTATAAAAATAAATAACATGAATTTAATAAGAGCTTGTAAGATTGAACTAGTCAAAGGAAGCACGAACAACGTCCGAAAACTCAAATGAAAACCTCACAACTTCGACCCTTTTTTGTCCGTGTGTATATGGTATTGTGAGTAGAGAAAGATGGTGTATCAATGTTATTGGTTGAAGAAAAATGCTTGAGGGAATCTTAATTATCAAAATGGGTGTTTGTCATTTTTTTTTAATTGTTTTCTCTCCTGTTTCTTTTTGTTTTGTAATTCAGGCATATATATTGCACGCCTCTTTTTCGCTCCTTCTCCTTCTCTTAGTGTTTTCTTTCTTTGGTTATCTTTCTTTTTTTTTACTAAAAATTACCTATATACACAAGTTAAAGTTATATAATTACATTAAATCTCAAATTAATAAAATATTTATATAAATACCAAAATAATTACAAAAATTTCCTTATTTGGTAATTTCTCTCTCCTTAATAGTATACATTCAAAAAAGGCCGTCTTTTCCTTCCTCTTTTTCTCTCCCATTATAAATCTGTTTATCCTCCATTATTCAATCCCTTTTTTCACGCCTAAAATCAAGCAATCATATTTAGAGTTTACCATTGTAAGTTTTCAAACATTAATTGAACTTATTGATTTCATTCATTAATTTATTTATTTTTGAACTTCACCAAATCAGCAAGTCATGGACTTGTTTGAGAAAACAAAGGCAAAAAAAATGGTGATGAATTATCAGAAGCTTCGAAAAATCTCAACTGGGTCATCATCATCAGCAGCAGAGCACAACGGGATGGAACATGCCACGAAAAATGAATCTATTGAACAGAGCACAACGGCTTTTATTCAAACGATTGAATCAACGAATCACTTACTCAATCTTCTGTAAGAATCTAAATCCTAATTATTTGATTATTTAATGTTTGTTTATATTATTCTATTTCTGAAAAGGAATGATCTTGCTTCGTTTTATATTTTTTTAATACTCTTTCAAAGATTCTATTTGTAATATCAAATTCTTCCAATATTCTTGGATCCAACTTTATGTTTCAAAGATTCTATTTTATATGTTTCAGTATTTTGTCTAACTTTATGTTTGTTTTTTGTTGAAACAGACTAGCTTTGTGGTTGTAAAGATAACTGCAATTTGTACATTGAGGCTACTCAAAAGAATAAGTGATTTGCTATGATGGAAAAAAATTACTTATCATCGCATCCAAAGATGTAGATTTTATACATTATACATTACTTTATTTAACACAATTATGTATAATGTAAGTTTTTGTATATATAGAAGAGGCTGTTTTTGTATTAAGTCGAATTATACAATTATAATCTATGAAATTTGTATAAGGTTACATTATACATTCTGATAAGTTTATAGATAAATAATATATAATGTTAATATTTTATATGTATGGTGTAACATTATATATTCTTGAAGTTTTTATTTGAAAGTATAAGATATAATATATCAGGCATTCTACATTAGTTATTTTAGAAGACTAATGTATAATATAAGTCTAATGATATATATTTTCAATATGTTATACATTAGAAGTTTTTATTACATTAGTTGTGTTTTATGTTGTATTTTACAGTTAAAAAGTCTTATTTTTGTATAATTTTTCATTATACCTTCTGTCAAGCTTATAGGTCATACATGTTTAAAGTGAAAAATTTAGATGTGTAATATGACATTATACATTACTGCAGTTTATTTTTAAAATGTATAAATTGCCCTTATACTTATTCTAATGTATAATACAAACCTGAAGATATATATTTTAATATGTTATACATTAAAAGTCCTTATAAGATGCATTTTATGCTTTATATGGTATTATACTGTTAGAAAGTCTTATTTTTGTATAAATTTTCATTATACCTTCTGTCAAGATATATAGGTCATACATGTTTAAGGTGAAAAATTTAGATGTGTAGTATGACATTATACATTACTGCAGTTTATTTTTTAAATATATAAGTTGCCCTCATACATGTGAAATTGTTGTGTATTTTACTTCGATTTTTTTACGAACTTCGTCAATATTCAATTTCATGGCGATCGTAGCAATCACTTTCAAAAAGTTAATACTTTACGAAATAATAATTGCATCACTTTTATAGAATTGATAAATGATTTTCAACTCCTAAATTCCGAAATGACGCAACAATATGGTGATGTTCATATTTTTTTTCCGAGAATTGAAGAAAGATGAAGACAACTTTTTTTTTTTCAAAAACGTCATTAAAAATAAGGAAAACTAATAGTAATGTTTAAGAGTTTTTTTTTAATTTAAATTTCAGTTATTTTATTTAATCATACAAAACATAATTATAGGTAATTAATGGCTTTATTTAAGGGAATGAAAGATTTTATCTGATTACTCTTTCCACGAATGTAGGAGATTATGTTTTATCATCTTACCTTAAATATAGGATTAACTGTTTTATCATACATTCGAGCTATGTATGATGGGCAGCCGAATGTATGAGTATATTTGCGAAATTCGGGAGAGAGAAAACTAGAAGAAATTTTATGTAATTAGTTTCAATAGGTAGGGGTTTATGTTGTTTACCGTATTTTTTAATCGTTGTCCTCCCTTTTGGTTTTTGTTTGTGTGTGTCTTATATAAGTATGTAGGATTGGCAAGTTGAGGGAGTTGCGGAAAAGGTGGGGGTGGTTGGGGTAGTTTAGGATAAGATAAAATTTTCAAATTTTAAATCTTTTTTTTTTAAAGAAGACAATAATAATAACAAATAAAAATAATAAATAAATAAATAAATAAATAAAATAACAATAATAATAAAAATATCATAATAATAACTAATTAATTTTTATATTTAAGAAAATATAATAAAATTTTAAAAATAGTTAAAAATAAATATAATTAAGATAGTACATAGTACTAAAACTACTAACTTATTTGTTTAAAATTTAAAAAGAAAATATTTTTTAAAATTTTTGCATTATTTTTTAAAAATTAGAATAAAATAAAATAAAACATCTCAAAATTAACTTTATTTTTTAACTAAAAATTTATTAAAATAAAAATAAGAATTTAAATAATATTAGACCAAATATAAATATTTAATATCAAAAAATATATATATTAAACTCGGGGAGGATCAAAATCACGTGTCTATAGACAATAGATCATCATTTTTTAAATAAATAGCCCAAGTTTGATATTTTGTCAAAAAATAGCCGGTCGGCTATTTTATTTCAACATTATAGTTATTTCTTAATGTGTAAACAACATAAATCCCCTAGACAATGAAAATAATTACACAAAATCTCTTGTTGTTTTCTCTCTCCCTTTTTTTGCAAACATACTCATACATTCAGTCACATATTATACATTGGTCGAATGTATGATGTAACAGTTAATCCTATATTTAAGGTAAGAGAATCTTTAATTATTTTACAGTTCCTTAATTAAAGGCAGTAATTAGCCAATATTAAGTCATTTATTGATATAACATGTAACTGATATTTGAATTTTAAAATTTTTGTTATACATAATTTTTTTTCCTGTGATTCACAATCTGAATAGCCAAAAAACAACCACTTTCTTCTACACCTGTTCTTCAAAACTACTAAAATCTTCTTCTACATACGTTCTTCAATACTAGTAAAATCACTATGAATATCCCCATATTGTTGCGACATTCTGAAATTTGGAAGTCAGAAATTAATGATACGTCATACAAAAGTGACGCAATAGTAATTTCGATAAATGCGGACGAGTTTGGTCACAACCGCAGGACTTGCGGTGTCTTTCCAAAGGAATCATGAAGAATATAATATGGTTTTCTATGTGCGGATGCTGTGAATGGTTTTGGTTGTATAAATATTTTTTATTAGTTTTTTTTTTTTGAATGCTGGAGCAAGTAATATATATTATTCTTATTGATTATAGATGTTAATTTCTTTAATCAATGATTTATATTAGTATAAAATTTTTATGCTTTTTCCCTATATCATAGTTCGTAACCATATAAGTTGAAGTTAGAACATGATGTAAATGCACATTAACTATGTAACTTACCCTCTATAGGAGTAAGTAATTGTTGAAACACACGGTGTATTAAAATTTTGTACATTAATAGTTAATGTGTAATAAATGTATGATATAGCATTATACGTTTTTAACATGTATGAGGTTAGAAATACAATAACGAAATTTAATTGAATTCAATTTAAAAAAAAAATTATATACAGTATCATTCTAGTAAATTTACGAATGTATAATATGTTTTTATACAGTCAAATCAATGTATAATAAATGTGAGTAAACGTTTGAATGTATAATAAGTTGTTATACATTCAAAGCAATGTATAGTGAAATTGTGTCATTCCAGTAGACTTACGAATATATAATATTTGATTATACATTCGTATCAATGTATGATATAGCATCATACATTATAAATGTGCATGATATTAACAATTTCTATAATCTTTTTACAAGTAATAAACGTTTTACAACATGTATGTTGTTATGTAATACATACGTTTAAAACGTATTAGTCTTTAGTTCAATGTAAGATTCACTTATAAGCAAAGGTACATAACAAGAAACATATTATGTGTTCAAAATATAATGTCAAATTAATTAGTAATATGTTGTTTTAATCATTAACGAATAAGTGAAAGGAAAATTCAATAAGTGAAAGGAAAAACCCCAGTAAATATTTTCTTTGGCTTTGGCCTGTAGTTTCGCCCCCCATAGTTGGTTAAAAAGATAGCGTAATAAGCACCCACAACGCCTAACACTAACAGGTTCATAATTGACCTAGTCCTTTAAGGGCCGTACGAAATCTGAATACATTCCAAACCATCACTATTCAAGATCTATACATAATAAATTCCTTCAATAAAAAATTCAAATTAAAAAAAAGAATTACGCAAAATAATAATCAAAGGGTTTTTTCAATTTGATTTTGTTTTGTTATTGAGAGTGTTTATTTGATTGATTCGGATTTAATTTATTTATTTTTGAAAAAGAAAAAAAAATAATTTTGGGTTTATGAATTCCGAGTAGAGAAAGTGAAATCCGTGGTTAAGGAGAAGTGAAATGGTGATGAAAAAGGGAAGGTAAAATTGGAATTACAACTGCTACTCATAATCATAGATGACATACTAAATAAATAGAGAGAAAAGGTAGCAAGATTTTAGGAGAAAAATATGGAGCATAATTTGGAGCAAAATATGGTTGTTTGGAATGTATAAGAAGGAAGAGAGAGAAAATAAAAAAGGTAGGGATTTAAGTAATTAATTTGAGATTTTTGTAATTTCTTTTTCAACATGGAATGTAATGTAATAAGGCAAAGTTAGCATGCGTATATATGTAATTTTTTGTTTCTTAATTTGGGTCATTTTGGGCTATGTAGTTCAGATATAATATATATATATATATATATATATATATATATATATATATATATATATATATATATATATATATATCATATTGATACAGTTCATGTACAATACTTATACAGTTTCAACTTGTACCATTCAACCTTTTTCTAAAAATATTTTATTTTATTTTTGCTACAAATTTTTTATCTGAAAGATATTCTGCTTTTTTTGTTTGTTTAAAAATAATAAGTAAATATAATTATATAAAAACGGCATAATTGTTATATAGAATATGTATCTAGACAAGATATATGTATAAAAATTGTATAGTTCTATCAAATATGTATATGTATAAAATATATATAAAAAATGTATAGAAAGTGTATAAAAAATTTATAATTGATGTATAAAATGTGTAAAAAAAAATTATATAATTATTGTATAAATTGTGTATCGAAACTATATAAATTTCATATAGAATATTTATATGTATAAGATATGTATAGAAACTGTATAGAACAAGCCAGCAAATTAAAATGGGTAGAAAATGAAATTTGAATTCCATGGCCATTTTTATGGAATTAATTTCAGTCGAGTGGTCATTTGTGTCCTTTTTCCTTTTACTATCCCAATTAATTTTTTAAAATATTGTCAACAACAACAACAATAAATCCAGTATATTCGCACGTAGTGAAGTCTGTGGAGGATAAAATATACGCAGTCCATATTACTATCTCCGAAAAAATAGAGAGGTTGTTTTCGATAGACCTCCGACCTTTAAAGTATTGTTATTTAACTTAAATATGAACTTAAGTTTGCTAGAGTGGGGTGGTGTGATGATGGTGCGAAGGATTGTGAGGCGAGTGGAATACCAATTATGAAACTTGTTTAGTTTACTTACATTAAGAAATTATTTTTTTATTTTAGCAAACTTTTTATTAGAGAATATTTTTTTCAAAAAATTTAACCAATAAAACATCAAAAACTCAGAAAATATTTTATGAAAAATATACTCATACGTATCAAACACACCCTTATATTATTATATTTTGTTGGTTAGGTTAAGGTCAGAGAGATGGTGCTGCTATATAAAATTACCAATAACCCTTAAGTTTTCATTTATTTTAAATATATTTGGGCTTAGGGATGACTTGACATTAATTAATCTTTTTTCTCAATTTAGCAGCTAGCTGACAAGACAAGAAAAGGAAAACAACAAGGGAAATTAGAAGATAGAAATTAATAAAAATCTTATAGCAACCTTTCAGCTAAATTATTATTTTTGTTGTTGTAAAATATAAAGTAAGAACAAAAAGAATGAAGAGAAAAGAGAGTAATTTTTATTTGTCTTGAGAATTTCTTAAGGGGTTCAATTATAATGAAGGAAAATCCCTTTATTTGTAAAGGAAACTAACTTTGTCTCAAAAATTGGGTTTCAAACTTTTTCATAAATAGATATTCATTATATGGTAATACATTTATAACACTCCTTCTTGAATGTCTAATTGATAAATAATGTGTCTCATTAAAATTTTAGTAGAAAAACTTCAATGAAAAAAATCTAGAGAATAAAAAATAGTACACATCTCTAATAATACGCATATATGTTGCCTCATTAAAAACCTGATAAGAAAAATTTAGTGGGCCAAAATCTCGTAAGGAAAAAAGAGTACAACGCGTATTAACTCCCCGTACTAAGAACATCCTTGAATCTTTGCATCTCGATCTCGTGCACCGTCTTCTTGAAAGTTACAGTTGGAAGAGACTTGGTGAATAAATCAATCACATTATCAATTGAATGAATCTGTTGTATGTTAATATCATCATTCGGAGCTAATGTGTATAGAAAACCTTTGACGAAATGTGCTTCATTCTATCTCCTTTTATAAATCCTCCATTAAGTTGTGTTATGCATGCTGCATTATCTTCAAATAAAATTATGGGTATGTTGTTACATTTCAAATCACATTTTTCTCGAATGAAATATATAATGGACCTCAACCACACACACTTTCGGCTTACTTCATGAATAACTATTATCTCAGCATGGTTCGATGAAGTGACTAGGATAAATTGCTTTATAAATTTTCAAGATATGACAGTACTCACACATATATGAACACATACCTTGTTTGAGATCGAGCTTTATGCAGCTTAGATAAATACCCAATATCAACATAACCAATAAGATTGGAACTGCAATCTTTAGAATAAAATAAGCTCATGTATTTGATCTCATTCCGATGTCTTTTAGTAGGAGTAGAACTATATCTTGCTAACAAATTGATCGAAAAGGCTATACCAGGCCTTGTAGTATTTACAAAATATATTAGTATACAAATTGCACTAAAATATGGTACTTCATAACCAATCCAATTCGGTATATTTCTTATTTCAGCAAATAATCTATTGCTTTTGAAAACTCTCCAAGAGTTTCAATAATTTTCAAGTTACAAATTTATGCAGTATAAGGATTATAAATAAGTTTCCCAAAAAATTTTATATGTTTCAAACATTTTGAATCCTTAAAAAGTTTTCATATAAATTTCGTCAAGTGACAATATTCAATATTTCATGCGTGACATCTTCAAGTGTCTGGACTGTAAATCAAATAAGTTTTAAGCTTATCAAGATGCATCCTTTCATGTCACTTGATAAATAATTCTATGTCAGCATGTTTAAATAAACGTAAAATTCAGATCCTCATAATCTTTTATAGTATTGCATCAATATTGTATCAAAAATATTATCGATGATATATCATTTTGTGTCAGTTCACAATGTGGCATAACATTTTGAGATCTCATTACATCTCTATTTTCAGGTACCTAAACCTTTTATAAGATTTCATGAAGTTTTATGCCATAGGCTCTTTAAGAGCACATTGACTCCTTATTACGATCATTTGCTCCTTTTTCCTTTTCAAGAATTATTGCTTTTAGAATCGATTGGTCTACCACACTTTATACATGTAGTAGAGTTTATCCTTCAGACACATCTATTTGGAGCATTTTACAGCTAAATATAATATCATTTTTTGGATCAGCAAATGCTCCTAGCATTTGAACTTGAATTATCTTTTGAATAATGATCATATTGATGATAATTCACAACATATTTCTTAGTTGTTTATTATCTCCTCCTCATGTTAGGAAAACTAACATACATCTCAATTTACTTTAGAGAATTCATATTTATGCATCACTGTATATTCATTAATCATACTCTGCACATCAAAATTATTTGATGGAATAAGTAGTTCCTGACGTTGAACCAACTGAGAGGGAAAAATTAATCATAATTTTTGGTCTAATGCAAACAAATGCTATTGTATGCAATATATCGTACTTTAGATCAACACATGAAGCTTTGTTCTCATAAGCAATGGTTCAACTATTTATTGAAGACATTCAACGTCAAATCAACATTATAAAGATGAATTATCTTAATTATATAATCTGTAAATTATGCTCTTAACTCAATTTATACCGAGCAAGCAAATTTATGAATGCCAACTGCAGATTGACAATAAACACTCATGTGATTATCTTTTATTGATGCATCTTAATATATATCACATAATAGGTGAATGATCCCTTATTCACCTTTTATACTTTTCAGAATTTAGGAAATCCATCCCCAATATTTAATTGGTTTAACCAACTTATCATGAGAACAAGCAATATTAAAAGTTCATGAATTTTTTTTTTTGTTCTTCAATATATGTTTAATACTCAATATGCACATTTTTAGAATGTTGCAATTATTCATTCAATTTATGAACTTTTATACTAGTAAACTTCAAGTTTACCATGACATGTGCCTTTTACTTTAGTAAACTTCTTGTTTACTGTGACATGAATTTTGTATTAATAAACAATAAACTCTTAATTTATTATGGCATGTGATTTCATCATGTTTGGGTAACTTTTCACATTCATAGTTCTTACCGTAGTAACTTGAAAATATTCAATCTTCCAATTATTCTACCTCTTATGGAGGTGGATTGTGATATCTTCACAACTAAAGACACAATCGAATTTATAAATTTTACTAATACATTCACATTCACCCCCAGGATATGAATCTGTATTGAGAACAATCAAAATTTTCATTTCCCAGGAATGAAATATAATTGTGCCTTAAGCGTGTCAAATTATGATGACTTATAGCTTTTTTTTAGATATTGCTACTAAAAGAGCAAATCGAGGCATACATATGATTTACTGCTACCACATTCACTGCAAGGAATAGAGCATATTCAATAGAACAAGTTTAATGATTTTCACCAAATACATATTATTTTGCCTTAGCCATCATTATATCATCAATATGATACATTAAGATTAAAACTCAATGTCTTATCTATATAAAGGTGTCTTAGGCTATAAATCATGGTGCACCGAAACTCTAACCCAATGTCTTACCCTCTTAACGAGATGAGACTTAAATCCATCATCATACCTTTTAATAATATTGTTCTTCATAAACAAACTTAATGAATAAATAATTTCGAACCAATCAGATTCTCTTAGATCTAACGAGCCCAACATATATTTACTTAACATACTTTTTTTTTCTCAAAGTAAAAATAAGAGAACCCAATAGCAACACAGGACAAAATAGCTTACCTCATATTCAAGTAAAACAACGTGGGTCAGCCTTGAATGAAGGAGAATTTTATTGTTGATTATAAATAATAGCAAAACATCCAACAGTGATCTATTATGTGACCAGTAATAATTGGTTATATTCTTTGCGAGAGGCTTGTGTAACCTCGTATTATAAATTAAACTCAGATGGTAGAATCTTGTGATGATAGCATGTTATGAAATATAATCAAGAATAAAAAGAATGGAGAGAAAAGAAAGCGTAATTCTTATTTCTCTTCAGAATTTCTTGAGGGGTTTAATTACAACGAAGAAAAACTTTTTTATTTATAGGAAAAAACTAACTTTATCCCAACAATTAGAATTTTTAATTTTTTCATAAATAGACATTCATTTATGGTAATACATTTATAAGATTTCCTTTTTCTTTTTAGATATTTATTGTCAGTTGAGGAAATTGATAAGTTGATAAGTATTTTTTTCCTGTATAACAACAAAAGAAGAGGTAATGAGAGGCAAGCAACACTATTATTTTCTTCTTGGTCTTTGGATGAAAATTGCACGTGACGTATGAACACTAAAAAAATATATTTGTTAATAAACATGCTCATAGTAGACATTTTTCTTTTTATAGATCATTAATCATTTGGAAGAGTTGACATGGACAAATTTGACAGGCTGCTTATCTAGATTCTAGATGGTCGAATTTTGTTGATTTATTCTTCATTACTATGCAAACACGAATATTAAATGAGATAGATTACACATGATTTTATATTTATTTTCCTGTATAAGAAGAGATATCTATATCTATATCTATATCTATATCTATATCTATATCTATATCTATATCTATATCTATATCTATATCTATATCTATATCTATATCTATAATATAATTAAAAGTGTGAATACCTTTAAAAAAGTAATTTAAATTTTTTGTCCTTTATTAAAACACTATCCTTTAGACAAAATTATTTTGTCACTAATTTTTTAATTTATTATTTAATTATTTTTATTATATTAACTAAACTCCTAAAATATATGGGACTCCGAAAATATATGGCAGGAGAATTAACTAATATTTTCCTTTGTACTGATCAATTAGAAAGATACCCCTAAAATAGCATAGAAAAATACTTCTAAAATAGGATTTTATTAAGAAAATACTTTTATAAATATTGAGATTCGCGTTAAACTAGAAAAGAAACTGATTTACTTATTGGGAAAATATGATTGACGCTCATCTAACTTGATTCAGTTGCATGTCTAGATTGGTGGATGCTTAATTTTCTAACTCTCAACTTCTTCACTATTTTTGTCAACATAATAGAATTTAACGTGTGCGTATATATATATCTTTTTTGTTTTCATTCAATTCATTTTTTAGTGTCAAAATTTCCGCTTAGACAAGAATTATTTTCATCAAAACTGAAGTATTGTGATCGCTATTATATTATTTTGTTATAATTTACAAGTCGTTGATGAATTTACACGTGGTAGATGAATGTCGGTCGGCTTTGAGAATTTTTTTTTAGCTAAAGGTTAGGTTTAATTCTATTGTTTTTATATCTCTGTTTTGATTTTTTTCTTGTGTAAAGATAAAGTTTAGTTGTATTATTTTGATATCTCTATTGTCGTATTATTTTGTTACAATTTATGAGTGGTAGATGAGTGTCGGACGGTTTTGAGAAATTTTTTGTGTAAAGGTTAGATTTAATTATATTATTTTGATGTTTCTATCATCGTATTGTTTTGTTGCAGTTTACAAATGGTAGATGAATATCAATCGGGTTGTTTTTTTGGGAAAGGGTAGGTTTAATTAAATAAATTCTCCAAAAGATGTTGAATTTAATTATTGTATTTATATTCATTATTTAAATAAATATCTTATTTAGTATAATATTTAAACTCAATAAAGTGAGGTACACGCGCAAATCGCGTACACCTAAATTATTATAGTTGAAACAGCTGTAGCATGCTGTTATCGGTCATCATGCATGTTTTAGTTGCTTAAAAGCTGATTTTTTATAGAGGGCCAACTTAAATTTCTCTGTGTTCTCCTCTAGCCTTTTGAAGTACTTCCTATTAATGTGGCTCCGCAAGTATTTTCATTTCTATTATAACTTTACTATATTACCATTAATTAATTATTATAAGTCATTTAAATATTTAAAAATAAATAATATTTGATAACAAAAATAAAATAGACGCAAAATGATAAATTAACTATTGATTTTTTAAACTGAAAAAATAAAATTGGATAACTATTTTCTAAGTTGTGCGGACTCTTCACTTTCGATGTCACACCTGTTTCAAATTCTTCAAAAATACACTTTTTGGGAGAATCCAACACACATCTATCGACATTTTTAAAGAGTCGAGTAACTTAGATTATTTTTAGTATACTGAATAAGTAAAATGGACGAATGAAATAGTAGAAATATACCCAAAATAAAAAAATAATAAATCTTACCTTTAATTAGTTAATTTACCAAGGCATAAATGTATAACTTATTTCAAAGCATAAGTTTAAAATCAAGACATAACAAAAGATGAATAGATCAATAAAAGTATATACAAAAATTGCAATTTCACATATCATCTATTTTTTCTAAGTACAATAAAAATGTTACAAAAAAAAAAGAGAATAAAAAGAAGAGAAAATTACAGAAACTAGCATTCTTAAGACCTTAATTACAATAAATAGCAACACTTTCTTAAAATTACAAGTTATAGCAAAAGTAACAATATTTTAATTATTATATTGAAAAGCATGTGGATTTCACCCTCTTTTTTACCTTTCCCTACTTTCACTCCACTTTTTTCAATTACCTCCCATATTTCACTCCACTTTTTTCAATTTCTTTTCTTTTTAAAAAAAATTGTGTTCCATCAAATAAGGTAAGTTGATATTTATCAAACTACCATTTAAACCATTATTTTTATCTTTTTTCTTTCATTAAACTACAAAATTAATTTAACATCTTAAATTAGTATTCAACTACCTACAAACATCATTGCATAAGCAGAGACAAATCAATAATAATAATGGCAGTTTTAATTAAATTTGTAGTAGAAATTCATACTGAAAATCTCTCATTCTCTCAAAAATTTTTGTGGCCTACGGTAGTGATATGTAAGTCATTTTTTCCTACTAATTTATGATTTTTGGACTTCTAAAAATATCGACAGATACGTGTGAATTTTGTATACATTTTAAAAGATATAATTATACCATAACAATTTTAAAGAGTCCTACTAATATAGCGAGTTAATTAGTAGCCTAAGTAATCTTGCTTACAGTATTTGCATGTTATATTTTCATATAATTTATATTTTTTTTGTATTTTTTCTTCATCCGTCTTCTTTATTTTAATTTTTATTTTTATTTTTTTGGGGAGGGAGGGAGGTTGTGATTTTTTTTTGTTGAAAGATTGTGGGTTTTTGTGTTAAGTTGATCTCTACTCCTATTCAGTTGGACAGAGAAGTTGACATAGAAGAGGTGAGATTGAAGCATTGTGACGAGGCAAAAAATATTGAGAAAATCATGAAACGGAAAACATTGAGAAAACCTTCTTCTCCAAAATCCCAAAAAGTGCAAAAATAAGTGAAAAAGAGGAAGTAAAACGAAAAGGAAGAATATGTATTTTTCCAGTTGTGCATATGTTATGTATTTATGAGTAATGCATATGTATTTTTTCAGTTATGCATATATATTTATAAATAGTATATATATATATTACCAGATTGCATATGTATTTATAACTAATGCATATAAATTTTTTCAGATATGCATATGTATTTTTGAATAATACATAGGTATTTTCTAGTTATTCATACGTTTTTATGGGACTGCATGCTATATTTATTGATTTGGAAATATCTTTTTAGTTCTGCTTAGTTTTTTATAGATGCATATGTATTTATGAATAATACATATGTACTTTTTCAGTGTGCATATGTATTTATGACTAATGCATATGTATTTTTTCAAAAATGCATATTTATTTTTTTTAGAAATGTATATGTAGTTTTTTAGTTATGCATATCTATTTATGAATAATGCATATTTATTTATGATTAATGCATATGTATTTATGGATGATGAATATTTTTTGTCATAATAATATTTTTGATGCTATGTCATTAAGAAGAAGAAATGTGTAGTTCAAGCGCAATTAGGCAAATGTATTATGTCAATTTTTGTTATAGAGATTTTGTGTCCTATATGTTTATATATGCATGAGTCAAATTTATATTTCTGTAAATACATATGCAGATATATTTGTATGTCTATATATTTTATATATTTTTTGAATATGCATATGTGATATAGATATGTGTCTTTTAAAAATAAAAGCAAGAGATAGAAGAATAAAAAAAATAGAAAAAGAAAAAAGAGAAATTCAAAGAAAAAGAAGTAAAAAGCAATAAAAAAAAGAAGAAAGAGAAATAAAAGCTAGAAATATAAGTGTAAAAATAAAAGAAAAAAGAAAAGAAATAAAAAAATAAAAATAGAAAAAAAAGAAGAAGAAAATGAAAATAGGAAAAGGAAAAGAAAATACGAGAAAGGAAAAAAAAATAAGAAAATGGAAAAAAAAAAGGATAAAAAAGAAGAGAAATAGAAGAGTGGAAATAAAGTAGAAATAAAAAGAAATCAAAATTAAAAAAATAAAACGATAAAAAAAGAAACGAAAGTAGGAAAAGAAAAGAAAAAATAGGAGAAAGAAAAAAAATAAGAAAACGAAAAATAAAAAAACGAAAAAAGATTAAAAAAAAAAAAGAGAAATAGAAGAGTCATATAAGGAAAATGAATCTTTATAATTAAAAGTAGCATGAATTAAGGAACGGTTACTTCTCTTATTTAACTCTAACTGATGGAATTAAAATAGGAACTATTATTCAATTTGTATATATATTTATATAGCAACACTTTACTTAAATATTAAAGAAATAAAAATAGAAAAATAGAGAAAAAAACGAAAATAGGAAAATAAAAATAAAAATATGAGAAATGAAAAAAAAGAAAAGAAAATGGAAAAGAAAGAAATAAAGAAAAAAAATGAAAAAGGATAAAAAAGAAGAGAAATAAAAAAGTGAAAATAACGTGGAAATAAAAAAAAAGAAATCAAAATAATAAAATAAAACGATAAAAAAAGAAACGAAAATAGAAAAAAAAATATGAGAAAGGAAAAACATAAAAAACAAAAAAAAAGAAAAGGGATAAAAAAAAAAGAGAAATAGAAGAATCATATAAGGAAAATGAATCTTTATAATTAAAAGTAGCATCAATCAAGAGATGATTACTTCCTTTATTTAACTCTAACTGATGGAGTTAAAATAGAAATTACTATTCAATTTGTATATGTATTTATATAGCAACATTTTACTTAAATACAAAATACAACTTGATATTTTTCGTAATTATGAAACAGTTGCTATAAAAGTTATAATTATAGCTGTTAAGTTGCTACTTTTGAAATTTATCCTAAAAAGAATAACATTGGCCCATTCATGCGTTGAAAATATTCATTGGCCTAAAGCGAAACTTAAAATGAGGCCTTAATTTATTTTTTTTATTTGAAATCTATTTCTATAGCTATTTGAGATGCAAAGATATGAATAAAATTACTTTATAATGGACTTCTCTTAATAATTTCTTTTCTGATAATATATCTAATTCATTCAAGTTCTCCAAAGACTTTGTTGATCGCAAGATTTTATCAATTTTAGTTTTAGAACGTTTCAGCTGAGATATTTTTGCTGGAAACTCTATAAGCACTATACACACTTGAAGAATAATACTGAAATCTTTATATCTTCTTGAAATATTGCTTACCTTTTTACTCCCTCCGTCCCACTAATTGTTATGTTAAGTCTTTTCATGTTCATTAGGCAAAATACTAAATACAAGGTATAGTTTACTAAGTTATCTCTATTTTTTTTAATAATCGAGCATTATTAAGAAGAATATTTTTTAATGTTAAAGATAAAGCTGAAAATAACTATCAATTTTAGTCTTGAATTTTTAAAATGATAATTTTTTTTGAGCAAAAACGACATTAAAATAAAATAAAAATAGTAAAAAGTACTTAATATTTTTTAATTAAAAAAATCTACAAAATTATAAACCTATAATTGCTAAAAATTGAGTCCCCAAAAAACGGAGGCTAAAACCTTAGCTTCAGTGGCTTCATGTTGAAGCCGGCCCTGTGATAAGCCATTGTTTCTAAGGATTAAAGTACCATTTTGGGATGAAATACTTCCATGTCAATTAATAAAACACAAGCTTGGTGCTATCGTGCACTCACCGAAATGGGGAAGGGACGGCCAAAGAAAGAGAGCACTACACCGATTCAACTCTCTGAGTTCATGGCATCAGATGTCAATGATGGTACACAGGGGAAATCAACTCCAAGAGCTCTAATAAGGGATGGGTTTGAGATGCTTACCTCTAAATCGACCCCTGTTCTTCAACCAGGTAAGAGTGTCGCTACACGGGTGGATAAAGCAAGGCGAAGTAACCAGAATTCGACCCTAACAGATGTGATAGTTGGGAATATTGCTCAAATAGGACCAACTGACCAAGAGTTGGAGGTCAAACCCAATTTGTATGGAAGGAGACTGTGTCTCCCTCGAAGGATGCGAGTGTGGAGGAATTGACGAGCAAAATGGGATCTGCCTAAAGTTCAAGACCTTTTATCGGTACAGGAGTTGCAAGGTCTCAAGTTGCGCAAAATGACACTACTGCTAAAGAAAATTTGGAGCCACTAAAACCTCCAAATACTCACTAATGGTACACAAAGTTGGGAAAACATGGTGACAGGGAATAAGTTTGCAGCAAGGGAAATGAGCCTCTCTTATATTGCTCCGACAATACATAATGGAGGGAAAATTGGGGAATTACATAAAGATGAAATTCAAAACGGCACGGATAAATGGAAAATGGTTGTAATCTTATATGTGGTTGGAGACTCACCTACCATAGGGGCAATTGAAAGATTCACTGCAGTGCATTGGAATTTTATGGCTAAATCCAAAGTTTTTTTTTACCATAATGATGGCTTTTTTGGTAAAACTTAATACCTTGGAGGGGAGTGAGTTTTTGTACTCGGGTCCATATACGTTCAATAATAAATCTATCATTATGAAGGCATGCGATGTTGGGTGTATTTATGCACTTAAGTGTTGTTATCCTAGCTTATTTAGCCTTATTTTCAGGATAACTTGTGTGCTTAAAGAGTTAACAATGATATAAATAAGCATTAAAGTACTTAAGTATGTGATTACATTGTTCATGGTGTATGTCAAATAAGTTTGTACTCAAATGGGTCACTTAGAGTTCAATTGAGGAAACTAGTGTTACTAGCTTGAGCTAGGTATTTGTCTAGTCTATCTCAATAAATTTTAATATTCTTAATGAGTTCCAAATGGTTTAACAGTGTATTTATGTGTGAAACTCCTTGTGCGAGTGAGCGTAACTTGATTCTTGTACCCATTGTGTTATGAATAACATTTATATGAGTGATTATGGGTAACTCTCTTGTTGTGAGGGCACATTTTTTATGAATATGGGTGATTTGTATGATGTCTTTTATTGAGAAATGTGCATGATTTTTCCAACGTGGTGAGTCAATTCTTGAGGTTAGGATGTTTATAAGTAGTGTTTTTGAACTGTCAATTGTGTACATAACATGCTTAGTGTAGAACTTGCATTCTGTGTAGTCATTGTAGCACTAGCTTGAATGTTTTGCATGTAGTATTAGAAGTGTAGAGTCTCCTCATCTTAAGATTCTAAGAGTAAAGAGTTTTTCGAGGACGAACAAGGCTTTAAGTGTGGGGTGGTGATGTTGGGTGTATTTATGCACTTTAGCGTTGTTATCCTAACTTATTTAGCCTTGTTTTGAGGATAACTTGTGTGATTAAAGTATTAACAATGATATAAATAAGCATTAAAGTTTTTAAGTATGTGATTACATTGTTCATGATGTATCTCAAACAAGTTTGTACTCAAATGGGTCACTTAGAGTTCAATTGAGGAAACTTGTGTTACTAGCTTGAGCTAGGTGTTTGTCTAGTCTATCTCGATGGATTCTAATGTGTTTAATGAGTTCTAAATGGTTTAATAGTGTATTTATGTGTAGAATTTTTTTTTTATAATGTGCAAGGGTCAATTGAATCAAACCAAGAGTCAAAACATTAAACTTAAGATCACTGTGGGCAAACCTAGTCTTAGCTTGTGTTTCTGGTCATCATTCTTGATATTGTTTTATTTTGATCTCTAATTTGTGGTATGTACTGATGTAGGATCTATTGTGAGATGATTATGGTGATATATGGATGTATATAAGGCTGGAAAATGAGTGAAAACACACCATAAAGTCTTGGAAAGGAGGACAAAGTGCAAGGCAAAGTTTGGACGTAAAAATGCAATTTCCAGTGAGGTATCACGATGGATCCACGATGCTACACCAACATGAATTGATTATGCAATGCACCACGACCCTAATTTGACTCAAACAAGCATCGCACCATGACCCTCACTCAAGTTGACTACACAATGTGGCGTAACCCTTATCTCAAACACGACCAAATTGGTTTCTACTATAAATCGGATGTGTTGCATGTTATGTAATTAGGTTGTGACATCTTGGAGGCTTATAGGAGGCTGCCAAACATGTTTTTTAGGTTTTGATATTCCTTAACTTTAGTTTCTTTATGGTTTTGATCACGTATTAAATACTTGGATGATGATTATGTCCATGAGTGGCTAAACGCCCTCTTTCTGGGGTTAAGTCCAAGGACATGATTACTATTGCTTTGAATTAATTTAATTTGGATTTCTTATCATTATTGGTTGTTTATTTTCCCTTGTTTTAACTATTTTATGGATTCATGACCCTTAAAATACATTTATTGTTGATCCTGTGATCTCGGGAAGAGGAATAAGAAGATAGAACGTGGGGGTAGATAGAACAAGGTTCTTATTCCTTTATGAAATAAGAAATTTTAATTAGCGACTAGAATAGGTATATACCTAGAAACCTTGTTTGATTCACATGTAGGATGATAGCTTCATGAGTCTAATTGGATTATTACACCCCCCTTCAGTGATGTAGTTGTAATGTCCAAGTTAAATAGATGATTGGAGGTCGGGAGACCATGATCATGTGAAAAACCCAATGAATCAATAACCAATATAAGTAATCCAACTAATAAAGTTCAATAGCGTAGTATGATTGTTCACAGTGCCTTAACCCCGGGCTTACATCCATTGATTGTCCCAAGTCTTTACTTTTTCGCATTGTTTATAGTATTTTTATTTTACAAATCACAAACTCTCTTTGGTTACTTGGCATCAATTTAAAATCACAAACTCTCTTTGGTTACTTGGCATCAATTTAATCTCAATCATGAACTTGAATTGAATAGTTATTTAACACTAGTCCTTGTGGGATCGATACTTGGCTTTTAAAGGGCCACTATACTACTTGGTGAGACCACGTACACTTGCGTGTGCGCTTGGGTGCAATAAATTTTTGACGCCGTCGCCGGGGAATTGTAATTTAGCCACTATTTTTATTTTAGTTTTACTTTTTTAGATTTCCTTGGTGGTTTACGCTTGATCTTGGTTTGGTATTTGCAGGAAACTTGTTTTCAGGCTAAGTAAGTTGGCAAGGGATAGGGAATTGGTTGAACCAAGTCCCGAACCCGAGTAACACTTCTATCAATGAAGGAGAGAATCAATCCTTCTCTCTCGTATTATGCAAATAGAAGAATACCAAAACCATCCTGCTCTCATGGCTGAAGAACAAGCAACCCGCAGGACAGTTCGAGAAGTGGAAATTCTACTTTCGATAAATTTGGCCTCCCCTTTTCATGCTGCTGGAGGTAATTTTGAGCTGAAGAATAATATGGTGCAGCTTCTGAACAGCAGTGGACAGTTTATCGGGCTTTTGCATAAAGATCCCAAGTCCATCTGCGGAATTTCTTGGAGATCAGTAACACAATCATCCCCATGGGTGTGTCAGCAGATTAGGTGAGGCTGACACTATTCCCCTTTTTACTGTTAGAGAAAGCAAAGAAGTAGTTGAATGCTGAGCCAAAAAATTCAATCACAACATGGGATGACTTAGCCCGGAAATTCCTCATTCAATTCTTTCCATCTAGTAAGACTACGAGACTTCACAGTGAGATTGTGTGTTTCAAACAGAAGCCAGACAAGAATTTATATCATGCTTGGGAGTGGTTCAAAGATCTTCTTCAAGACTGTCCATACCATCAACAGTCCAATGAGGTATTAGCTCACACTTTTGTAGAGACGCTTGACCATAACACAAAATTTTTTCTAGATTCAGCTGCAGGTGGTCAAGCTTTGGAGATAATGTATAATGAGTTGTACACTTTGTTGAACTGCATTGCTCAAGGGAATCTCGAGAGGCATTTAGACTCAAGGAATACTATAAAGAAGATTGCAGGTGTGCTGGAGGTGGAACAATTTACTGCTATATCTGCCCAAATTTCTGCACTGTAAAATTAGATAAGAAACATGAAGTTGGGAATCACACAACCTGCAGCCACAGTTAATGCAATTCAACAAGTTACAGGTTGGTGTGAAGTTTGTGGTAATAGTGGTTATTCGACAGTGATGTGTGTTGTAAATTCTAAGTCCGTGATGATACGAGTACGATCACGATCATGGACACTTTTTGAGTATTTTAAATACCACTTAAAGAGTGTACAAGTCTAAGTGTGAAGGAGGCCCAAAACCATGGGCTGTTTTTGGAGCCCTTTTCATTAAAGGGTCTTTTAGTTTTTTGTCTTTTATTTTGTAATGTAATATAAATTGAACATTGTAGGGTTTATTTGGTAGTTTTTATGAATGTTGAAGAAATAACACTCCTCTTCGAGAGAGAGAGAGTCCACAATCGAAACTAGGGCATATCATAAGGGTGGATTCTCTTGTGCATTGCATTTTGCTTGATACATTGGTGCTTGGGTGATGGACACCTCTCTTATGTCAATTGTAAGATTTAGGTATTTGTTGTGTGAAGTTTTAAAGGTCCAAGAGTGGAATATGCTCTTGGGTTGTTAAGACTACATCAACACTTGTCTAACTATCTATCTTGTATCTTGTTTGTGTTTCGGCTTCTTGTGTTGTTAATGTAACCCGTTTGTTATTGTTGCTATTGTAATATTGTGGAGCTTCATCATGTGTTGCTAAAATTTTTGTTGGCTGGTTGTTTTGGTGTATTAACACCTTGTATCCTCTTCTTTCTTGTTCTAGATAGTGAATCCGAGAGAGGTCCCCATTTGGTCCACGATTTGTTATGATTTTTGGAATGTTTTAGGGTGTGATTTCGTGTTTCCTTGTTTGTTCCATATCATTTGGTATCAAATCAAGGATGGTTTTTGTTCCCACAAAGCCAATCTTGGGTTTGATTAGTAAAAAAAAAAGGTTGATAAAAACTAAAAAAATCCAGAAAATAACAACCTGTCCATTTTTTTCTTCTTGGCCAAAAATTGTATTGTGTTGTTGTCTTGGCCGAGATTTTCTTATTTTTCTTGACTAGATCTTGCAGTTCTTTTGTTTGTCTATTATGTTTCTCGTGTTGGTTCTTTCTCACCAACACTAAAAGTGCCTAGATCTAAAGGTTGAGCTTATTGACATTGTTGTTGTGAACTTGAAATGGCCAGGTGTTGATCCTTATTGTTGAAGGTTGGTGGTGTTGTTGTTGAATTCATGAGCTTGGCTTTGTGTTATTGTTGTGAATTGGCGTCTTAAGAACTTCTTGTTGAAGTTGTTGAAAGGTGGAACTTGACAAAGTATTGATTGAAGTGTGAGGCCAACTTGAACCTTAGACTCCAAGATTCAAAAGTTTGTGTTCTTGGTGTTCTTCACCAATCTTCATCTTTTATTGAAAAAAAGTAGATGTTAGATCTAAGAGGGTGAAGGAAGGAGGTGTAGTATTTATTAGTCATCAAAGACTTTTACCACCACTTCCAACCACTCAAAGACTTTACAACCCTTTTCCAACCAACTTCCATGTTTTGAGGGCCTTGTTTTAAGGGAAAATACTACAAAAGTCCAAGGCTTGAAACTTGAGTTGAAAAAGAGTTCCAAGAATTATTCTTTACCTCCTTAAACAATTCCACCAATCCATATCAAAAATTGGTCAAGACTTGAAACTTGGACAATAAAACTTGACAAAACCGTGACCAATTGAGGGTTGCCACATCATTACTTTTTTAATGTTCACCGATAATTTTTAAGCTCAAATTTTAGATTTCTTAGTTTTATTTTATTGTTTCTTTAGTTTCGTTTGTTGATTCCATTACTAAATTACAAGCTAGTAGTAGAATGTAAGTTAGTTTTGAAACCGTTCTTCGTGTATATGTTTTTTTGTGTGTCTTATTCTTTTGACTCGTTGTAATACTTGGTCCATCTCTCAATGCTTCATGGAGTACAAGCAAGGTTACGACACTTATGAGATCAAAGTGTGAAAAATCCGAGAGACAAAACAATAGAGAGGGAGTGTGAGGACTATTCTTGTACAACGAACTTGTTTGTTGTTTTGTAGGTAACTTTTGGCCATAATGGAAACCATTTTAGCCCTCCTTGATGCTTTGTCCCGAGACTTTGCTAGGGCAATTGTGGGTCTTGAAAAAATTGACTCGGATGTGGTAACTATGAGTGAGAGGTTGGATCGAATGGAGAGTAAAAAAAACTCTCGAGCTTTTACTCCCGAAACCTTACTTCTAATGACCAATACTCCAAGTCCACCACATAATGCCACAATCCAAGCTCCAAATAGCCCTCAAAACCAAGAACAAGATAGACCACTTCCCCCGCAAGTTGATCAAGTCTGACAAGGAGGACTTGGAAGACAATTTCCTCCCATCCAAACTCCACAATCGAAACCCCACTTAACCAAAGCAATCCTTTCAACTGAAGTTCCACTACACCAAACCCGATATGTCCATATAGAGGAGAATGGTATAAAGGAACATGAAAGATATGGGGTCTACGATAATACTTTTATGATGGTAGGAGACTTATTTCGGATAAGATTGAAGACAAGGCTCAAGATGGAGAGGGAGCCGAGGTTCAAAATGAAGATGTTAGCCGAGACTCGTTCTCATTGTATCCTCGGGTTCCCTTTGTTTTTTATGGACTGTTTTGTGCACTTTCTTGATGTTTTGCGGACTGTTTTTGGTGGTTTCTTTTGGAGGGCCAATTACATGAGGTGAAGCCGTAAATTTATGGTCAAATTCCTCTCAAGATGGAGAGGATGATATGAGTACGATTACGATCATGGAAACTTTTTGAGTATTTTGAAGACCACCTAAAGAGTGCACAAGTCTAAGTGTGAAGGAGGCCCAAAACCGTCCCAAGCACACTCCATGGGTTGTTTTTGGAGCCCTTTTCATTAAAGGGTCTTTTAGTCTTTTGTTTTTTATTTTGTAATGTAATATAAATTGAACATTGTAGGGTTTAGTTGGTAGTTTTTATGAATGTTGAAGAAAGAACACTCCTCTTAGAGAGAGAGAGTCCACAATCGAAACTAGGGCATATCATAAGGGTGGATTCTCTTGTGTGTTGCATTTTGCTTGATACATTGGTGCTTGGGTAGTGGATGCCTCTCTTGTGTCAATTATAAGAGCTAGGTATTTGATGTATGAATTTTTAAAGGTCCAAGAGTGGAATATGCTCTTGGGTTGTTAAGACTACATCAACACTTGTCTAACTATCTATCTTGTATCTTGTTTGTGTTTCGGCTTCTTGTGTTGTTAATGTAACCCGTTTGTTCTTGTTACTATTGTAATATTGTGAAGCTTCATCTTGTGTTGCTAAAATTGTTGTTGGCTGGTTTTTTTGGTGTATTAACACCTTGTATCCTCTTCTTTCTTGTTCTAGATAGTGAATCCGAGAGAGGTCCCCATTTGGTCCACAATTTGTTGTGATTTGTGGACTGTTTTGGGGTATGATTTCATGTTTCCTTGTTTGTTCCGTATCACGTGATGCATGTGGGAAATTCTCAAAGGCAAAATTATGGGAACGGCTACAATCTAAAGCAATATAGAAGAGATGTTGAAACAGGTGTTAGCTTATCAAACAACAATAGCTTCAGCAACCACAGGTTCAAGGAAATCAGACCACAAATAGCAATATGGAAGAGATGCTGAAACAGGTGTTAGCTTATCAAACACAGTTGGAAGAAGATATAAAGAGTTAGTGGGAAGACATGAAGACTCAACAGGCGACTACAAGGAACTTGGAGTTGCAGTTGGGACAGCAACAACAGGCACTAAATACCAAGACTTAAGGTGGTTTACCATGTGATACTGAACCTCCTAAACAAGTCATGGAAATCACTTTGAAGAGTGGTAAAGAGTTTAATAAACAACCTCCAAAGGCAACTAAGGAGGTAGATGTAGAGAAAGTTTCTAAACATGTAAACGTCAAAGTTGCTAAAAATTCGAGAAAGTGTAAGTACTCAAAAGCAAAATTTTCTGAAGAGGTGAAGAATATCCCACCACCACCTTTCCCACAGAAGCATATAAAGGCAAAAGAGGATGCGTTTTTCAAGAAGTTCTTTGACACGTTAAGAGAGCTTCACAATAACTTACCTATTTTAGATATTTTACAAGAAATGCCCAAGTATGCTAAGTACTTGAGGGATGTGATTGCTAATAAAATTAAGCTGCAGGATATGGAGGCTGTAGTACTTACTGAAGAGCGTAGCTCTATGGTGACGTAGAAGATGCCCAAAAAGCTTAAGGACCCTAGGAAGTTCACTCTCCCCATTTAAATTGGAAATAATGAGGTGGTCCATGCACTCAGTGACTTAGGGGAAAGCGTCAACTTGATACCTCTTTCCTTATTCAATACTTTGGGCTTGGGTAAGCCGAGACCAAGCTTTGTGCTGCTGCAACTGGAAAATAGGATCATAGCCCATCCTGAAGGAGGGATAGAGGATGTTCTCATCAAGGTTGGTAAGTTTATTTTTCCTGCTGACTTTATTATTTTAGATTTTCAGGAAGATGAACAGGTGTTGATCATTTTGGGACGTCCATTCTTAGCGATGAGAGGAGCTTTGATTGGCATGAGAGAGAGTACGCTCATAATGAGGTTGGAGGATGAAGAGGAAGTTTTTAAAGTGTACAACCCGCTTAACACACTATCCCATTACAAAGACTTGTGCATGATTACTGTGATTGAAGGGGATAAGTGTGGGGTGGTAGAGATGGTTCCACAAAAGACCTCTTTGGACTTCTTCATTGAGCAACCTAAGCCACAACCACCCAAGCAACAACCACCTAAACCTGACATAATGTAGATTGATGAGCTTGAAAAGGATATAGTTGAGAAAGTTGTTGACCTTGAGAGTGCACACTCAAGAGGTCAGAAATGAATAAGAAGATGGCTTCTAAGTGTGAGGAAAATGATGAAGGAATTTGGTTAAGTTGGGTTGGGTTGTGCCACTACACTAAATCAGGCGTTGCTTGGGAGGCAACCTAAGTTAAGTAGGTATGTTTTATTTTTAGTTTTTTTACTTCACTAGTTTTTGTTTTTTTTGAGTCACAGGTTGATGGAAAGTCTGAGTACCAGAAAACTTGAGCTAAGGAGCATGGTAAAAACTAAGTGTAGGGTTTCTAGACCCTCTTGATGTATAAAGATGCTACTAGCTTGGCCTAGAGGCCTCAGAGAGTATTTCTATCTCAACTTTTAAAGTATACTTTGGGGACAAAGTAGATTTTTAAGTATGGGGTGGGGAAATTCCCATTTTTAGGGGTAATTTTAAAAAAAATTATGTTAGAAATTAGTGGGATTTCTTGTTGGTGCTATATTTGATTGCACGATGCAAGTGTTTTAGCTGTAAAAATATGTTGATTGTGTGAATTACTACTTTTGAGACTCCTAGACTCATGATTATGACTCTTATACTTGATGGCTTAAAGTTGAATTCATGTGATTATTTAGTTGAGAGTCTATGATGATCCTACTTGAAGTTGAGCATGCGCCATGTGTGATGTAAGGTTGTTGTATATTCCTTATTACATGTGATGTATATAAATTACCTAGTGTGTGTGCAAAGAAAAATAAAGAGTGAGGGTTTAGGAGATGATATAGGCGATTCTTTGATAGCTTATTTTATAGCTTCTTTTTTACCTACCCTTTTGTATAATCCTAGTAAACCCCATTGAGCCTTTAGCTTTTTCTTTGGAAGTTTCATGTGTAGCTTAATCCCTTCTTTGATAGACCTTAATTTTATCCAAAGCACCTAAGCGCTTTAGTGTAAAATTAGTGAGTTAAGGAGTGTGAAATTGAAGAAGATAAAGGTGAAAGTGAAGCCCCAAAGTAACAGTTATTGGTGTGTGTAATTGTTATGTGTTGTGGTTGGGAGTTAGAGAAATTTGTGTTGAAAATTTCCCATTTTTAGCCCAGTTGTGTTACAATGAACCTGTTTTGGCCCTGGTCCACCTTGGATATTGTGCACCTTAATTAAGGCAAATTGCTTAAGTTGAGGGTGGCTATCATAGGGGTGAATGATAAGTCGTCAATTTGATCACTTGCTAGCATCTTTTAAGCCTAAATTATCATGCTTTTCCATTGATTTGATGGTACTCTCTCACTTAATGCTCATTCATGTAGGTGAAAGTAAAAAAAGGAAGATGAAAAAGTCATTCAAGGAGTCAAATGTGAAGGAAAAGAGTCATCCGCTTTGCATCTGCTTTGGAGTTACTAGCCATCTGCTCTCTATCTTCTCTCCATCCGCTTTGGATCCGCTAAAGCAAATCAAGAACAAGGTGGTAGTTTTGTAATTTTCATCAAATGTAGAGTGAAGATTAAAAATAGTGTTTTAGCTTCTTTTTCAAGACCTAGTTTTCATCTTTTGAAGATAGCCTCTCTTTTAGTTTTTTAGCTTCTCTCATCTCTTTTAGCATCTATCTTTTCATCTTTTGAGAATTTTGTACTAAGCTTGAATGGAAAATATATGCTAGTGATTTTCCATTGAAGAATTATTGAAACCCCAAGTGTGGAACTACATTGTCTCTATTTCTCATTTGATGAAGTTAATGATAACTTTGGTATATTCTTATCCCTTTTATCTATGAGTAGCTAATTTCCAATCTTGGGGTTATGCTTGCTTAGGTAGTAGTAGTGCATAGGTTTTAGCTAATTATTTTTCTAATTAGTTAGTTGTGATGGGTGTTGCATTTATTTCATGAATTAATTGAGAGTTGGGGGTTGCAAAAACTCCAACCACCCTAGAACCCATGTCATTCTTGAAAGAGAGGACATAGGTGAGGAATAAATGCAACCAATAACTTGATTCATTTCATTTAATGATATCTCTTAAACATAAGGATGTCAATTGAGGCAATAGATGTAGGAAATTGTCACACTTGTGAGGTGGTCGAAAGAACCCATTTGTGAAATTTGGTGTTGTAATTGAAAGATTGACACCAATACATTGACATCCAGCCTACCCATGACTTTTAGCTAAAAGTTTAATAAATGGCCAAATACCCATGCATGATCCCACACCTATAATTGCATAACCCTAAGGCTTATTCTCAATTGAATTCACTCCTAGTATTCTTCAACGTCAAGCTAGTGCACTAAAATTAAAGTAGTTGTCATTTATAAACACATTCAAACTAAATCCCCCATTTTACATTTATGCTTACTTTATTCACACTATGGGTCATCTTTTAGTAGACTATCAATACTCTTGAGTTTTGAATTCCATGCTTTCACTCCTTGTGGATTCGACCCCAACCTAAGTTGGGTTATTATATTGACAATGATTGCTTACACCCATTCAAGAGTGTAATTTGAGTGTTATCAGTGCGTAACATAAATTGGGTAAGAAAAAGGGTAAAATTGAATGGTATATACATAGCACATTCCCACCATAGTGTATGTGAGTAAGCTTAATAAGATGAGGTAAAAAGAAATTGGGATAGACAAAAGTGGTTTAATTTGGTCGATAGAGTTGAATTGAATATAAAATGTGATGCATTATTGCGCTTAGGGAAGATAGTCACTATTACTAGCCAGAATAATTCCTACCTGTCCCTTAGCCTACATTACAACCTTTAAAGACCTATTTGATCTTAAGCCTTAACATTCTGATATTAGTGGAGCACTACACTAAGGGAAAGCCTATGGTTCATTATATGTAACTTGTGAATTCCTTGTGAGAGTGAGTGTAATTTGATTCTTGTACCCATTGTGTTATGAATAACATTTATATGAGTGATTATGGGTAACTCTTTTGTTGTGCGGTCATATGTTTGATAAATATGGGTGATTTGTATGATGTCTTTTATTGAAAAATGTGCATGAGTTTTCCAGCGAGGTGAGATAATTCTTAAGATTAGGATGTTTTTAAGTAGTGTTCTTGAACTGTCAATTGTATACATAACATGCTTAGTATAGAACTTGCATTCTGTGTAGTCATTGTAGTACTAGCTTGAATGTCTTGCATGTAGTAGTAGAAGTGTATAGTCTCCTCTGCTTAAGATTCTTAGAGTAAAGAGTTGTTCGAGGACGAACAAGGCTTTAAGTGTGGGGTGGTGATGTTGGGTGTATTTATGCACTTTAGCATTGTTATCCTAGCTTATTTAGCCTTGTTTTGAGGATAACTTGTGTGATCAAAGTGTTAACAATGATATAAATAAGCACTAAAGTGTTTAAGTATGTGATTACATTGTTCATGGTGTATCTCAAACAAGTTTGTACTCAAATGGGTAACTTAGAGTTCAATTGAGGAAACTAGTGTTACTAGCTTGAGTTAGGTGTTTGTCTAGTATATCTCGATGGATTTTAACATATTTATTAAGTTTCAAATGGTTTGATAGTGTATTTATGTGTGTAACAACTTATTTATAATGTTCAAGGGTCAATTGAATCAAACACAGAGTCAAAACATTAAGCTTAAGATCATTGTGGGAAAGCCTAGTCTTAGCTCGTGTTTCTAGTCATCGTTCTTGATATTATTTTGTTTTGATCTCTAATTTTTGGTGTGCACTGATGTAGGATCTTTTGTAATCTGATTATGGTGATATATGTATGTATACAAGGCTGGAAAATGAGTGGAAACACACCACAAAGGCTTGGGATGGAGGACAAAGTTCAAGGCAAAGTTTGGACGTGAAAATGCAATTTCCAATGAGGTGTCATGATGGAGCCGCGACGCGACACCAACATGACTTGATTATGCAATGTGCTAAGACCCCAAGTTGACATAAACAAGCACTAGACTTCAACCCTCACTCAAGTTGACTACACAATGCGGCGCAACCCCTATCTCAAACACGGTAAAATTGGTTTCTACTATAAATAGGACGTGTTGCATGTTATGTAATTAGTTTGCGACGTCTTGGAAGCTTAGATGAGGCTAAAAAAATGTTCTTTAGGTTTTAATATTCTTTAAATTTAGTTTCTTTATGGTTTTGATCACCTATTCAAATACTTGGATGATGATTATGTCCATGAGTGGCTAAATGTCTCATTTCCGAGGTTAAGGCCAAGAACATGATTACTATTGCTTTGAATTAATTTAGTCTGGATTGATTATCATTATTGGTAGTTTATTTACCCTTGTTTTAAATATTTTAATAATTCATGACCCTTAGAATACATTCATTGTCGACCTTGTGATTTCGGGAGGGGAAATAGGAAGATAGAACGTGGGAGTAGATAGAACAAGGTTCTTATTCCTTTATGAAATAAGGAATTTGAATTAGCGACTAGGATAGGGATATACCTAGAAGCCTTGTTTGATTCACATGTATGATGATAGTTTTATGAGTCTAATTGGATTATTACATCCCCGCTCAATAATTTTGTTGTAATGTCCAAGTTAGATAGACGATTAGAGGTCGGGAGACCATGATCATGTGAAAAACCCTACGAATCAATAACAAAGATAAGTAATCCAACAAATGAAGTTCAATAGCATAGTATGAGTGTTTGTAATGTTTTAACCCTGGGCTTACATCCATTGATTGTCCTAACTTTTTACTTTTCCGCATTGTTTATAGTATTTTTATTTTACAAATCAAAAACGCTCTTTGGTTACTTGGCATCAATTTAATCTCAATCGTGAACTGGAATTGAATAGTTGTTTAACACTAGTCCCTGTGGTATGTATCTATACATGGCTTTTAAAGGGCCACTTTACTACTTGGTGAGACCATTTATACTTGCGTGTGCGCCTGGGCGCAACAGCATAGATAGCTAAATTTGACTTTCATGAAGAGTTCCTTAAAACCATCCAATTATGGGTTAAGTTGTCAAATCTTTCATTAAATTGTTAGGAAGGTGAGCCATTAATTCATATTGGGAGTTGTCTTGGTAATCCTATCTATGCGGATGATTGCACTTCCAAGGTGTATCATGTAATCTATGCCAGGATACTTGTGAAGATGGACATAACAGTCTCCCTGCCCACCAAGGTAAAACTGCAGGACCCCAATGGTAGACAATTTGAGCAGCCGGTTGTATATAATTGGAAGCTAATATATTGCAGCATTTGTTGGCAAATTGGTAGTAGTTTTCAGAGAAATAAAGCTCCACAACAGCAACAAAGAACACATAATTGGAAGCAAATTTTCCACCGGAAAACAAAAACTAACCAAGAGGAAGAAACTTTGGTTGATGAATAGGTTGTTGGTCAAATGATACCACAAGAGATAGACAAGGGGCGACCAACTAAATCCACTTTTTGTTTACCACAAGTTCCTACTGATAAGATGACAATGAATGATGGTTGGAAAGCTGTTAAAGGTAAATCCGCAGTTAAAGAAAGAAAAGTTCCCATGGACACAACACCTGGTATAGAAAATGGTTTTAATATATTGAGCATGCAGGGCCATATAGTTGCGTCGACAAGTTACCAACTAAATAATCCATATAGAAGAGAGTGGAGAAGGGAAGGCAACCACCAACTTTCAAATGAAGTTGATCACTTGGAACGTGAGAGGACTTAATAAGGTGTACAAACACCGAGTGATGAAGAAGTTTTTGATAGAAAATATGTTAGTTTGATTGCAATAACTGAACATAAAGTGGATGAAAAACATGTTTGTCGTATAGTAAAAAAAATAGCTCCTTACTGGATATAATGCAACAACTATATACCGTAGAGCAGAGGCAGAATATGGATCCTTTGGGATCTAGATGAAGTACAATTCACCTTGCTATCATATGAAAGTCAATTTATCCATGGTATGGTTAACATTTATGCATTGAGAATAGAATTTAACTTTACAACTGTATATGGACTACACACAATTGAGGATAGAAGAGTTTTATGGACAGACATGCAAAATTTGCAACAATCCCACAAGGGTCTTGGATTTGTATGGGTGATTATAATACACTGCTTACTGGAGGTGATAAAATCCATGGCACAAATGTTCAGGAGTGCAAAAACATGGGATTTCCAACAATTTCTATTAAATTCAAACATGATGAAATTGAGAACAATAGGTAGGGATTATATATGGACCAATAGTCATGTGTGTAGTCATATTGATAAGGCTCTTGGTAACTCTGACTGGATGATTCAGATGACAGATCTTGATGTGATAGTGATGGATCCTTATTTTTTTTATCACTAGCCACTATGCATTAAGTTTGAAAGTAGACCTTGCAAACCGAAACCTTTCTAGTTTTTTAACCATCTGGCAGGACACAAAAACTTCATCAACTCTATTAAAACATCTGGAGGGGGTGTAAGCAACAACTGATATGTCAGAGGTGTGGCATAGACTCAAAAAGCTGAAAAAATCTTATAAAACTCCATCTGGTTCAGAATTTCAGGGCGTTGATATCAAAGTAAAATACTAGACAATAGCTCCAGAATATTTAGGCATAAATGTGGGATAGTAATACCTCTCTTGAGTTATTCGCTGAAGAAAAATGTTTAAGAGGGGGACTACCGAAATGGGTGTCCATTGAGAAAAATATCTATCAACAAAAATCTAGAATTCAATGGTTACAACTTGGTGACTTGTCACGACTCGAATCGAGGCCCTAGCCGTGATGGACATCTCTAACCATGAAGGCTCGGGCACCCATCTCTATTTGGAAATCATACACAATGTTTATACGATATAAAGAAATGGGAAAAATGATCATACGGAAACATGGTCAATCTCATTAGTAAACTGAACAATTCGAAAGGAAGTTCTTAGCATTCAAATCACATAACACCAGTTTGCGAAATCTATAACAATACAAGAGTAAATATACGTCTAAAAACTAGTACAAGGCCCCCAATCAGACCATAAAACAAAACAAAATAGTAATGTCCAATAACCAAGACCTTCTGAAATAAGGGAGGCTCGCCAACTGCAAACTTCGGACAAATAATCTACAGCTTAGTGGGACCCCGAGACTGTGCCTCAGATCCTGAAATATGGGGGGTCAATACAAATGTACTGGTACATAGATCAATCCAAAATAATGTACTTTTATACAACATAAGTGAGAGCAATTTATAAACACTTTACATAAGATATATGAAAAACACATGGGCATATTTACAACTATTTGAACATTTATTTGAAATCCACGACTCACTCTTTATCTTACTTCTGAGCTAGGTGGTACACCCTACAACTCTATAATCCCACGGGCTATATGAAATTCTCCCTTAACTCGGCAGCCAAGCCCTCAACCCAAGTTTATCGCAAGGGTTGGAGTCTCTATCTCTAATACGCCAAGGGGCACTAGGCCCGCGTATGGTCCCTCTTGGGGATATAATAAACCCGTATCGGCAAAACATGATTTCTAGCAATGAGCCATTACACTCAAATACCTTCTTCGAAAAATCACCTAACTCTCTTTAAGCCTATTTTTAACTCTTTAAGACATGCATTTTTTTAAATCAAAATCTGAAAATCTTACTCTGTTATGGCATTCATCTGTTTGGTATCATCATACCAAGAATTGCAAGTCATATCTCTAAGCCATACATTATCATGTTACAGCTCTTTCATTCAAAATAATGTTTAGACCACCAAGTCATTCAAATAGTATAAGAGGATTCATATTTCAAAACATATGTCAAACCATGCAAAGATTCTCTCTTTTCAATATTTCAACAAATGGTGGTCATTTTCTCAAAACAATCATGAAATTCCTTCGATTATCACATTTAGCATTTAAAAATAAGAAATTGTCCCTCTCTTCAATTCTCAACCAACACAAAATTCATATAAGATAGTAAAACTCTTGACTCATACTTTAAGACATGCAATTTAGTAACCAATAACTGGTAAATCAAAAAGTAACACAATGAGAGAGGGGAAAATCATTATTCATGCTCTCAATTCATGTATCAAAACTAAAAATACATATATACATATACACGAGAAAATCAAGATTCAAGGGAAGGCCTCAAGACCAAAACATTATATGGTTGAAAAGGATTCATAATGCATATTCTTTAAATTGTTCTCAAAACCCTTCATAAATATGTGATTTCTAAAACTTGAAAACTTAATAAAACAATTTCACCATGCACGTGTAGTTTAGGAAAACCCCACGTACCTTAGATTACTTAGTTCGAAGGATAGAACCCGAATCTTGATTGGTTTTCTTGAAAATCTTGACTTAAGAGCTTGATTATTATTGATCTTTGGGGGTTTAGGGTTTTCTTGAAGAGGAGAAGAGAATAATGATGTAACAAATTCTCTTTGGGGGCTTAAATCTTTTATTTTGGACGGTTTTGGATGAGGTAAATGACCCTATTGCCCTCAAATATGGGGAAACAGAACTGGAAAATAAGGGAGCGTGCTATGGAGCATGGTCGTATGCTCTGGAGCGCCAAAATGGAGCATGTTTCGCATGCTCTATCGCAGGCTCCCTCAGGGGTGGACTAGAGCATGCGTCGCAGGCTAATAGCCCGACCTCACTGCCTCTCTCACAAAAATGGCTATAACTTTTTGCTCGAGTATCGGATTAAGGCAAAATTGGTATCGTTGGAAAGCTGACTCAATTATCTACAATTTGGTGGGTATTTAGCTGCAAAATTCTGCGTATATCAAAATTTATACATGTTCAAAGTAGTCCCTTGTAGAATCGAATACAAAGATTTAGCCGAATCAAAGGTTCTTAGCTCAACTTCGCTCTAAGTGATTCCTATAAAGATCTTTCACCTCGAAAGTACTTCAAACACGTGGATATAGATCATGACACTTATTCTCACTTGGAAATAATTTCTATTAGAGATTACACACGTAGAAATAATAGTTTGATTTCTAGTTCGAAAATGTTGAGTGTTACATTATCTCCCCCTTTGGATCATTCATCCCCGAATGATGGGTAGGGACTTTTTAAAGCTCTAAAAGTTTAGAATAAAGAACTTAATATCTTATTGAACATTTTTTCTCAAAAAAATATGCAAAGGCATCAAACAAGCTTCACGATAACTCTTAGAGAAACGTGTAAGCACGAAACATGAGATAACGAAACTTGACATCAACATGATCAAAACATTGTAAGGCATGAATTTTCCTAAGAATCCTCAGCCTGATAAAGATTGGTACAAGACATGAGATGAGATTCTCACGGGACATAAGAATATAAGCATTCTCCATCTTACAAGATACAACTAAAAGTTTTAAACTTAGAGACACTACTTTTCTACGCCCCAAATAATAAATTACATGCCTCATCATTTCGAACTTACAATTCTCCCAATACACATCTAACCACACGAGTTTGAGTCTCACTGCATAATACTCCTATGTTGAAGCCTAACTCAGAGAAAAGAGGTGCTAGTTTAAGCTATGAGACTCTATACTCTATATCCCTTTAAGAAGATTTACTTTACCTTATCACTACTGTCAAACACACTCAAGTTTTAAATCAAGGAGTGCTAACCACACAGCGCATTGGTTTGTGTTTTCATTAATCACAACTCTTAATCCTACCATTACTACACCCACTCTGAGGATCTCCCACTAAGACCAACAATTTTAATCACTCTTACATAGACTTTCTCCATATATCTCCTTCCTAACTATTTCACATAACAAAAGTTCATCTCCTTCTTTCCCCCTTCTCTTATAATTTTAGCTAAAGAAATTGCATCCAAAATTCTCAACTTCAAGAACATATCTTCCCCTACCTTATACATCACACCATTATACTAACATACGGAGGGTCATTGAGGGACCCGAGCATAAACATCATGAATGAAAGTAACACTATCAGACCACAACTTATACTTATTGCACTACACAAGGAGGGACATGAGGTGAAGATATGATAGAAAAGACACGAAGTGCTTCGTATATCAAGTGTCTGGATCATAAGTAAAGAGTTCGGCATAAACACAACACAACATGATTTCTTAGGACAGACCACAGTGAGAAATATGGGTGCATATATCATGAGTTACATGGCATAAAGACGAAATTTACGTAGTTAACAACTAAGACAAGGATTGCCACTTGAAGCGATTGATCCTCCTTTAAAAAACTAAAATTTTTCCATGAGTTAGCATAAAATTTATCACTTTGGCCAATGCCGACGTAAAATGAATTGGTAACATATAGAAAACATAGTTTCTTCGAACCAAGCATTATGTGAGACATGGATTTTTATGGATTATGAGCAATATAACATACAACTTGGATACTTGGAATATTAGATCACTGAGACACCATTGCTTCTATTTTGGAGGTCGTAACATTACACGAGTTACATAGAGAACTCAAACATTAGACATAGGCAAGACTTGAATACATAAGACATTGGTACAATAACCTCATTAATTGAAGTTTGAGGAATATGCTTGAATAGGAATAGGTTTATCATGACTCCTCCCCACAACTTCCCACACTGAGAAAATTTTTGGGAACTACCTTAATTTATCATCTTCCCCTTAGATCAAAGTCACAATCCTAGACTTGAAGGCATATCTTCTTATTAAGTCTACAAGCACAACCCTCAACACAATGGGGTATCGCTATACACTTAAACGCTAAACTCCCCCTTGATAAACTATACTCTGAAGGCATTGCTTTCCAGAAATACTGCTCTTAACTTTCGCTAGCCTCTATAGCCATCACCCTAAAACTCACACTCTCATTAGCATACATGTCCATACTCCTTATCACGTAATATTTCCTTCTTCGCTACTTAACACACCAACATTAGACCTCTACTCACATAACTTACAACTTAACAAAATTTGTGAAACTATGCCAAAGGCGTCTATTGCCTACCTATATTTCCTCATTTCAACTCTACATAACACCATATAATAACTCCCTCAACTTCTCCACACTAAGAAACTTGCGGACATAGATTGGGTGTACATGACACTCATACCCATAGAACCTTATCTAACAACATGCTACCAGGGGACAACTTATTCTTATATACTTACGCCCTTATCCACTTAATGACTCAACCACAATTCATTAGTTTTAACACCAGTCCTCATGGCTATATATATAACACAATTATCCATTCCTTATTCTGCAAGTTGCCAACCTAGTCTAATTTATACATTACTCCAAACCAAATAATTCATTCCCACAAAACATGCATCATTAACTTAAGCTAATATTCTCACCACCACAATCCACATCTAAAGATCAAGCCTATTGTCTAACAACACCAATCATATGAAGCATGGCACATACTATATTGATCAATCGAATAGAAATATCAACCTAAGCCTCTTATTTCACTTAACTAGGGATGTACATAGGTCGGGTTGGTTTGGTTTTCTATTGAAAAAAAAACAAACCAATTATGTCGGTTTATTAAAAATATAAACCAAATTAAACCAACATAAAATCGGTATTTTTGGTTTAGGTTTTAGTCAGTTTTTTCAGTTTTTTGGTTTTTCTCGAGTTTTTTTATAATCTTTATTTTTGACAATTATATTGTGATTGAAGTTTAGATCAAGTATGTTTTCATTCATGTGCTAATGAAAAATCACAATTATGAAAAAATGAGGAGCGAAAAACTCTCTTGAAACTAAAAAATAAGATGGAGAGTGAAAAGTTTAGGTTTTAAGTTTATATTGGATTTTGGATCATTTTATTAGCAATTAATGGATAAATATTACAACTTAAAGGACCAAATATGAATATATATATATATATATATATATAAAGTATTTAAAAAGTAGATTATAATTAATATTTTATGTATAAAAAGTTAAATTATATACATGCATCTATATATATATACACATATATATGTGTATGTGTATATATCATGTCGGTTTGACTTCTTTTTTGTTAACACCAAACCAAACCAAGAATGGTCGGGGTTTTTTTCAAACGCCAAACCAACCAAACCAAACCATAGGTCGGTTTTTTTTCTCGGTTTGGTTTGGTTTGACTTGACGGTTTGTCTGTACACCCCTACACTTAACTATGGCCCATAGTTCATCCTCTACATGACATTACTGCTACACCTCAAAATCTATTACATACCTTCTCACATGTACTACTAATTTACAACTACTAGAGAAAAGACAAATCAAGGGGGGTAACGTCACATAATAGGGATAGTCTATCTTAATCTTATATTATAACCCATTACAATCCTATCAACATATTCCACTTTATCACATCATAGTTATTTACCCATGCATACATCACAACTACCTTCAAAATTCCATATACAACAATGAGTTTTTACTTATAACATATTGGCTAATCTAACTATCTCCATTCATAGCCTACAAGGGATTTCTATAACCATCATAACTATCCACTCTAGGCTCCTTCCCTATTTTGAATAGGTAATAATCATAGCCACACACTTTCTCCACAGACTACCATACAATCTACAAATATTGCTACCACATTAGTCAATCACTATAAAATGGCAACCCATTCCTTGATCAATGGTTATACAATTAAACCAGCTTCTTTTCACAAAAGTCACCCTCATTCTGACTTCTAAGCTTGTGACTTTATATCACTAACTTCTGGATCATCTTACTACCAATAGGGTATGGCACCTTAACACATACTACTACTCGAGCGAGAATATTGTTCTAACATTCTGACACACATCATTACCCGTAAGCATAATATCTGCAACAAGGGTTTCAAAAAAAGAACTGAATACACTTCTCCCAGGCTCAAATGCACGATTGATGTAGATAGAGATATAAGCTTAAATCAATACACTTACAGAACTCATGGACTACTCTCGAGTCCTTGTGTCATCTCATAACTTTATGGATAACTCAATTAGAGAGAACCACATTGTTGGGGGAGCTAGACTCTTAGACTTGTATTGCCTCTACAATGAGGCATGGCCCATGAAATTAGAGCAAGTAAGGAATTTGGATAACATTTCTTATGGACGAAGATATAGCACGAACTAGAGTATGAAAGAATAATAAACAACTCCTAAATGCCCGGTAGCCTCCTTATTATAAGTGTGGTGCACAACATACCCATAAGTAAGACTCTACTAGGCACGACTTCATACACAACCTAGGACCATAAATCGTGCTCTGATATCAAGTTTATCACGACCCGAACCGAGGCCCTGACCGTAATGGCCATCTCAAACCATGAAGGCCCGGGCGCCCATATCTATCTGGCAATCATACACAATGTTCATACAATATAAAAAAATGCAGAAAATTACCATATGAAAATATGGTCAATCTCATAAGTAAACTAAACAATTCAAAAGGAAGTTCTTAGCATTCAAAACACATAACACCAGTCTGCAAAATATCTAAAAATACAAGGTCAATATACGTTTAAAAATTGGGATAAGGCCTCCGGTCGGACCATGAAACAAAACAAAACAGTAATGTCCGATAACCAAGACCTTTCGAAATAAGGGAGGCTCACCAGCTGCAAACTTCGAACAAACAATCTACAACTTAGCGGGACCACGAGACTATGCCTCAGATCTTGAAATATAGGGGGTCAATACAAATGTACTGGTACGCAGAGCAATCCAAAATAATGTACTTTTATATAACATAAGTGAGAATAATTTATCAACACTTTACATAAGATGTATGAAAAACACATGGGAATATTTACAAGATTTTGAACATTTATTTGAAATCTACGACTCACTCTTTATCTTACTTCTGAGCTAGGTGGTACACCCTACAACTCTACAATCCTACGGGCTATATGGAATCCGCCCTTAACTCGGCGGCCAAGCCCCCAACCCAAGTTTGCCGCAGGGGTTGGAGTCTCTATATACGCCAAGGGGCACTAGGCCAGCGTATGGTCCCTCTTGGGGACATAATAAACCTGTATCGGTAAAACACGATTTCTATCAATGAGCCATTACACTTAAATGCCTTCTTTGAGAAACCACCTAACTCTCTTTAAGTCCATTTTTAACTCTTTAAGACATGCATTCTTTGAAATCAAAATCTAAAAATCTTACTCTGTTATGGCATTCATCTGCTTGGTATCGTCATACCAAGACTTGCAAGTCATATCTCTAAGCCATACATTAGCATGTTACACCTCTTTCATTCAAAATAATGTTTAGACCACCAAGTCATTCAAACAATACAAGAGAATTCGTACTTCAAAACATATGTCAAACCATACAAAGATTCTTTTTTTTTAATATTTCTACAAATAGTGGTCAATTTCTCAAAACAATCATGAAATTTATTCAATTATCAAGTTTAGCATTTAAAAATAAGAAATTTTCCCTCGCTTCAATTCTCAACCAATATAAAGTTCATATAAGATAGTAAAGCTCTTGACTCATACTTTAAGACATGCAATGTAGTAACCCATAACTTGTAAATCAAGAAGTAACACAATGAGAGAGGAAAAATTCATTATTCATGATCTCAACTCATATATCAAAACTAAAAACACATATATACATATACACGAGAAAATCAAGATTCAAGGGAAGGCCTTAAGACCAAAACATTATATGGTTGAAAAGGATTCATAATGCATATTCTTTAAATTGTTCTCAAAACCCTACTTAAATATGTGATTTCTAAACTTTGAAAACTTAATAAAACAATTTCACCATGCCCATATAGTTTAGAAAAACTCCACGTAGCTTAGATTACTTAGTTCGAAGGATAGAACTCGAATCTTGATTGGTTTTCTTGGAAATCTTGACTTAAGAGCTTGATTCTTGATCTTCGGGGGTTTAGGATTTTCTTGAAGAGGAGAAGAGAATAATGATGTAAAAAATGCTATTTGGGGGCTTGAATCTTGTGTTTTGGACGGTTTTGGATGAGGTAAATGGCCTTATTGCCCTCAAATACGCGAAAACAGAACTGGAAAATAAGGGAGTGTGCTATGGAGCTTGTGTCGTATGCTATGGAGCGTCGAAATGGAGCGTGCGTCGCATGCTCTATTGTGGGATCCCTCAGGGGTGGACTGGAGTGTGCACCGCAGGCTAATCATGCGACCTCACTGCCTCTCTCACGAAAATAGCTATAACTTTTCACTCGGGTATCGGATTAAGGCGAAATTGGTATCGCTGGAAAGCTGACTCAATTATCTACAATTTAATGGGTATTTAGCTGCAAAATTCTACGTATATCAAAAGTTATACACATTCAAAATAGACCTTTGTAGAATCAAATACAAAGATTTAGCCGAATCAAAGGTTCTTAGCTCAACTTCGCTCTAAATGATTCATATGAAGATTTTTCACCTTGAAAGCACTTCAAACACGAAGATACAGATCATGACACTTATTCTCACTTGGAAATAATTTCTATTAGAGCTTACACACGTAGGAACAACAGTTTAATTTCTAGTTCAAAAATGTGGGGTGTTACATGACTCCAATTCTGCTCTTTTCTATGCCTCAATGAAGAACAGAACAAAGTCAAAATAAATCAGGAAACTCATAAATCCTGTATGGGTCATACTACAATGGGAACAAAAAAATCAGAGAAGAGATCATTGGGGATTATAAAGGCCTCCTGGGTTCATGTGCTTCAATCCTTCCAGCGATTCACCCTACAATAATAGAAGATGATAGAATACTAGGAAGGAAACAACAAGTTTCCTTGATAAAGCCAGTCACAAAAGATGAAGTCTACAATGCACTTTATGGGATATATGACTTAAAGGCCCCAAGATGCATTTCTTTCTTCTTTAAGAGAGCTTGGACAATCATAGGAGTAGACATCCCTGCAACAGTTATTCAATTTTTTGACACCAGTACTATGCATATACCTATCAATGTTACCACAATTATTTTGATTTCAAAGGTACAACACCCTTCCTCTATAAGAGAACTTTGACCTATCTCTTGCCATACTATTTTACATAAAATCATTTCTAAGATCCTTACAAATAGGCTTCAAGGGGTAATGGACTTCCTAATTGATAATACTCAATCAGATTTTGTACCTGGTAGGTTGATATCTGGCAATATAATCCTTAGTCATGCACTAGTGAAAGGTTATGGAAGGGCAAGAGTGTCACCTAGATGCATGATAAAGTTGGATTTGCAAAAAGCTTACGATTCCGTGGAATGGATTGTTATGAAATAAGTCTTTATTAGTCTTAATTTTCATAGTGTTTTTATTGATTGAATCATGTAGTGTATCAGAACTGCTTCATATTCTATCATGATCAATGGAAACCCAACATTACCTTTTAGAGCCACAAAAGGACTTAGACAAGGGAATCCCTTATATACCTACCTCTTTGTTCTTGCCATGGAATACTTGTCTAGAATGTTAAAAACCCTCAAAACCAATATTGATTTCAATTACCACCCTCGGTGTGAGACGTTGAACGTAGTTCAATTGGGTTTTGTCGATGACCTCCTCTTATTTTGTAGAGGGGATACAAGCTCTGTCCAGTTACTTTATGAATGTTTTGACCAATTTTCTCAGGCCTTTGGTTTGATTGCCAAAATGAATAAAAGCTCGATCTATTTTGGTGGGGTAAAAAACAGAGTACAACAGGGGATTATCGGGTGTTTGGGATTCCTTAGAGGTGAACTACCTTTCAAATACTGAGGAGTTCCCTAAGTACCAAGAAACTCTCCATACATCAATGTCAGCCCCTACTTGAGAAAATACTTGGGAGAATCACATCTTGGACCATAAATTCCTATCATATGTAGGTAGGTTGCAATTGTTAAAAACCTTACTTTTTTCCAAACTTATTGGTCTCAAATCTTTGTAGTGCCCAAGAAAGTTTTGGGAAAGATCGAGACTGTTTGAAGAGTATTTGTATAGACGAGTAGTGTGGAGAAATCAAAAAAAGATTTATTAGTTTGGGATAAAGTTTGTCAACCAAAGACTGTTGAAGGCTACAATGTACCAGATCTATACACATGGAATAAGGTCGTTATATGCAAATTACTATGGAACCTTTGTAAGGAAAAAAACCGATTGTGGGTGCAATGGTTGCATGTGTACAATGGAAAAACACTGCCAGTGTGGGATGTGAAGCCAAAATAAGTAGCTTGGATGATTCAGAAGATTTTGAAAGCCACAAATTACGTAGAGAAAGCAGGCCACACAGTAACTGATTTCTTAAATTGGACGACCTTCTCTATTAAAAGTTTATACTTGAAGTTGAGAGGAAACTTTCTTTCAGAAAGTAACATGGAAGAAACTTACTTGTAACAATATGGGGTCGCCAAAGTGGTTATTTATAATGAACTTGGTTGTGCAAAATAGACTACTAACCAGGGATCAACTTGTTGCTTGGGGTTGTATTGATAACATATCATGCCCCCTATGTGATGAGGATGATGAGAGTGTCAACCATCTATTTTTCAATTGCTAAGTGACTGATTGCGTATGGAAGAAACTATTGGATTGGCAAGGGATTACGAGGCAAGTCTTTGGATGGTATGAGGAAGTAGCATGGGTCATCATAAATGTGAACAGAAATTCCGCAGCTGTTGAGGTTTATCACATGACTATGGTTGCCACCATCTATCATAGCTGATAGGAAAGAAACTTACGATTGTTTGAGGGGAAGAGTCAAACCACTGTACAACTTACCAGGATCATTACTCGGGAGGTTAGCTTTAGAGGATCCTTGAGGAGTAAACTTGCAGGGAAGATGAAGGAGCGTAATTTTTATCTTTTATAATTTGTTTGGTATGATCTTGTTGGTATAAATAGTGAGCTTTGGGGGCTGTTCAAGCTTGTTTTTTATTTTTTTGAATCTTGTACAAATTTGTTATTGATAAATAATTTACTTACCAAAAAAAAGTAACCTTTTTTAGCATGTACGATATATATATATATATATATACAACGACCCTCGAAATTAATCTTTCAACTCGAAATAAACTGCTAAAAATGCTCAAAAATACACCAACGTATGAATATTTTTACATATGTTACATGAGCCTCACCGTCAAATAGGACGAGGTGGAAATTAGAAAATGTATATCAAACAAATAAATAATTTACACATGGAAAGAATCAGATTATTAACTATTGACAAGTAGTCATGTACATTGAAATTGTATCGTCGATGCCACAACCACCATGCCAACTAAGTACACTTTGCTTGTATGGCAAGAAAGTTTTCTTCTTTCTCTCTTTCAAAATGTCTCTTTTCATCTTGTAATGCAATTCATGAGCCGTAATCGATCCATTCCTCCTCCTTCTCGAGCTCAATCCCACCTTCTTGACATCTTCTTGACGCACTTTCTTCACCAATGCATACTTGGTTAACTCTTTTGTACTGCTATTCACTCAACTCTCTGAAGCACTTCTGAACAACAATAAGTCTTTCAGCTTCCACGTTCTGGCCCATAGCGATATCAATGATGAAACAGAGGACTCTATTTTTGTTTTCCCTCTCTTGATATTTCCTTCGTTTTCATCAATTAACAACAGATTCGCAACCCTCAGAGGAGAGAATGATCTTGTCGCTTTGTGCCTCCTAGGACCTGAAGGATTCAGTTTAGAATGTTGATTTCCTTCTCTTTCACGACCATCGTCATTTCCTAGTTCATTATCTTCTGCAATTGATTCAACTTCTTTTCTCTTTTGCTTGGACTCAAATGATAGTATTAGCTTTGGCTTGATCTTTCCACTATCAAATAGCTCGTCAGTTGCTGTTACTGAGCTTTTCTCCATCTCATGTCTGCCAAATTCAAAAGTAAAATCATTTGTATCATCATCATTGTCATGAATAACGTTAGTTTCTATGGAAAGAGCGGAGATACGACTAGGGCTAGTGGGAACACTGAAAACGAATGTTGATCCAAAATGTTGAGGACTTGAAGGGGCACTTATATAAGCAGAAGTACAAGCACTGTCTAAATTGAAATTTGTCATTATCTGTCATTCTGTGTTTATTTGATTTATGTAAAATAAATTGTGGGCTATTTGATTTGGTGTGAGGAAGGGAAATTTAGTTTGAGAAGAGTGAAGAAAGAACTACTTATATAAAGGAGTAGGAAAATATAGAGAGATGCAGGGAGAGGAATGGAAGTAAGGAAAGAGCTAGGAAATTGAATGGGTCGACTTTTATTAGAGATATATCAATTGTTATTAATATTTTAATTTCCTTTGGGAGATTAACCACAAAAGAAAATGCACATGAAATTTATGGTGTTTTTGTTTCAAAATGATTTTCTCAAAATATATGTGGTTTCGTATATTTGGCAAACACCGGAGTAGGCAGAATTTTTTATAAGCGGTGTCACCTTTAAAAATGTAACAAAATAGCAAATTCTTGAGATAGACACCATCATATTAAAATCATCTTTTGTTACATTATAATACAACCAATCACACTCAACAAATTATTGAGTACTAAAACATATTACATAATTAAAGGGCATCACTAAAGTTTCCCCTATGAGCCAAATTTGATTTGGAGGATGGCCAAACCCAACAATTGCCTTTTCAAAAAGCTGTTTTTATTATTGCATCACAATATAGTTTGAATGATATTTTTAAATGCTAAATTTTTTAATATCAACTTATGAGAAACTTAAATAAACTCTTTTAAAGATCGACCTTTTCTCGACTTGTTTGCCCTTCCTTTCAAGCGAGACAAATTTTGAGATTCTATATTTGATTTAAAAAGTTTGGAAGATACTTTAAAACATATCTCTTCACTAGATTACAACTTTAACACAATTAATTTAGATACATGTTAAATACTTTCATAAAATCAAACAAAGAAGAAAACAATTAATTTCTTCAAGAAAATCTAATTAAAAAAAGAAGAAAATAGTAAGAAAACATATGGTGAAAAAGGCTTCAAAACTATTTAAAATAACAAACTACGCTTGGGTATTGATCCCGAGACATCCAACAATCTAAATGTTACCTTTACCAGTAAATCAACTCTTAGTCTTTATGTATTATTAGCGTCCCTAAATTAATTGATCTTTTTTTTTTAGGGGTTACGGGGGGGGGGGGGGGGGGGGATTCCTTAATAGGTATATAATATTTTTTTCTCGAAGAAGCAGTGTCAGGTGACACCATTCTATACAAGGTGGGTCCATCTCTATTGATAAATAAGCAAAAAATATTATTCTAGGAATAAGGTGGAGTGAATGTTTTCCTAGTAACAAGCGGGATTTAACTTATTTTTGTTCTTCGTTTCAAACTATCTATCATTTTTCTTTTTTATGCGCCCCTTAAAAAATAGTAGTTTCAAATTATCTATCATTTTTTTCTTTTATGCGCCCCTTAAAAATCAATAACTTCTAGGAATTTTTAGTATTTTGTCTTAGAGTATAATCACTTACGTATTAAATATTTATTCAATTGAGGTGTTTGTAGTCATGAAGAACTCTAACTACTAATCAAGGATAAAATAGGAGAATAATTAATATTGTCCTAAAAGATAATTTGAGACAAAAGTGTTTGATAAGTAAGCAAAAGATCATAATACGAAAAATATTTTATAGAATTTAGAAAAACACTATTGGGGTGGGGTAAGAGGGTAGGAGTGGTGGGTATAGAGGCTATGGAATGGGGTGGGATGGACGTGGTGTGGAGGGTTGTGAGGAGACAATTAAGGTAGAATGCTACTTATGAAACTTATTTCCTATAGGCATATTAAAAAAATTATTTTTCTTAATTTTGAGAAAGCTTTTTTTTTCTAGAGAAAATATTTTTTTATATATTTTTTATCAACAAAATATAGGAAAATTAGAAAGCATTTTCTGAAATTATCCAAACACACCCTTAGATTATCATATTTAGTTGGTTAGGCTAGGGTCAAAGATGTGGTGCTGTTATATATAACTGCCAATGACACTTTAGCTTAAATTTATGAGAAAAGTCATATTTTCTCCCGAACTTCTCCTCCCAACTCACTTGCACTTAAACTTAATTTTCATTTATTTATCCTCCTTAACATTTTTAAAGTGTATTTATTTCACCCCTCAAAATTAAATATCACTTTCATAGCGGAAAGTAGATTACACACGCGGCATGTCAGTGTCAAATCAGTATCACATCAGTGTCAGGTCATTGCCACATAAGAAATTATAATTTTATGTTTTTTTAAATTTCACACATACTATTTTTATGTATTTTTTTTTAAATCAAAAAATATTATTTATATATATATATATATATATATATATATATATATTGAATAAAAAATGACCCCACCCCTACCCTATTTTCATTTAAATAGTATATATTTTATATAATTATTTTTATATATTTTTATTTTAAAAATAAAGATATGCATGTACTATATATACCATTCCAGCCCCTTCCCCCCACCCCTCGCTCTTCTTTCCTTCCAGCCCCCCACCCCACCTCACCCCCGTTCTTTCTCCCCTTTCAGTGTCCCCAGCCCCACCCGCTATTCTTTCTCCCTTTTAATTAAAGGAAAGTGTTGTTTTAGGTGGTGTTAACGGAAGAAAATGAAAAAAAAATCAAAGAAAAGTATTGTTCTTGAGTGGTGTTGTTAATGAAGGAAATAAAGAAAAGTGTTGTTCTTGAGTGGTGTTGTTAATGAAGGAAATAAAGAAAAGTGTTGTTCTTGAGTGGTGTTGTTAATGAAAGAAATAAAGGAAAGTGGTGTTCTTGGGTGGTGTTGTTAATGGAGGAAAGTGAAAAAAAATTAAAGGAAATTGTTGTTCTTGGGTGGTGGTGTTAATGGAGGAAAGTGGAAAAAATTTGAGGTTGTTAATGGAGGTTTGAGTGTTGTTGTTGATGATGATTTGAAGAAGAAAGAAATAAAAAGGTTCATTTTTAATTTTATTTTTAATTTTAATTTTTTATTATATTTTAAATATAATATTGTTGAAATTAATTTTTTTAATAAATAAACGCGTCCCTTTTTTAAAAAAAACGTCACGTCAGTTTTAGGGGTCAAACAAATACATTTTAAAGATGTTAAGAGAGGTAAATAAATGAAAGTTAAGTTTAAGTGCTAAAGTGAATTGGTAGGGGAAAATATGTCTTTTCTCTTAATTTATTTTAAGTATTTGGGATTAGGGATGACTTGGCAGTAATCTTTCTTTCTCAATAGCAGGCTTGCTGACATGACAAAGAAAGGAAAACAGCAAGGGAAATTGGAAAATAGAAATTAATAAAAATCCAGTCGCCTTTTCAACTTTGGTGATTGTCCTTTTTTTTTTTTTGGTTTGGTAGGTAAAGAATTGACAAGTTACAGTATAGTTTTTCCTATATTGTATAACAAGTAACCCCAAAAGTATATGAGATAATGGTAGGCAATAAACACGAATTATTTTCTTTTCCGTCTTTGGGTCATAATAGCACGTGAGGTATGAACATTAAAAAAAATTGTGTTGTTAACCAACATGATCATAGTGGTTCTTTTTATAAATCATTTGGGACAGTTGACATAGACAAACTTGGTAGGTTGTGTTTCTAGATTCTGGTCGATCATTGTTGAAGTAAACTTCATTACTGTGTAAATACTAGTATCAAATGAAGGTATAATACATGAATGCGCCATTTAACTTTGTCTCAACTTGTATTTATACTCTCAAATTTTGGGTTACACTAGTAGATACTTAAATGATCATAAAGTTGAATAAGTTGCATATCCGTCCTATATAACAAATCATCTGAGATGCATGTGTGACATTTGACATATAGGACGTGTGTGTCTATTTATTCAAATATTATGATTAGAAACATTCACATCAGATGAGGTAGAAACCAGGAAAAGTATAATAAGTAAGTAATTACACATGGAAAGAATCACGCTATTAACTATTGAGGACGGGGAGTCATGTACATTGATATTGTATCATCGAGGCCATAGCAACCATGCCAACTAAGTACACTTCGTTTGTATGGTAAGAAAGTTTTCTTCTTCATCTCTTTTAACACGTCCCTCTTCATCTTGTAATGCAACTCATGAGCCGAAATTGGCCCCGTCCTCCTCCTTCTCGAGCTCAATCCCACCTTCTTAACATCTTCTTGACGCAATTTCTTCACCAATGCATACTTGTTTAACTCTTCCGTACTGCTACTCACTCGACTCTCAGAAGCACTTCTAAACAACAATAAGTCCTTCAATTTCCATGAGTTCCATAGTGATATCAACGATGAAACAGAGGACTCTGCTTCTGTTCTTTCTGTATTAATACTTTCATCATTTTCATCAATTAACAACAGATCTGCAACTCTCATTGGAGACAATGATCTCGTTGCTTTGTGACTCCTGGATCCTGAAGAACTCAATTTAGAGTGTTGATTTCTTTCTCTTCCACGACCATCGTCATTTCCTAGTTCATTATCTTCTGCAATTGATTCAATTTCTTTCTTCTTTTGTTTGGACTCAAATGATAGTACTGGCTTTGGCTTGATCTTTCCACCATCAAATAGCTCGTCAGCTGCTGTTACTGAACTTTTCTCCATTTCATGTCCGCTAAATTCAAAAGCGTAACCATTTGTATCATCATCAATCGCATCATTATTATCATGAATAATGTTGGTTTCTCTGTTGAGGGCAGAGATACGTGTAGGGCTAGTGGGGGCACTGAAAAAGAATGTCGTACCAAGATGTTGAGGACTTGAAGGTGCACTTATATAAGGAGAAGTACAAGCACTATCGAAGTTGAAATCTGCCATTTCTGTCTTCATTTAATTTATGTACAAGAAATTGTGGGCTCTTTTGCTTTGGGTGTGAAGGTGGGAAATTAGTTTTGAGAAAAGTGGAGAAGAGAGACAACTTATATATAGGAGAAAGGAAAATACATAGAAATGCAGGGGAGAAGAGTTGGAGTTAGGAAAGAGGAAGGAAAGTGAATGATTCGGTTTTAATTAATGATATACAAATATACAATCATTGGTCTTAATTAATTCTTTTCTTTTGGTGATTAACTACATAAGAAAATGCACATGACATGTAGGTGTTTTGGATAAAAATATTCTTCTCAAAAATATCTTGGTTTCTTATACTTGCTAAATAAACTGAAAGTATTATTCAATCCCAGGAGCATAGTTGAAGTCAATATTTTCAGTTTATAATTTTAACCGCTATTATTCTTATTTACTGAGTTCTTCATAGATGTTTTTTATACATATTAAATAATTTTTATAAATATATTATTTGATCTAAAATTATTGAGTTCTGCTGAATTCGTAACTATCATTTTGTTTATGCTTTCTGATAGAGGGTACTGGGATGTGTAGGAGAACTGGGAGGAGACTTTAATGTGAAATTCTATTTATGAAACTTTTATTTTTCTTACTTTTATTATAAAAGTAATTTTGTTCATTTTTAAGAAGCTGTTTTTTCTTTTAAAAATAAATTTCAAAAAGTTGATCAACAAAGCATGAAAAGGCCAAAAATATTTTCATACATATCACACCCTTAGGTTATTATATTTAATTTTTCCTAATAAAGGGCACTCAGCCCAATTTTAATTTTTTTTTTTAAAAGGTTATTATATTTATGGAAAAGGGTCTAACATGCCCTTTAACTATGTAAAATGGTGTAAAAAGGTCATTTGTCTATCTATTGGGTCAAAAATATCCTTCTCACCTATCTTTTGAACCTAAAATGTCCTTCCCGTCTACCTATTAGGCCTATTTTGCCCTTTATTTAGGTAAATTACATAAAAAGGTCATTCGTAAAACTTAATTACATAATTAATAACATTTTTTCAATATTACAAAAATAAATTATTATTTTTTATATATATAGCGATTTTCAAATCAGAAAAATAATTATAATTCCTAATTTAATGTTATAACTAATTATCAATTCACCTTAATTTAAGATATATATTTTCAATCTTCAAATTAATAGTGGAAAAGATAATCCCTGCTTTCAAATCTTTCTCTCTTATATTAAAAATTTTAATATTTATAAATAAATTAAGTATTTCATTATTTGCTCGTGTATGTTTCATTTTGTTTTCATGTAAGTTAATCATCTGGTATTATTTCATTATCGTGTATTTTTAGTTCTAATGTAACGAGTTAACCATAATTTTTTATGAATAAATATTTATGGAATAAAAATTATTATGTTACAAGTACATATATACCATGTATTTTAGTTGTATAAATATAATTTATGTCAAAGTCAAATTATTATTATATTTTTTATATAATTTATGGAATAAATATTTATGAAAGTACTTTTCTTGTTAAAAAATCATTTATTAAATATAAATATATATTTTCACTATTACATGGTATAAATTTTTTATATCTAAAATATACCAAGTATGTCTATGGTATAAATATAATCTATATGGTATAAATATAATTTGTATGATATAAATATATCATGTATTTTTATGATATTAATATAATTTGTATTATATATAAATATACCATGAATTTTTATGATATAAATATATCATATATTTTTATGGAGGCATCGTGAAAGCAGGCAATAACAATGAAAAACATAAAATTTTAATATAGTATATAAAAATGTCTTTTCATGTAATTTGCCTAAATAAAGAGCAAAGTAGCCTCAATAGGTAGACATGAAGGACATTTTAGACACAATAAGTAGATGGGGAACATTTTTTCACCATTTCACATAATTGAAGAACATTTTAGTCCATTTTTCCATTATATTTAATTAGTTGGTTAGGTTAGGGTCAGAGATGTAGTGCTGCTAACTGCTGTATAAAATCACCAATAACGCTTATGCTTTAATTTAGTTTTAAATATTTGGGATTAGGGATGACTTCACATTAATCTTTCTTTCTCAATTTAGCAGCTAGCTGACAAGACAAGGAAAGGAAAACAACTAAATGGTTTTAAATAGAATTTTTTTAAGAAAAATCTTATTGTCACGTTTTCAACTAAATGGTTCTCTCTCTTTTTCTTTTTTTTTAATTATTGGATTGTTAGGTAAAGGTATTGATAATTAGTAACTAATACATATTTTTTCCTACTAGTTTAGATGTACGCACCTTGCGTGTGTACCTCGATATTTATTTAAATAATAAGGATGAATACAATAATTAAATTCAACATCTTTTGGAGAATTTATTTAATTAAACATAACTTTTACAAAAAAAAAAATCTCAAAGCCGATCAACATTCATCTACCACCTGTAAACTGCAACAAAATAATACGATGATAGAGACATCAAAACAATATAATTAAATCTAACTTTTACACAAAAATTTTCTCAAAGTCATTTGACACTCATTTACCACCTGTAAATTATAACAAAATAATACGACAATAGAGATATCAAAATACAACTAAACTTTACTACACCAAAAAGATTCTCAAAACAGAGATATAAAAATAATACAATTAAATCTAATCTTTAGCTAAAAAAAATTCTCAAAATCGTCTGACATTCATCTACGACCTGTAAACTACGACAAAATAATACAATAGTGATCACAAAGCTTTAATTTTGATGAAAATAATTCTTATCTGAGAGAAAATTTTGACACTAAAGAATGACTTGAATGAAAACAAAGAAGATATATATATATATACACGCACATTGAATTCTATTATGTTGACAAAAATAGTGAAGAAGTTGAGAGTTAGAAAATTAAGCATTCATCAATCTAGACATGCAAGCGAAACAAGTTAGATGAGCATCAACAACAACAAAAAAACCAGTGTATTCTCACATAGTGGGGTCTGGGGGGAGGGGGGAGTAAGACGTAGGCAGTCCATACCACTATCTCCGAAGAAGTAGAAAGGTTGTTTTCGATTGATCCCCGGTTCAAGACAAGGAATAATAATCAAATCCGTAATAAAGCATGTAACAAGATGACAAGACATAAATACGTCACCCACAAGGAATAATAAACAAAGAATAGTCAACACATTCGTAATAAAGCATGTAACAAGGTGACATAACAAGAATAATACACCGACCCAAGCTGGCACTAGCCTTCTATCCTAATTCGCGTCCTCTAGATCTTCCTATCTAGGGTCATGTCCTCAGTGACCTGTAACTGCTCCATGTCCCGCCTAATCACCTTTCTCCAGTATTTCTTTGGCCTACCCATACCCCGCCTGAAACCATTCAATGCTAGCCTCTCACACCTACGAACCGGGGAATTCGTGCCCCTCCTCATCACGTGTTCGAACCATCTCAATCGCACTTCTCGCATCTTGTTCTCTACCGAAGCCACTCCAACCTTTTCCCGAATAGTCTCATTCCGAACTCTATCACCCCTAGTGAGCCCACACATCCAACGCAACATCCGCATTTCCGTCACTTTTAATTTTTAAATATGAAAATTCTTGACTGGCCAACACTCCGCTCCATACAACATGGCCGAACGAACTGTCACCCTGTAGAATTTGTCTTTAAGCTTGGGCGACATCTTCTTATCACACAACACCCCCGAGGCGAGCTTCCACTTCATCCATCCTGCCCCAATACGGTGGGAGACATCCTCGTCAATCTCACCGTTCCCTTGAATCATAGAGCCGAGATACTTCCAATAAGTAAATCAGTTTCTTCTCCAGTTTAACGTGCATCTCAATATTTATAGAAATATTTTCTTAATAGAGTCCTATTTTAAGAGTATTTTTCTATCATATTTTAGGAGTATTTTTCTAATTGATCAGTACAAAGAAAAATATTAGTTGATTCTCTTTCCATATATTTTAGGAGTCTAGTTAATAGAATAAAAATAATTAAATAATAAATTAAAGAAAATAGTGAAAAGATAATTTTGTCTAAAAGAAAGTCTTTTAGTAAAAAATAAAAAATTCAAATCACTTTTTTAAAGATTTTTACACTTTTAATATATTATAAATTATAAATTATAGATTATACATATAGATTAAAGATATAACAACAAAAGTATATGAGGTAATGAGAGGCAAGAAACACGACTTATTTTCTTTGGGCTTTGGGTCAAAATTGCACGTGAGATATTAACATTAAAAAAAAAAAAAGCAAATAAATTAATAAACATGCTTATAGTGGGCGGGCATTTTCCTTTTAATAAACCATTTGGAAAGTTGACATAATTGGCATGTCGTTAATCTAGATTCTAGATGGTTGATTATTGTTGAAATAAACTTCATACATGATGATTAACCATCGTTTCTACGGATTAACCAGAGGAGCATGATTCGTGTTGGTACGGACCCAATATTAAGATATTTATTTATATTTTTAATCTTGATATATTTAAATAAAAAAATTTAATAAAAGGATTGCATATGTTTTCTAGGATTCATCCGGAATCTAGCATGAGTTCAACATATGTTATTTTAATATATATTTAGATAATTTAAGTTGTTAACTATTGTAATTTATAATATTTTTTATGTAATTTTCAAATTAATATACATTACTTTTCTTGTCCAAATTTTTGTGGCATTGATAGTCAATTATATTTTAAAAATAATTTAAGTTTTTAATTATTGTGATTTATAATACTTTTCTTCTATTACAATTTTAGTGATATTAATATAATTTTAAGAGTCGGCCAAATATTTTATATCTTTTAAATTTTTTAAGTTGTTAATTATTGTGATTTATAGTATTTTTCATGTAATTTTTTTGAAATATATAACATATTAAATTATTTTTAGATATTTTAAGTTGTTAACTATTATAATTTATAATACTTTTTATGTAATTTTTAAATAATGTATGCTACTCTCCTTGTCCAAAGTTTTGTGTCGACGATAGCCAATTATATTTTGTTTAAATAATTTAAATTTTTAATCATTGTGATTTATAATATTTTTTCTATTTCAACTTATGTGGCACAATACTTAAATGACCACAATAATTAATTAGGGGTGATATAGTAAAATGTAATTATTATTATTTATTATTTATTATTTTTATTATGTGTATGTGTTGATTCAAGAAGAATTTAGAAATATTTAGAAATGTGTTGAATGTTACAAATGTTAATAATCCATTTGGTGCTTCTTGATTTCTTTACATTTATCTCTTACGTGTTTTTACTCTTTTGCCCTTTGAGTATATGTAGTAATTTTTATTTAAAAAAAAATATCATGAAATTTTTTATTCATAGTATATATATATATATATAAGTGATTTAAAATAATTAATTGCGGGTGATACATTAAAATCACGATTGAAGCAGCAGAAATCAGTCAATTTTTAAATTTTCTTTTGTTAATTATTGTTATTTACAGTACTTTTTATTTCATTTTTAAATAATATATGTTGTTTTATATCTTTTTTTGTCCCGTCCCAATTTATGTGGCACTAATATAATTTTGATAATTAATCAAATATTTTATGTTGATATATCATTTTGTTATTCTTATTTTTCTAATACATAAATGACTTATAATAAGGAGTGATATAGTAAAATCATTGTTCGAAAGACGAAAATTTAATTTAAAATATTAAGAGTTAATTTTGCATTTTATGTCTATTTTATTTTTTATTAAATATTATTTATTTTCTTAATACCTAGATGACTCATAATAATTAATTAAGAGCGATTGATTATGTTATTACTATAAAAATTAATATTATTTTATCATATCCAATAGTAATCATCGATAATTCACCGAAATAGTATATTAATTAAATACGGGATGCTATATTTTCATATGCAAAATATGATATTATTAAATATTATCGGATAATGCATTATATTTATCTTTCACAATAATAAAATTTTACTATATATTTTTCTTTATTTCTTTTAAACTTGATACATATTGACCCAACACAAATTCTAAGAAAATATTCATTAGAAATTTATTTTATTAAATTAAATTTATTAATTTTGAACTTTAAAAATTTAAAGTTAAGTTTAAATATTAGTATTTCTATATAAGAAAAAAATAATTTTAAAATTTAAATTTACTAAAATAAATAAATAAAAAAAAACTAATTTTCTATATAAAAGTCAATTAAAATAATAAAATTGATTTACTTTAAATATTTAGTTGCAATTAATTAAGATAATTTTTTATTTTGTCATGATTTATGGTGCACCGATAAAATTTTGAGAGTTGAATAAAACTTTTATCTATTTTTAAAAAAGTATTTTAACTTGTTAATTATTGTGATTTATAATAATTTTACATAATTATCAAATAATATATTTACTCCTTGTGTCCCAATTTATGTGGCTTCGATACAATTTTGAGAATCAACTAAATTTTTTATATATCCTTAAAATATTTTAAGTTGTTAGTTATTATGATTTGCCGTACTTTTTCTTTTATCTCAATTTATGTGGCATTGCTAAAATAATGAGAGTCAATAAAATTTCTATATGTCTTTTAAATATTTAAAGTTATTAATTATTATGATTCCTGATAACAAATTAGTTTTGAACAATATAGATAATTAAATAAATAATAAAATTTTACTTTCAATATGTAGTTATAGTTAATTAATATAAATTAATAAAATATATTAAATATTTAAATCATTATGATGAAACAATGAAATTATTATATATTGGGGCATGACATGTAATTAAGTGGGAGTGAAGGGTTTTTTTGATAATTGCATGAGAGGTGGTCGAAACCACCTCTTCTATATAGTAGAAAAGTATTTTTTTTAGGGTGCATTTGATATGAAAGAAAATGTTTTCTAAAAATAAATGAATTTTTTTTCTGTTTGATATTTAATTAAAATATTATTTTTAAAATATTTATATATAATCTAGACAAACATTATAATTTATAGGAGGTGGGGGTGTGGGGTACTGGGGTTGTGGTCTAAGAGGGTCGGGTGAAGATGAGGTATGTTGAAGTGTGGGAAGAAATTTATTGCGGATTTTATTTTTCTTATATATAAGGAAATTATTTTTTTCTCATTTTATGAAATTTATTTTCCTAAAAAATATTTATATTTTTATATCTAACTAACGAGACAATATTTTTCTTAGTACCAAACACATCCTAAATGGTTCTTTTTTTTTTGGGAAAAAGAACACCCAGGAAAGCATCAATTTTTTTTTATTTATTTTTTTTAAAAAGAAGCTAGTAATGTATATTAACATGAAGCGGAGACCATTATCACATAAATTCAAGAAGTTGGAACTTGTAAAGATTACTAGATATGCACAGCCGTGCTGGCATGAGCCTAATATATATTTTTTTATTTCAACTTATATGATGTAAATAAAATTTAGATAATTAATCATTAAAATAATTTAAATTTTTAATTATTGTGATTTATAATACTTTTTCTTCTATTTCAATTTAAATGACAATAATATAACTTCGAGAGTCAGGCAAATATTTATATTTTTAAAATTTTAAAATTATTAATTATTTTAATTTTAATTTTTTTTACATAATTTTTTAATAAGATATGAATACTCTCTTCGTCCCATTTTATGCGGTACATATAAAATTTTGGCAATAAGTCAAATTTTTAAATATTTTTGTTAATTATTGTTATTTACAGTACTTTTTATTTCATTTTCAAATAATATGTGTTGCTTTATATCACCCTCTATCCCGTCCCAATTTATATGACACTAATGTAATTTTGATAGTCAATCAAATATTTTATGTTGACATATCATTTTGTTATTCTTAATTTTCTAATAAATAAATGACTTATTATAAGGGGTGGTATAGTAAAATCATCGTTTGAAGGGCGACAATTTAATTTAAAACATCAAGAGTTAATTTCGTATTTTATGTCTATTTTATTTTTTTTATTAAATATTATTTATTTTCTTAGTATCTAAATGACTCATAATAATTAATTAAGAGAGATTGATTATGTTACTCTTATAAAAATTAACATAATTTTATCATATCCAATAGTCGATAACTCACCGGACTAGTATATTAATTAAATAGGGGATGCTATATTTTGCATGTACAAAATATGATATTATTAAACATTATCGGATAGTCCATTATGTTTATCTCTCATAATAATAAAATTTTATTATATATTTTTTTTTTCTTTTTTTACTGGATACATATTGACCCAACACAAATCTTAAGAAAATATTCATAAAGAAATTTATTTTATTAAATTAAATTTATTAATTTTGTACTTTAAAAATTTTAAGCTAATTTTAAATATTAACATTTCCATATAAGAAAAAATTAATTTTAAAATTTAAATTTACTAAAGTAAATAAGTAAAAAAATTAATTAATTTTGAATATAAAAGTCAATTAAAATAATAAAATTGATTTACTTTAAATATTTAGTTGCAACTAATTAAGATAAAATTATTATATTATTAAATTACTTAAATTTAAATAATTTAAGAGAGTAAAATAAAAAATATATGAAATATTTAATTATACATTTTAATAAGTATGACCCCCACCATATTCAATAGAACTTAGGTATTATTGTAATTAAATAGTAAAAGGGAAGACTTTTATTTAAGGTCATGATTGTAATTAAATAAAAGTGACTGGGCTCTTTCTTTAAAAGTGATGCTAAGGTTCAACAAGTAAAGCATTAAAGATAACTATAATCAGCAAGTTAATTCTACAAAAAGACCATTATATCCTTAACCTCTTTATTAGTACCTTTAAGCTACCATGTTGAAAGTCCCTCTTCTTATATACTAGGGGGTAATGGCCCGTGTTAGCACGGGCCCAATGTGAAGAGTATTTTTAGATTAATTATTGTGATTTATAATATCTTTTTACATAATTTTTAAATAATATATGTTACACCATCTGTCTCAAATTATGTAGTATTGACACAATTTAGAATTGTTAACTAATTTTTTTTACATATTTTAAATTATTAATTATTATAATTCATAGTACTTTTTCTTCTATCCCAATTTATGTGACAGTAATAAATTTAGAGAGTCAACTGTAATTTTTTACGTTTTTTAAAAAATTATTTTAAGTTGTTAATTATTGTGATTTATGATACTTTTACGTCATTCTAAAATATATAATAGATTAAAAAGAAAAAGTAAAATAAACAAATATAAAAGGAAATATCTAAGTAAGCAACACAAACAAACATGCGGATCTGTTGCTTGTTTATCATCCTTTATAAGTGAGGTAGTAAATTACCATTTAAGTGTCATAATATCTAGATGAACATAATAATTAATTAGAGGAGATATAGTAAAATCACGATTGAAACATCGAAGCATACATATCTTGAATGACTTACAACAACTAATTAGAAGTGATATAATAAAATTACTATAAAATATATTTGTGAAAAAAATTTAAGTGAGTCTCATATAAGACGTCAAGTTAATTTAAAACAACAAAAGTTAATTTATCATTTTAGGTCCACTTTACCTTTTTTATTAAATATTATTAATATTAACACTTAGATGACTTGCAATAATTAATTAGAAGTGATATTTAGTAAAATGACGGTTGAAACAGTTGAAGTAGACATGTCATAAATATTTTTTTTTAAATATTATTAATTTTTTAATACATAAATGACATATAATAATTAATCAGGGGTGATATAGTAAAATTACGCTTGAAGCAATTGAAACAGATATGTCATAAATATTTATTTTATTTTTTTAATTAAATATTATTTATTTTTAATTACATAAATGAGTTATAATAATTAATTAGGGTAATTTAGTAACATCATGGATTGAATATTATTTATTTTTCAACACATAATGACTTATAATAATTAATTAGGGGTGGTATAGTAAAATCACTATTGAAGCAGCTGAAGCAGACATGTTATAAATGTCAATTTTAATTTTTTAATTAAATTTTCTTTTTAATATATAAATAATTTATAATAATTAATTAGGGGTGATATAGTAAAATCACAATTCAAGCAGTGAAGCAGCCATGTTTTAAATAACTTGTATTAACTAATTAGAAGTAATATAGAAAAATTACTATTTTTTTAATTTAAGTGAGCCTCATATAAGACATCAAATTAATTAAAAACATCATTAATTAATTTATAATTCTATGTCTATTTTATCTTTTTATTAAATATTAATAATTTTTTAATACTTAAATGACTTGTAATAATTAATTATGGATAATATAGTAAAATTACGATTGAATCCGCTGAAACTGACATCTCAAAAATATCTATTTTAGTTATTTTTATTAAATATTATTAAATTTCAATCACTCAATTATTTAAAATCACATGGAAAATAAATTTAATTACTTAAACATATTAAATAATGTAATTTAAACCTACATATGAGAAACATATGAAAATCTTAGGGTCCACAGTTTATGTCCTTAGGGGCATAGTTTGAAATTTAAGTGAAAGAAGTGGTTACTTTGTAAGGATATGGTTTGTAATTAAGTGAAATAGGGTGTGCTTCTTTTTAATGCTTTGCATAAAATAGTACAAACAATAGTGCACGGGAGACAACTCTTAAAGCAACTTAATTCTTATAAGCTTTCTTTAATTACCTAAATACCCTCAATTTTTTTTTAAATGCTTGATAACAAACATTTCGAAACCCACTCTTATAATATATAGACTAGGAGGGACGGGCCCGTGTTAGCATGAGCCCAACATCAATTATGTTTAGAGTATTTTAAAATTAAAAATAAATATTCAAAATTTGATACTAGTTAGATGCTAAATTATAAGAATGCATAACAAGTTGGGAGACATTTTAAGTTGTTAACTATTGTAATTTATAAATTTTTTTCATATAATTTTCAAATAATATTCATTACTCTCCTTGTCCAAACTTTTGTGGCATTGATAGTCAATTATATTTTAAAAATAATTTAAGTTTTTAATTATTGTGATTTATAATATATTTCTTCTATTCCAATTTAAGTGGTACTAATATAATTTCGAGAGTCAACCAAATATTTTATATCTTTTAAATATTTAAGCTATTAATTACTATAATTTATAGTATTTTTAAAGTATTTTTTTTGAAATATATAAAAAAATAATTTTTTTAGATATTTTAAACTGTTAACTATTGTAATTTATAATACTTTTTATGTAATTTTCAAATAATATATGTTACTCAATTATATTTTAAAATAATTTAAGATTTTAAGCGACACAATGCTTTATAATATAATCACGATTGAAGCAGCGAAGTAGACATATCTTAAGTGACAACTAATTAGAATTGATTTAGCAAAATTACAATAAAATATTCTTGTAAAAAAATAATTAAGTGGACATTATATAAGACGTCAAGTTAATTTAAAACATCAAGAGTTAATTTATCATTGTATATCTATCTTATCTTTTTTATTAAATATTATTAATTTTTTAATACTTAAATGACTTATAATAATTAATTAGGGGTGATATTTAGTAAAATTACGGTTGATGTAGGTGAAACAAACATGTCATAAATGTCTATTTTATATTTTTTTAATTAAATATCATTAATTTTTTAATATATAAATAACTTATAATAATTAATCAGGGGTGATATATTAAAATCATGGTTGAAGCAACATAAGTAGACATGTAGAAACCTTAAAAAGATTTAAGTGAGTCTCATATAAGACGTCAAGTTAATTTAAAATATCAAAAGTTAATTTATCATTTTATGTCTATTTTAACTTTCATTAAATATTATTAACTTTTTAATACTTAAATGACTTATAATAATTAATTAGAATGATATTTAGTAAAGTTACGATTGAAATGGCTGAAGAAAATATGTCATAAATGTATATTTTATTTTTTATATTAAGTATTATTGATTTTTAATATATAAATGACTTATAATAATTAATTAGGGGTGATATAGTAAAATTACGGAGCAAGCAAACTCTTGAATTTAGAGTATTTTAAAGTTAAAAAGTAAATATTCAAAATTTGATATCAATCAGATGCTAAATTGTAAGAATGTATGATGAGTTAAGAGGCATTTTAAGATGTTAACTATTATAATTTGTAATATTATTTTATGTAATTTTCAAATAATATATGTTACTCTTTTTGTCCAAATTTTTGCAGCATTGATAGTTAATTATATTTTAAAAATAATTTAAGTTCTTAATTATTGTGATTTGTAATACTTCTTTTTTATTCCAATTTAAGTGGTACTAATATAATTTCGAGAGTCAATCAAATATTTTATATCTTTTAAATTTTTATGTGGTTCATTATTGTGATTTATAATTTTTTATGCATTTTTTTTGAAATAAATAACAAATTAATTTTTCAAGATATTTTAAGTTGTTAACTATTAATTTATAATACTTTTAATGTAATTTTCAAATAATATACATTACTCTCTTTGTCCAAACTTTTGTGGCATAGTCAATTATATTCTAAAAATAATTTAAATTTTCTTATTATTGTGATTTATAATATTTTTTCTTCTATTTCAATTTAAGTGACACTGATATAATTTTGAGAGTCAGCCAAATAGTTTATATCTTTTTAGTTGTTAATTATTGTGATTTATTAAAAAAAATTATGTTTTTTTAAATATATAACAGATAAAAAGATAATACAAACAAATTAAAATGGAGGAAAAAAATGAAGGTAGGGGAAATGATTAATGAAGCTGTGTCAAAGCAGGTATGTTGACTTTTAATTTTTTTAAGTTGTTAATTATTGTGATTTATTAAAAAAAATTATGTTTTTTTAAAATATATAACAAATTTATAGACAATACAAATAAATTAAAATGGAGGAAAAAAAATGAAGGCAGGGGAAAGGATCAATGAAGTTGTGTCAAAGCAGGTATGTTGACTTTTAAATTTTTTAAGTTGTTAATTAATTCGATTTATAATATTTTTTACGTTTTCTTTTGAAATATATTTAGTTTTTTTTTTAAATATTTTAAGTTGTTAACTATTATAATTTCTAATACTTTTTATGTAATTTTCAAATAATTTATGTTATTCTCCTTGTCCAAACTTTTGTGGCATTGATAGTCAATTATATATCTTTTTAAATAATTTAAGTTTTTAATTATTGAGATTTATAATTCTTTTTTTTCTATTTAGATTTAAGTGGCACAATGCTTATATGGTCATAAAAATTAATTAGGGTGATATATTAAATCACAGTTGAAGCAGCGAAGTAGACATGTCTTAAATTACTTACTACAACTAATTAAAAGTGATATATAACAAAATTACTATAAAAAATACTTGTGAAAATTTTTAAGTGAGTCTCATATAGGATGCCAAATTAATTTAAAATATCATGAGTTAATTTATCATTTTATTGTATATTTTATATTTTTTATTAAATATTATTAATTTTTTAATACTTAAATGATTTATAATAATTAATTAAGGATGATATTTAGTAAAATTACGTTATAGCAACTTAAGCAGACATGTCATAAATATCTATTTCTACTTTTTAAAAATTAAATATTATTATTTTTTAATTATTGTGATTTATAGTACCTTTTCTCCCATTTTAATTTAAGTGACACAAATATAATTTTGAGAGTCAATCAAATATTTTATATATTTTAAATTTTTAAAGTTGTTAATTATTGTGATTTATAGTATTTTAAATATTTTTTGAAGTATATAATAGATTTTTTAGATATTTTAATCTGTTAACTATTATAATTAATAATAATTTCTATGTAATTTTCAATTAATACATGTTTCTCTTTCTATTCAGATTTTTATGGCATTGATAGTTTATTGTTTTTTTTTTTTAAATTTTTTTTAATTATTGTGATTATAACTTTTTATTTTCAAATCATAATTAATGAGGTAGATTTTGTAAAAGTAAACCCATGATAATTTTTTTTAGAAGAGTTTTAGGTTAACAAGGACCAACTATTTTAAAATGAAAGGAGTAATACGTATACTATGTGGCCTCCACGTTTCAAAACGGCACAAACTTAATGTATATTATTCAGCTATGTACAAATTAGTCAAAGAAAACTTTAAATTTACAAAAGCAACTTCAAAGCTATTCATTTTGTCCAATCAAATTACTTCAATCTAACTGAGATGACGAATTTGCCCTTCAAATGCCAGGCAGGCATGTTGAAACCAACACTACTAATATAATTTTTTTTTTTTTAACCAAATGTACACATGGGGAAGCAAATTGTATCCTAATTAACATGAAGAATTATTTTTATGAAGAATATTCACTAACACTGAAGTTTATCACAAAGTATTACGACCACTTAAGTCTTGAATAAAATTTACTAACTCGTTTAGCAATGAAATTTGGAAAAAGTAATTTTTATTTTTAAAGTGAAAAATTGTATCAAAAAATAAAAGTAACGTTTGTCCATAAATATAAATTATTTAAAATGATGTTACAACAACGTAATTAATCCAAATTGTTGCTAATCCTCTCATAGTGCGAATAAAATGAGAGCGGTGTAATTTGAATAGCAACCTAGAAAATTAAAGCGAAATAATAAATAAAGTAAAAAAGACAGTTTCTTATTTCTCCAGGTTTAGATGATCTAGGGAGGCGGGAGCAGTGATGAACAACAGTGTTATTGAGAAGTCAAAGCATTTGTAATTAACTACATGTAATAGTTAGTTAATTAGACCATAGTTAGTTAAGCCTTAATGATTAATTGATAGATTAGTTGGAGTTGGTTGCTGACTCAATAGAGTCAGTTATGACAGCGCTGTGATTTTCAAAATATTTTGTGTATAATTTTTTTTGTATATAACTACCTATTGATCAATAGAAGGGTAAGGATTCCCATTTTCTTTCTAAGCAAATACTCTCTCTGCAGAAATTACTTTACACACAACAATGATGGCTATGGAGGAAGTAGAAATTACTCAGGCAGGAGTACCTTCTATGCAGGTAGTAACAATAATAGCAGAAGTGGTTTGTTTTGTGAGTACTACAAGAAGACTGGACATGTTAGGGACAAATGCTACAAATTACATGGTTATCTACAGAACAATTCTCATGGGTGTAATTAGAGTTATAGAACTCAAGCTCATGGAGGTTCACAGTACTGACAACCTTTTAATTCAGACCACAAAGGAAAGAAGGTTGCTGCTAATGCTTATGGAATCCCACATGACATGACTCATATTCATGGAGATGAAGCTTCACTAAGTACTTGCCACAACAATGCATTTACAAGAGATCAGTACAACCAACTCATCAACCTTATGCAACAGTTTCAACATGATAATGCAGGGGAAGATCATAAATCAACTATTAGCACTGGTTCTATCAATTTTTCAGGTACTGCAGTTTGCACATCTTCAATCGATTTTGTTAATTCATCATGCAAAAGTTTTGAGTCTAATGCTGACTTATGGATTATAGATTCTGGAGCATCAAACAACATGACATTTAACAAAGAATCTCTCAGTAACATCATCAGACTGCCTTACCCACTATTAGTGTCCCTTCCTAATGTCTATAGAGTAAAAGTCTTAGAGATTGGAGATGTGACTATTACACCTAAGATTAATTTACACAAAGTGCTATATATGCCCCCATTTAAATACAATCTCATATTAGTGCATTCGTTGTCATCCTCCCTAAAATGCATAGTTTCCTTTACTGATTCACTATGTCTGTTGCAGACCCCTTCCATGAAGAGGCCTCAGGTGATTGGTAATAGCAAAGATGGACTCTATCTTCTTTGCTCCAGATGTCTAAGGCATGCCAATGATGACACCAATGCAGTTTTCTTTTGTTGTTGCTTTTCCAGTACTAGTGCTTTCAAGCCTTTTGTAAATAAGAATAAAGTCAGTGACATATTTGATGCTGATAGGGCTAGTCAAAACCCTCTTTACTTTCCTATTTTTGTTGAGAAGGATAGTCTGAGTTCCTCTCATATTCGATTTCCTCACTTGTATATTTCAAATTCAAAGAAAAAAAGTGACTTGCTTGCCACATGTTCCTATTTTTATGTTACTGATGATGTAAATTTGTTATGGTATAATAGACTTGGGCATGTACCCTTTGTCAAAATGAGGGATATTACCACATTACCTGTACATTTTCCACCCAAACAACCTTTTGTGTGCATTATCTGTCCCATGGCTAGGCAGACTAGATTACCCTTTACCAGCAGTACTACACACACCACATCCCCATTTGAATTGCTCCATGTAGACCTTTGGGGGCCTTACCACGTATCCACACATGATCACTTCAAATACTTCATCACACTAGTAGATGATTATAGAAAATCCACATGGACTCATCTACTAAGTACAAAGAGTAAAGCATTGTCTATTTTAAAAGCTTTTGCCAGTATGGTTGAAAACCAGTTCAAGACCACCATCAAAATAGTCAGATCAAACAATTGACTTGAGTTTACCAGCAAAGAAACATCTTTTTTTTTTTCAAACCAAAGGCATAATACATCAGAAAAATTGTCCATACACTCTACAACAAAATAGTATTGTGGAGAGGAAGCATAGATACCTGCTAGAAACTGCAAGAGCACTCTTGTTTTAATCAAAACTCCCTATGAGATACTGGGGAGAATGTGTTCTAACAACCACGCATATCATAAATAGACTACCTTCTACTCAATTACACAACAAATGTCCTTATCAACTTCTATATAATAAGCAGCCTGGCTATACACATTTGAGATCATTTGGTTGCTTGTGTTATCCTACTGTACCCAAAGTGAACAGGGACAAACTTGAGCCGAGAACAACCCTATATATATTTCTTGGATATCCTTTTGGGGTCAAGGGTTATAAGGTCATGAGTTTTGCCACTAAGAAAATACAAGTTTCCAGAGATGTAGTCTTTCTTAAGCATATTTTTCCTTTTACCTTATCTACTGAAACTAAAACCTTTCCCTCTGTACTTAAATCTGTACCTCCATGTTCATTATCTAATTGTATTAATGTTAGTGCATATGACACTTTGGTAACTACTAATCAGGATCTAAATGTCACAAATAACAATTCTCATCTGGTTTTTGAAGGCTTAAGTTCTGAACCAACCCTCATGTCACCCTCAAATACCTCTAATCACCTTTACATACATGCACAAAATACACCTACTACACCACCCACATCTTTAGAACTAGTAGTACAAATAAAGTTCCTCAGAACTAGTAAAGTCCCCGTACATCTACAGGACTTCATCCATCCCACCCTGAAACCAAGAACAGTTTAGTCCATAAATCCATTGTCTTTGACTGCCTTCTTCACTAAACACAATTACATATCTCATTAATCTATTGCATCCACCATTCAGTCCTTACTTGAAAATATTTGCAATTATGTTGAACCAAATTCATATGAAGAGGCTGCACTCAGTCCTGCTTGGCAGAAGGCCATGACACTAGAGTTTGAAGCTCTTCATGCCAACTATACTTGGGACCATGTGCCTCTTCCAACTGGTAAGCAAGCTATTAGATGTAAATGGGTTTACAAGATTAAACATAAGGCAGATGGAAGTAATGAGAGATTCAAGGCCGGACTAGTGGTAAAAGGCTACACTCAACAGGCTGGTGTAGACTATACTGAGACTTATTCACCATTAGTCAAGATGACTACTATTAGAACTCTTATTGCTTGCGCTGTTAAGAAAGCCTGGTAAATGTACCAACTTGATGTTAACAATGCATTTCTTCATGGAGATCTCTATGAAAAAGTATATATGCAAGTACCTCAAGGCTTGGAAGTATCTGATAGAACCTTGGTTTGCAAGTTGAAAAAATCTCTTTATGATTTGAAGCAAGCAAGCAGGTAGTGGTATGCTAAGCTTACAGAGGCTTTATCATTCAGAGGCTATCAACATTCACATCATGATTATTCCTTCTTCTACGAGAAAAATAGTTCTTTGACAGTGTTCTTAGCTGTCTATGTTGATGATGTTGTGCTCACTGGTACAGATCTTGAAGAAATCAACAACCTAAAAGAATTTCTCCACAACACTTTCAAGATCAAAGATCTTGGAAAGTTACATTTCTTCTTAGGGATAGAAGTGCTTCAGACTGAAGGAGGGGTAATCATCTCACAAAGGAAGTTTGTTCCAGACCTTTTGAAAGAATATGATTGTCTCACCTATAACAGTTTTTCCTCTCTTCTTGATCCTAATGTAAAGTTGAGTGCTAAAGAAGGTACACCCTTATCTAATCCCACATACTATAGAAAGTTGATTGGAAAATTGAATTTCTTGACTAATACTAGGTTGGACATAGCCTTTAGTGTACAACAATTGAGCCAGTTCATACAGGACCCTAGAATACCTCACTTGCAAGCAACATTTCATCTACTTAGATACTTGAAAAAGGACCCTACTCTTGGAGTCTACTTGTCAGATAATCCAGATTGTAGTGTCAAAGCATATTGTGACTCTGATTGGGCATCATGCCCCGATTAAAGAAGATCAATTAGTGGTTATTTGGTATTTCTAGGAAATAGCTCTATTAGTTGGAAGTCCAAGAAGCAGGAAACTATCTCATTATCCTCTGCAGAAGCTGAATACAAATCATTAAGAAAGGTTGTAGGTGAGCTTGTCTGGTTGCAAAGATTGCTTGATGAATTGACAGTTCACAATCCTTCTCCCATTGCAGTGTATTGTAATAGTCAGTCTGCTTTACATATGGCTAAAAACCCTGTGTTTCATGAGTGTACCAAACACATTGAAGTGGATTTCCACTTTGCGAGGAAGAAACTTCAGTAGGGGTTGTTCGCACTTCACTACACAGAGACTTCAAATCAACTAGCTGACATCCTTACAAAGGCTCTCACTGGAATCAAACATACTTCTCTGTTGAACAAATTGGCAATGATATCCTCACCTCCAACTTGAGGAGGGGTATTGAGAAGTCAAAGCATTTGTAATTAACTATATGTAATAGTTAGTTAATTAGACCATAGTTAGTTAAGCCTTAATGATTAGTTGATAGATTAGTTGGGGTTGGTTGCTGACTCAACAGAGTCAGTTATGACAGCTGTGACCAACTGTGATTTTCAAGATATTTTGTGTATAGATTTTTTTGTATATAACTACCTATTGATCAATAGAAGGGTAAGGATTCCCATTTTCTTCTCAGCAAATACTCTCTCTGCAACTTTCAGATATTTTTCTTCTTCATAAGAATCCTTCACATGAGCTAAATAACTGCATTCTTCTTCATTTTAATAAGTGTTACAGAGATAATTGTGATTAAGTCATGTATAATTAAGTGAGAATTAGACAATTAAAATCATAGAGAAGCAAGGGTTTTACAAATAGCTACGAGTACTTCTATGATCCTTGTTGTCTTAGCTGTTACATGACAAAAATCGTATGAAATAGATTAATGGGTGTTTGGATTGACTTATTTTTAGTTGTTTTTAGCTTTTAAACACTTTTTCAGTTTTGGTGGTGTTTGACACAGTAAAAAAAATGCTTTTAAGCACTTATTTTTAAGTCAAAAGTGTCTGAATAAACCAAAAGCCAAAAACCAAAAGTAGAGTAGTACCAACTTATGGCTTTTGGCTTTTAACCTATAAGCTCCTTATTAAAAGTTAATCCAAACACTCCCTTAAATAGAATCTCTGAAATCTCAAAGTCTAGCTGTTATCTGGGCTATCATGTGTCTGGGCACTTAAAACCTTATCAAATGGTTCATTTTGACTCCTATTATTCGGTAGGAATGAGGCACATTCAGGTAACGATTGTGACCAACATTGATCCATTAAAAATTTGATTGTGATCTCCTCTACGCTGAAAACATGTTTGGTCAAATTGTCATTAATAATGATATATTTTTAACAATACGACCTGTATAACTGATTCGCATTGGATCCCGAGACGAGGCACCCGTGCGCATGGTTTCAGACACTTGAGATAAGAAAAACTCTTACATCTCAGAGGATTATATGCATGATATTTTTGAAACTAAAAAGAAAACCGATACACCTAAGATTATATCAAGATGTAAGAGTTTTTCCTAACATGAAACTAATTAGCTCACCCTCGATATAATCCTTATTCGTAAACTCTTACATTGAATCTACTCGATAGTCCCTAACGAAATCAAACCCACCTAAGAACAAAATTAGTCAAACAAGTTGTGCTATTGTTCCACTTTTTATTTCTTGGATATTGCATTTACACCAGGCAAAACATATCAAAGAGTTAACACCACTTTCATTCACAGCAGCAGATTGCACAAAAAGTATAGAAAGTCATAAAAACGAGGGCCCTATTCCTATATACACTCTATGATGTTGCATGTTGGTTTCTACTTCTTCCTTTTTCCTTTTCCTTTTTTTAGATTTTTTTGAATTTCCCTTCCCTTTCTCTGGTTGCTTTTTTTTCTGTAACCTTATTACTGCTTTCAGAATTGGCGGTGATAGATGGTGGTCCAGCCTTCTCATATTCACTACACATGCTATTGCCTTTCTCCACACATGACTCCTTCTCTGGTGTTGGTACAGTGCATCGATTATAAAGCTTCAAGCTTGGGCCTTTTTGATATAGCAAGCTCTTCAAAAGTTGTTCAGCATTTGCTACATCCGAATTACTATAAAGTATAAAGGCAACAATTGCTCATGAGTTTATGTTCTTAAAAAAATGGAACTATTGCCTCCACACACACTTAAAATGGCTGTGAAAGCGTGCCAATGAGAAGAAGTACCATACGAACTTGAAGAATATATTCATTCCGGGAGTGTGTTATGGAGGAAGTAAATAACACAAAATATAGGACAACAACAATAACATATGTGCAAATTCCACAAGTGGGGTCTAGGGAGGGTGCTTTGTAAGCAACTTTAACCCTACCTTGGGGATGAAGAGACTAAAAAGGTTGTATCCGATAGGACATTCCTATAAAACAAAAAGGCTCAAGAAAGGATTACATCTGAACCTAAATCCAATTCCAAAGATGAGGTAGGGAGGTAGAGACTAGAGAGGTTGTGTCCGATAGGACATTGCTGTAAAACAAAAAGGCTCAAGAAAGGATTACATAAGAAGCTAAAGCCAATTCCAAAGATAGGGTGCTTCTAGCATGAAAGAATCTTTCCAAAATGGACTTTACACCCGAGCATATAATTTAAACCTAAACAATTTTATCTTAGCAACTGCGACCCCATTGGCCATTAGGACTCAAGATATTTCTGGGGGATAAGTGTGGAGTTCCTTTTATGTTGATCTAATTGGAAAAAATGATCTCCCATCCATAAATACAAAGTAGCATGATGTAATCCAGCCAAAAAGAATCCAAGTACACAATGGTAAGAAAGCAGCGTACCTCGAATCCAATAATGAATAAAGCTGTTGCAGCTCCTGAAGCATACTGTGCACTTCCTCACCAGCGTCAGGCTTCTTTACGGCAAACATAGTAATGGCAGCAGTTAAGAACTTTATATACATATTTGTTTCCTCCTTTTAAAAATAATAAGTTTAGTACCTTAATGATGATGATGATGATGATGATAATAATAACAAGAACAAAAATTTAATCCTTGCCTTGCAGACACCTCTACAAGTTCCTAAGTTATAATTAAAAGAGAATTAAGATTACCTTCATCGTCTGACCTAGTTGAGGTAGTTCCATCATATATTCACTGGCAATAAGCTTTAAAATTTTAGATATTTTCCCAAACAAGTCTCAATTCATTTGTTGCAGATTCTGCTCTGACAAAGAAGAGACTTCCGAACATGGCATTGTCAAAGACTTCAGTTGGTCACCAGATTTTGAGGGAAAAGTGGGAAATGGATTAGTCGTATCTTTTGTATCTGTGGAATTTGGAGCTTATGACCCATTTCTAGCTGGAAACAGCATCCCGATAATGTCTTTTATGTTGCAGTTTGTTCCCAACTGCACATGAATGACATTATAAATCTTTGTGGTAGTATTATTATCACCCAGGTTGACAAACAAAAGAGGATATCTGGCGATTTGGAAAGCTTTGCCAATTTTACTGATCTGGGTGTTTCACTTCAAACCTGATACAAGAATGCCATAGAAATCCTTCGGAAGCTGGTTTGCAACATCAAAGTTTCTGATCTCCTAGAAAAGAACATCATAGTATTTCCCGATGTTTACACACAACAAAAATAGGATGACAACTAATATATTGTAGTATGACTAAACTTTGATTTTTGATTGTGAAATCCATTTAACTGTACTGAGTTTATTGGAAAAGAATTAATCTACCATCCTTAACAACAGAAAGATAAAACTTGTCCAAAGACTGTCTGTTTATATCAACCCTGGAAGTGGATAGGACCTCAGATTGTTCAGAAATGAGCCATTCCACCAATAAAGATTTTATAGTGTAAAGAAATCCTTTAGACTCTGATACCGCAATCAAAACATGCTCAATAAGTTACAAGAAACAACTAGGGGAGATATAGTCATTTAGCCCGATCCACTGTCCATCATAGGTATTTGTAATGCTATATATAATTTTTTGACTAATGCAAACTCCATAGCTTCACTTGACTTGGAAGTTTTGCCTCTACAAGCATTGCCTGTTTGAGATTCTTCCATTTTTTGCCACCCTAATGCAGCTAAGAATTTCCATGGATATTTTCCATGATTCTACTGGAACTCTACCAATAATTTTCTTGTACAAATCTTCAGATAATTTTACTGAGGCAAGCCATATGATCATCACCCTTGCAATCTTTTCATAGCTCAGAAGACCTCGGGTTTTAATATCTTGGTGGATAATGACGATGCATAGTTACTGTGGTACTATGCTTTGTTTTGATGATTTGACAAACTTACTGAGGGACTAGATGAAGAACTAGGTACCCACACTAAGTCTATCTCAGAAGGAATAAAAAAGTCGGGTTCTTAGGAGGAATAAGTTGTAACTATTCCTCGTATGGGTCTTATTTCATAAGGACCATATGAGGGACCAGGTCTATCGGGCATTGAACTTCTTGAAAGTCAAAAGTACAGCTAGCAGCTGTACTTTTTGAGGGAAAGTGATGCACAACAATAGATAAATGACAACTTTTATATCTACCAATAAGAAACTTTCTACGTTTCCCTTATATGGACTAAATGAGGGACCAGGTTCCTTGACCGTTAAACTTTCTGGTTGCCAACAGTACATCTAGAAGCTGTACTTTTTGCAGAAAAGTTAGTACACAGCAGAGGAGCAACAACTTTTATCTCGACCGAGGAGAAACTTTCTAGGTTTTCCCTTCTATTTGCCCTATATCTATAGATCATTATATGGGAGGAAAACCTAGATTTTTCAACAGCTAATAAGATTTATCTTCCAAAGCAAAATCCACTCCCATAAGAAGAACATTGCTTATTTCAACAAAGGGACCTGATCGAGTTGTTGCTTTAATCCTTATTGTAATATTAAGTTTTGCATCTTTTGTTCTTAAATTGTAAATATACTCCTATGTTATCAAGAATGATAAATATTTCACTTGTCTATGTCTTTAGGTTGAGTCGTATTAACTAGAGTTAGTTAGTCGAATCATCTATTATTTTAGTCAAGTTTGTTTTCACTAATCTTGGTGTTTCTCTTGGATAGAGTTACCTAGGAGTGTCAACTAGAGTTAGTTAAATCAAAGTGTGTTGTAGAGTTGCTGCACAAGTATGAGTAGAGTTACCTGGGAGTGTTGGCTAGAGTTAGTCAACGTAGGGGTATGGTAGAGTTACTGCATCAATCTTGTAATAGAGTTATTACAAGGAGTTAGGATTAAGAGTTTAATCCTTGTGATTAGCGGAGTCTGTAATCATGTTTTGGCTTGAGTTCGTGGAGTTTGAGGGAAATCCTATGAGACAGGTCATGGTTTTTCCTCCCTTGAGCAAGAAGGCTTCCACGTAATATATCTTCTCTTCTCTACTTTCAGTTTCTTTAAGTCTGTTCTTCAGTTTCCATTCTTAAACATAGAACCTGGTGAGGGACCAGGTTCCCATTACTGTGGTGAACTTGTATAACACTCATTCTGTTATTAGCTGAAAAAACTGATAAGGGGTCTAGTCCTTAGTATCGTGGTGGATACATACAAACCAACAATTGGTATCAAAGTGGTACTTCTTATACGGTTAACACTGAGAGAGGATCCTTTTTAATGGCCACTCCACCTCATTTTAATGAACTCAAGAAGCAACAAGATCGATAGATAAAACCCCAAAAGAAGAAAACTTTGTCTCTTAAAGATGCTAAATGATAGTATAGTGAAGAAGATGAAGACATAACTTATCTTACTCAAAGGTTTCAAATGGTGGTAAGAAAGAAAGTATGATTTCTGAGAAGAGAAAATGCAAATAAGTCTTCAAATAGAAATGACCTCTACCACACATGTGGTAATCCTGGTCACTTTATTAAAAATGGTCCAATGTACAAGGTTGAGTACAAAATTATGTTAAAGATGGTGGAGACAAAAAAAGGAGGGACTAGGTCCTTAAAAAAATCCAAAAGAAGAGCTGATTTGGGGGACCTGGTCCTGTTCTATCTATTTGGTGTTTTTTTTTTACCTAATTTGTTATGCTGATGGATATTATGCAACAAACCTAGTTGATAGGAAAAACACCTCTAGAATGGATAATTTTTTGGATCTTATCAAATATTCTAGAGTACAAAGAAGCAAAACTTAATAGCACTTTCCACTGTAGAAGCTGAGTATATTATAGCTGCTTCATGCTATGCTTAGCTCCTATGGATTAGACAATAATTGGAGGTTTTTGGTATATTGTATAAAATTGTCGTATTGTTATGTGACAACATTAGTTCTTGTAACATGGCCAAAAATCCTATACAACATAAGAGGATCAAGGATAGTGATGTGAGGCATCATATCTTAAGAGATAATGTGAAGAAAGGGAACATTTGCATACAATTCTGCAAGACCGAAGATCAAGTGGTTGATATTTTCACCAAACCTCTAATCAAGGACTAGGTTGAGAAGAACAAACTAGATCTAGGACTGATCAAGTTGAATTGACTGCATCTATCTCAAAATTGGCTACGATTAGGGAACATGTATCCTTGTGGTAATTTATTTCACTAGGTCTAATTTAGTTCCATACCTTTTTTAGGTATACACACATGGTGAGAAAGCTAAATGAGGGAGAAATATGGGACATACTAAAGCCAAGCATCTTTTAGATATTGAAGGGAGGGACCAGGTCCCTCCTTAGAGGCTAGTATCATAAATATTGCCTTTTTGAAAATGTTTGATGAACTGTTTAAAAATGCCATGTGTTTTTTTCCATTTCTTTGTATCTATCTCCATAATTCCTATTCTAGATAAAGCTACTCTATCTATCTTTTACACTTTAAAAAGGAATCCCACTTTCCATACTATCCCCTAAAAAGGACTCTTGAAGATCTTGATGTATCTTCTTTCTCCACAATAAAGGCTCCTGAGTCACTTGCTGAAATGGTTGAAACCCTCAACCTGGTCCTATCAAAGCAAAAGTCATAGATGTTTTTTTTGAGAGACCAGGTACCAAGAAGTATTCTAAATCCTTACCTATTGAGAGCACATATTTAATGGTGATTTGCTAGATGAAAAGGGAAATCCATTAAATAGTTTAGTAGTAGGGGTTAATTGGGTCGCTCATAGCTTGACTCAAATGAAAAATAATCCTAAAAGAGCATGGCGGTAGAGTAGGTTGATGATTATTCTAAGAAATGGCTGACATAAAAGAGGGTTGGATAAAGAGGTTAAAAAATGGTTGATATTGCAGAAAAGGTTGTTCTACACATAAGCGAGGGTTGAGGAAGAAAATTAAATCATTTTTAATGTTGCCATTGGAATGAAAAATAAAAAATCTACCTCTAATTCTGCTAAATCCACACCCTACTTGTGGGTAAACCCAAGAAGCCTATAGGGAATAAGACTCTTGCTAAGAAGAGGAAAATAGTTGATTAGTCTGAGGGACCTGGTACTGAATCTGGTTCCACCACTCCAACATAGGTATATAAGTCTACTAAGGGACCAGGTATTGCGTCCAAGAGGAAAATAATTCAAAAGTTTACCATGGTTCTCACACGGAAAGATTGAATAAAATTCTGAGAAAATAAAAGGTCCTTAAGGGAAGAGTGTTCAACCTTGAGAGTTTGATCTTCTTAGGATGACTGAACCAGTTGAGATTGTTAAAATCTAAGAATGAACACATTTTTTTGATTTGTGGTACCTAAAGTTTACAAATAAAGTACGAGACTCTTACTATGGTATGGTGGTTGCTGAAGATGGTCTGAGTCTATCCATAATCATGAATAGGGAAAAGATTCATATTAACGAGATAACATTTCGGCAGATTCTAGTCGTCCTACGAAGGGGACCAGGTCCCTATCAAAATTGACCGCCACTCCAAAGTTTGTGGCATACATTGGACGACTAGAAGATTTAACTGCTACTGCCTTATACTGAAAAGCTTACTATTGCTTTTGCAACAGACCTATTCTCAAGGACTCATTGAGTAATTTGAAGGATACAATGTAGAAAAGCTCTACTGAGGGACTTGGTTCTTCTGATGCTTTGCGTGCAAAGTAAAAGCTAAGAGCACATGTCACCGGTTAAATGTTGAAGTTAAGAACCTGACCAAGAAACTTCTCTCAGCTCATTTTATTGAAAATGAGCATCCGAACTTGGTCCTAGCTCTCTTTCCTCCAAGCCTTCTACCTCCTAGTTCTCCTTGTTTCCTATTCTATTGTATCCTCCTTTTTGGCTATGCGGCTAATGTGAATATTTTTTATGCATTTTTATTTGATGTAATGTTTATGATGTCGTTCCTATGAATTATGAATGATATGTTTGCTTTGTCTACTATCTCTTATTCCTTATTTTGGCTTTGTTTATTCCCATTAGTGTTGCCCTAGTGACCATGAATTAACCTGGTGTGCACTTTGCTTCACTTGGTTTGCAATATTACTTTTTTATGATGCCAAAAGGGTAAAGGTAGATGATTCTTGATTCATGATTAGGGACTTGGCGTGAATGAAGGTCAAAAGACCTGGTAAACAGATGAGATATGACTAAAGATGCGTGCTAAGGGAATCTGGTCAAAAGCAGGAATATAACTGGAGGGACCAGACAGATAAGGAAAATAGTTTGTCATCATAAAAATGGGGAAATTAATGTACATAGAGTTTTGATGAATGGCAAACCTCATGGAGGGACCTGGTACCTGAGATCCTGGCCCCTGAGATGCATGAGTACATGGTCAAGTAGCATTTAGAAGAATTGTAGCAGAGAAATGGAACTGATTCATGAAGTCGAGTATGTGCGAATATTTTTAGGTAGATCTTGTCCTCAAGAGGGAAATTATTTCATGTGTTTAGCAACATAAAAAATGGGGAAATTAATGATGCGTAGTTACTACGGTACTATGCTTTGTTTTGATGATTTGACAAACCTATTGAGGTACCAGATGAGGAATCAGGTAGCCACACTAGGTCGATCTCAGAAGGAATAAGAGAATCAGGTTCTTAGGGGGAACAAGTTGTAAATATTCCTCAGATAGATCTTATTTCATAGGGACCAGGTCCATCAGGCATTGAACTTTTTGGAAGTCAAAAGTACAACTGGAAACTATACTTTTTGAGGGAAAGTTGGTGCACAACAATAGAGGAGCGACAACTTTTATATCTACCAGTGAGAAAATTTATAGGTTTCCCTTATAGGTACCAGGTTCCTCGATCATTGAGCTTTCTGGTTGTCAATAGTACAGTTAGTAGCTGTACTTTTTGTAGAAAAGTTGGTGCACAGTAGCATAGGAGCAATAACTTTTATCTCGACCAATGAGAAAATTTCTACATTTTCCCTCCCATTTTCTCCATATATAGAGAACATTATATAGGAGGAAAACCTACTTTAAAAGCTAATAAGATTTATCTTTCAATGTAAAATGCACTCACATAAGAAGAACATTGCTTATTTCAACAAAGGGACCTGATCGAGTTGTTGCTTTAGTCTTAGTTGTATTATTGAGTCTTATGTCTTTTGTTATTAAATTATAAATCTACTCCTATGTTATAAAGAATAGTAGATATTTCACTTATCTATGTATTTAGGTTGAGTCACATTAACTAGAGTTAGTTAGTCGAATCATCTATTATTTTTTCATCATTCTTTGTGTTTATCTTGGGTAGAGTTACCTAAGAGTGTCAACCAGAGTTAGTTGATTCAAAGTATGTAGTAGAGTTGTTGCACAAGTCTGGGTAGAGTTACCTAGGAGTGTTGGCTAGAGTTAGTTGACGTGGGGGTGTGGTAGAGTTTCTGCATCAGTCTTCTCATAGAGTTATTATATGGAGTTAGGATTAAGAGTTTAATCCTTGTGATTGCCGAAGTCTGTAATCATGTTTTGGCCTGTGTTAGTGAAGTTTGTGGGAAATCCTATGACAACGTTCATGTTTTTTCCTCCCTTGATCAGGGAGGCTTCTACATAAAATATCTTGTCTTCTCAATCTTTAGTCTCTTTAAGTTTGATCTTCAGTTTTCATTCTTAATCATAGAATCTGGTGAGGGACAAGGTTACCATTACTTTGGTGAACTTATATAACACTCATTCTGTTATTAGTTGAAGAAACTGATAAGGGACCTAGTCCTTAGTATCGTGGTAGACGCATATAAGCCAACAGATGAATTTTAGTAGCAAGTCACATAAAAGTTCGCTTCTCCTTAGAGAATCATATTTTTTACCGATGACTATCGAGGATCCAGAGGGAAGGCTTTCTCAAAGTAATTGGTAGACAATAACAAGAAATTCTGTAGTCTCCACTCGGAACTCTTAGAATTAAGATTCTTGGAGTTGCTTAAAAAATTTGCAATATCATAAATATTTGTAAGGCACATTCTTTGCCTGAAAAGAGTCATTGAATTTATAGCCGACTTAAAGGAGAATTCAAGAGTTTCCAGCACCTTCAAACCAACAACAAGTAATTTGGTATGTCAGTGATATCGAGAAGCATAAATAAAATATTGAAGATCAATAAATACCATCTTTTTGTATTTGAAGAAACTTTGGTTAATTTTTTTAACCCATTCAATGTCAAAATGTAACAATACATATATTACATTGATATCATTCAATTTTTGCCTAACACCAAGTAATTTAGGCAAAAATTACAGAAATTGTTATATTCACATAAGTTTTCTATGTTAAGTCACTAAAGAGATTTAAGAAAATCAAAGATAGTCTTCTGATGAGTCGACAAATAGCAAATCGTATGCCCTTAAAATAGGGAGAAAATATGTCCTCAATGCTAAACTAAAGCCTTTTTTATGTTGATTTGGTTTAATTTAAGGGTAAAGGCCTAGAAGTGATTAAAATAGCACAAAAGAGCGAAAATAAGAAAAACAATGGAGGATTGAAGAACAAATTGCAAAAAGGCATAAGAGAAACTTTGGCTCACCACGGGGTATCGCTAAAGTGATCGGCGGATCGCTGAGCACGCGCCTCTATTGACAATTTTAACAAAAAATAAGAAAAAGCATAGCAAAATGGTGACATAATGAACTATTTGGTGCATCATCAGACTAATTAGCGGACTAGCCTCGCATTTCCAAAAGGAACAGAAGCCAGCCCAAGATCTTGTCATGATGACAAATTAATGAGCCACGTACTCTTTGGTGCATTACCGACTTATTTTAGCGATGGACTCTTCTCAACTGAATTGCCAAGCGGCGACATTTATGTAATTATTTGGCCAATTTTTCCTGATGTTATTTAATCCTTTTTGGCCATTAGAAATCCTATCTTTTGTCAATTTTTCTTATACTGAAGCTAGTAATCAAACCCTAATTATGGAATTTACTACTTTTAGCTTGGAATTTAGAGTTTTCTTGTGAAACATTTGAATTATTTGGTGAATATGGATGAAGAATTTGGTATAATTTTTTCTTCTTTTATTATAGCTTGCGAATTTTTTATACTTGGGATTATGCATTATTGAGTGTTGATTGTGCATGGGTAGTGATTATTTACCTTCGTATTAGCTTGTGAGTTATGATTTTAGCTAAATCTCTGTGTTTTAGCTTGTAGATTGAGGTTGCAAACTTAGTCTATGCTTGGATCTTTTTTATTGTTTGAAAAGGGGTACAAGAGTGATGAGATTTAGCTAACGAGACTTGACTAATATCATTTAAGTGGTAATGCTAGTAATAAAATTTTGGTGTTCGAAAGAAGCCTACGTGAAATTTGGTTGTGGATTGAAAGATCATTTCCAATACCTAAAACCATGCCTAATCATGATTAGTAGTCGTAACTAAGGTGTATTTTCACTTACCCGTGCATGTAATCATTCTCAAGAAAGCATAACCCTAAGTGTTTTGACTTATTCGATTACAACCTTGTTGCGTCTCATTTTGGAAAATCAACAGTTGATACTATTAATGTAATAATAAAAAAATTGTTCAAATGAATCCCCTTATTTTACTTTCTTGTTTAATTTTAGCGTTGCATGCAAACCAATAGTTACTTGTGATAGTTGAGAGTGAATCTATAAATCTCATTCCCTATGGATACAACCCCGTCTCTTGTTGGATAAAAATATATTTACAACGATCATTTATACTTTTGTGGTATAATTTGAGCATATCAAAATAGCACTGTTATCGGGGAATAGAACATAGCATTTATTCTCTTTAGTGTTATAAGTTACTTTAAGTCAGCTGTAGTGTATAGTTTACATTGTTTGTTGTTTTTGTGTCATACAGGTAACAACATAAGTCAAAATGATAGTGAGTCTTCTACTTTTGATGGGCATCTCGAGGATGACAATCACTTCATAGATGTCAGATGAGCTAGTGCCATTTGAAAACCAACCGCGGAGGGGAATGACGTGTTTCACATCACTAGTGTGATGCTTTATTTACTTCAGATAAAGGGATTGTTTGGGATTCAATCCCATGAAAACTCTAACCTTTATTTGAACAATTCCATTAATGTATGTCTACCGTTCGATATCACCCACATATCTCAAGAGTTAATTCGATTGAGAATTTTTCCATTTTCATTGATGGGAGAAACAATATTATGGTTGCGGAAGTTGCCCACCGGTTCTATCACATCATGGGTGGAATTGATGGAAGCATTCTTTGATCAATTTGTTCCACCATCGCAGGTGCTACAATTAATAGATGAAATCATTAACTTTTGCTAATTAAGCGGCGAGCTATTACATGAGGCTTGGCAAAGGTTTAACAAAAAGTTGTTGAAATACCTTAATCATGAGGTCTCGTAAAAAAATCTTCTTCATATGTTTTATAGGGTTTTACATCAATTGAACAAAATAGTGTTGGACAATGTGACTAATGGAGCTATAATGAAACAAAATTATGGGTTGCGGTAATATTATTGGATTAAGTAACCAAACAAAGTTGAGGTTGGCATAAAAGAGATACTGAGGTGGATGTGGGTGCTCCCTCTGTATCTCTTGTAAGACTAGAAAAAATAAATAAAAATGATGAGAGAGTCAAGAATATAGCTAAGATTATGACATAATTGGATCTCCTTACCAAGCATAAGATGGGCTCAACCCCAAAATGGTGAATGTTGTGTCTTTTAAGGGAACTAAACATATGATGATGATTATAAACTGAGGCTCTTGATGAAGAAATCCAGTTCATGTCAAATCGAACTGGGGTTCTCAACTTACCTATCAGAGGTCAGGCAAAAATCATGGTTGGAGGGCAAGGGACCGTGATTGGAAGAATCATAATTTAGATAGAGATTGGAGGGATAAGGAAAAAGATCAAGACCTTGATTGGAGAGATAAAGATTATGACCATGATAGTATGTTCCTCCACATGTTCAAGTGAAAGGTAAAGACTAACCTCTATTGATCTAGAATGGTATAAAAATGAAGATGTGCTTGCACGCATCCTTTATAGGGGTTGAAGATGCTAAGAGAGATGAAAATCAACTTTTCACAACTCAATCAAACCACCACTTCACACTCGACCTTGATCAAACAGCTTAAGACCCAATTGGGTCAAATATTTTCCAATTTAAATGCAAGGCGAAAAGGAGGACTTCCTAGTGATATAGTTGAGAACAAGAAGAACATGCTCATGTCATGCCAATTGTCACTAAGAGTGGAAATACTATATGGAGCAATATCATGATTCTTGATGAAATCCCAAATAATAACGGAGTTGATGATAAGTGATTGGGAAGATAAAGTATCTTGAAGAAGAAGGAAGACGATGCAAAATCAAAAAGTTCCTTGCTAAATTTAGCAACCTTTCTATCAACATACCATTTTTGAAACCTTTCAAGAGATGCCCAGGTATGCTAAATTCATGAAGAACTTGATAAAAAAGAAGAGGGTTATGGATTTCTAAATAGTTAAGGTGACCCACAACTATAGCGCAATAATGACTAGCACCATGGTTGTGAGGAAAAAGGAACCGTTGCATTCACTATCTTATAGAGCATTAGAGTGTACAAGTTTGGAAAAATTGATTTGATTTTAGAACAAATATTAATTTAATGTCTTTGTCTGTGTTTAAAAATCTAGGCAGGGTGATCCTAAGCCGACTACCATGAGGCTTCCCATGGTGGATCGGTCTATAAAAGATCCTATGGGTGTGATATATGATGTACTTATGAATGTTGACCATTTTATCTTTTCGTCTGATTTTATGATCTTAGATTATGAAATTAATCATGAGGTTGCAATTATTCTTGATAGGACATTCTTGGCTACCGATCTAGTGTTAGTTAATGTTGAGTATGGAGAAATGAAATTCTAGGTAAATAATGAAGAAGTGTCCTTCAATATGTGCATGTACTTGAAACAAACTATGGATTTGAAAGTGGTCTCCCTTATCAATGTGATTGATGATAAAGTGGTTAATGCTATGGAAGTTGATTTAGGAGTGATCCATTAGTAGGTGTTTTGTGGAACCTAGAGAAACAAAAAGTTGAAGAATATAATGAGGTGGTGGAATCATTAACGGGTATTGTTTTTTATACTAAGAATCCGTGTAAGTTGGACCTTGACTTGAAAAATCGATAAACTCCATCCGCCAAACCCTCAATAGTTGAACCCCCTCAACTCAAGCTAAATACATTGCTTCCTCATATTTGATATATGATTTTGCATGAAGGTAATACTTTGCCTATTATTGTCACTAGAAGATTTTTTTCCTTGGCAAGTGAAGGCCACTAGATCAATTTTGAGGAAGTATATTCAAGCCATTAGGTAGACTATAGGAGATATCATCGAGATTGCTTTCGGTATTTGTGCCTATAAAATTAAGTTAGAGGTTGATCATGTACTTAGTATGGAATACCAACAAAGGGTAAACCCACCAATTCAAGAAGCACTCAAGAAGGAGATCATTAGTGGCTAGATGCAGGTGTTGTATATCTAATCTCGGATAGTAAATAGATCAGTTTGGTCCAATACATTCCTGAAATGGGTGGTATTATGGTGGTCCCAAATGAGAACAATGATGTTGTACTCGCCCATCCGATCGCGTGTTAGAGATTATGCATGGATTATTGAAAATTGAATTCTTGGACTGAAAAAGATCATTTACCTATATTATTCATAGACTAAATAATGCTATATTGGTTGCCAGGGCATGGGTGGTATTGTTTTATTATGGGTATTCCAAATATAATAAAATTTGCATTGACCCTGAGGATTAAGAGAAAACTACCTTTACATACCCTTACGAGACCTTTTCCTTCCAGCACATTCCCTTTGGGCTATGCAATGCACCCGTCACCATTAAAATGTGTATGTTGTCTATTTTTGTGGACATGGCAGAGAAAACTATGGAAGTGTTCATGGATGACTTCTCCATTGTTGGTAAATCATTTGAATCCTTCCTTGATCACTTCGGTAAAGATCTTGGGCGTTGTTTCGAAACAAATCTTTTACTAAATTGCAAGAAGTTTCATTTCATGGTCAAATAGGTGATTGTACTCGAACGCAAGATATCGGGTCAAGGCATTCAAGTCGATCAAGCAAAGGTAGAGGTTATTTCTAAGTTACCTGGCCCTATTTCTCCAAAACCGCACATCTTATGTGTAATCTTCTTGAAAATAAAGAGGATTTTGAATTTGATGGTGATTGTATAAGAGTGTTTAATTGTCTCAAGGAAAATCTTTTATCGGCTCCTATCATTGTGGCTTTGGATTGGGCATCACTCTTTAAATTGAAGTGTGATGTAAGTGGGTTGGCATTGGGTGTGGTGTTAGGTCACTGGTTAGATAAACTTTTTCACCCAATCTATTATGCTAGAATATCCTTAAATAATGCTCAATGTAATTATACAGTGACAGAGTAAGAGTTGCTTGTCATGGTCTATGCTTTCAAAAAGTTTTGTGCCTATTTGTTAGGTGCAAATGTTGTTATGTATATGGATCATGAAGCTCGATATTTAATGTCTAAGAAAGATGCAAAACGAGATTGATTAGGTGGATCTTTCTCCTATAAGAGTTTTACTTTGAAGTTAAAGATTGAAAGGGGTGTGAAAATCAAGTGGAAGATTTGTCTCATTTTGAATCGAATGAAGTACAGAAGAATGAATTCAAGATCAACGAGGAGTTTCACGATGAACTTGTAATGGCTATTTCGGAGAAGGCAGCACCATGGTATGTTAATTTTGCAAACTATTAGGACACTTCTTTTCCCTCACTATTTTGTCTACTATGCCTTTTCTTGGTTTTCCCACTTTCCTCTTTCCCCTTTTTATGCATAAACCATGCCTTACTTTTCTTTGTTGGATTTTTTTTTCTAATAATTTTGCTTTATTAGGTTAAGCTTGTAGGCACTTTCTTATGATTTCATGGCCCAACTATACCCTTTTCAATTTTCACCACCCCAAATTAGGCTTTTAGCCTCAATTTGTATTCTTAAGTTCAAGGAGGATAGGGTTTAAAAGAGGAAAAATAGAAGGGTCAAGGCTTGTAATGTGTTTGCCAAAGAAAAGTTCAAAGGCTCAAAGAGGGTGACTAGGGATAACTCCTATGCATTGGTAGGCTTTTTTAGGCTAAAATGGGCTTCCAATGTCATAAGATGGCCTATGATCATTTTACCAACCAAGCACAATCAAAATTTAGCCTTGAAAGACTAATGGGGAAAGTTCTAGATAACACAAGTACACATGAGATGTAGACAAGTAAGCTTACACATATGGCATGTAAAGCTCGTCAAGGGGGTTCAATTGTTCCATCCGCTCAAGACAAAAATGGAGTACCAACTATTTTTTGAATTTATTTTTTGGAGTCATAAAAAGAGGCAAAGTTTTGTTATAAGGTTGCTCACGTCCATGCCCTCAAATTTTGCAAAATTTTTGGAAGGAGGGGGTTGTTTATTTTGCATCTTCACCACATATAATTTGATAATCATGACAACAACCCAAGTTATTATCTCACATTATGCTCTAATACGGGTGGACCACCCACATGACTTCTCAGACTTCACCAATGGGTATGAATGCAATCCCAATTCATCAATGCCATAGGTACTTAGACTTTCTTTGCATTTATGATCCTGATTCTACAGGTACTAAGATTTCCCCTGCATCCATGGATAAAAACCCAACCACGACGCTTTCCTCTTAAGAATGTCGTCACTCAATCTATCATAGGGAAAAACTCGTCGATTAAAACTAAACTAAAGTAAAAAACTACAAACAAAGTAACTAATTCATGAAAATATGGGCACCATCAGAGTGCCCAAATATTACAACCCAAATAAAATAAGAATCATCCAAAAAAGCAAAAAAGTATGCAGAAATATCAATAATACAAGCTCAAATCAAATGAATAAGGAGACACCCCCAACTGAAAAGGTAGCAGTGTCCCCACTGCATAAATAATCAAGGGTAAATGAGATAAAGGTGCTCCCTGAAACTGCATCAAGGGCTTCTATCACTCTCAGACTCTGCATCATTACCATTCTCTTCAAGATTGGACCATTTGGCTGGGGCCTCATCATCACTCTCCACCCAAGAGAAAAAAAGTCTATCTTGGGGTTTTAGGACCTTCCATAGGCCCTTCACCCCTTCCACATCTTGATAAAGAACTAATCCCTCTTTTTCTCTCTTGTAACTATTTTTTCATGTGTGATCCGAAAATCCCGGTGTGACTCCACCAGAGAGGAGTAGACTTTCTCAAGCTTATCAATGGTAGATTTTTACTTCTTTTGGTCCTCCCTGTACTTCTTATAATCGACACATGACATATATGAATGATGGGTGGTGGAAGGCTCTCCTGGTCCTTAGGGAAAGCTAGACACAAGCACCCTATAGTGGGTGGCCTATGAGACTCAGACTCAATACATGCCGACTTTTACAAGTCAATCTTTCTCTTCTTTCCTTTGCTAGGTGCGCCCTCTTCTCGAATACTCAAAGGGTAGATGGGAGTACTAGGACGCACCCAGGTATTACTAGCATACTCTTCAATCCCTGCTCTCCTGCAAAGCTCAGTAATCAAAGAGGGTAAGAAGATATACGTACCACCTTGGTTCTTAAAGTGATCCATTTCATTGACCACAAGCTGACCGATATCCAAAGGGATTCCCTCTAGAAAGCAAGCAACTACGTGAGCACGCAAATCTGGGACCGCTATCATGTGGGTGAAAAAAGAGACTCGACTACAAATAATGTACAACCATATTCGAGCCTAAAAAGTGAAGTCGTTCATGGAGATGTTGTTTTTAGTCTTTGTCCAAGAGACTTTATTTTTGGGGCATAGCCGTTGTTCCAACCAAATCTCTGGTTTACACCTCTTTGCTTTCAATTCACCCATGTCTACATGTTGGAGTCCATAAACATCATTGATTTACTTAGCCCTAACTTTCACCGGTTTGCCCCGAATCTTAATAGTCATATTGAATGGTCCGAGAAGGACACTTCATTAATGTTGACATAAAATTCATGGAACCATTATTCATTTGTAATGCAGGGATCCGGGGCAAAGCACTGCCACCCTGTGGCTTCAAGTTTTTCATGAAATGGTGGTAGTTTCTCTGGCACATTCTCCAAGCAAATACCTCTTTTCGGGAGTACCTTTGTCTTTGGAAGATCACTGTAGTAGTGAGTATGGCACTCGGGTGCTATGAATCAGATGTGATCATACTTGTCCATGAGATTGTCCTGAAAGAACTAGGCACACATTATATCAATCAATCACATTTTAACATGCAAACTATACCATATTATTCACCAAAACTCATTGAATGGGTGCTTGGTGGTGTTAGGCTAAAAATTAGAAGTGCAGGATTTTTGGCATAACAGGAAACTATCCTCAATTACCGCGATCATGGGCCATGACCGCATTCGTATTGCTATGATCACGACCTACTGATCGCGTTTGCGTTTCCACGATTATGACCACCTGACCGCGGTCGGGATACCTGAGGCTGGTTTCATGCCAGCTCCCCGTGTACAAATTTCTTCCAAATTTTGAGGCCACTAGCAAGCTCTACAATATGGATTCAAATGAAAACCAATTAAACAATGCTAATATGTGTCTGAATGTGCCCTTAAAAATACAGATATCATTATTGAAAGTTCATTAGGGAAATATGTCAAACACTTGGTGTGCACACCTTATTTATTTAATTTTCACACATTTTTGGATACTCAAGATTTCTCCACATATGTGCATACCTTACTCAAGAAGTCAACACTACACCAATACCAAGTATGACAACATGAAAAGTATAACAATCAAGACTTTAGGCCCTCTCTTAATAATGCATTCTAGGGCCTAATTTCAAAATAAGAGCACAGATTCATGATACTTAATGGATTTGTGATGCAAAAGGGATGCAAGGATGCTATTGTAGAGCTCACAAACTTGGCTAGAATTTAGCCCAATTAAAGATCAAAACTCGAAAAGGAGTGTGAGGGAAATGGGGGGGGGAATTAGGGATTAAGTCACTAAAATGACCACGACCACGGTCAGGTGGCCGTAATTAAGGAAACACAGGTGACCATGATTGTGCCTAGGGACCGCGATTGCGGTAATTAAGAGCATTTCTGCTCCCCTATTTTTCCCTGCTTAGCTCTTTTCTCAATTTGTACAATTTTTTTCTCTGTTCAGTTTTCAATGCAAAATTGCACACTTCCTCCTTTTCAAAACCATCCAATTCACTCCATAGTTCCACAAATGCATGAGTTATTTGTATTCAAAAGCTAACATATATACTACAAGAAAATGAAAAAAAGAATACGAGCTACTTTCGTGGTATTTGTGGGTTGCCTCCCACCTAACACCTTACTTAACGTCATGGCACAATGTCTTCCTTCATCTATATTCAAGGTGGGTCCTCAAGACCATCTTCATTTGCTCTCTCACTCTCCACATCCACCACAAAAATAACTTGGAGCTCCACTGTTTACTTCTTTATCTTGTATATTTTGAAAGAGACCTCATCCTCTTATACCCTAAACTTTATTTCACCCATCTCCAACAATGGCTCTTCCGATGGCCTAGAAAGGGCGGCCAAGGATTATAGGTACCTCTTGGTCCATTTCACAATCCAATACCACAAAATTTGCCAAAAAAATAAACTTGTCCACTTTAACAAGGACATCAAATAAAATTCCCACTGGCTTTTTGATAGACCAGTCAGCTATTAAGAGTCGTATAGAGGTTGGTGTAGGGGCATCCAATCCAAGATTCTTGTATATGGCAAAAGGCATTACGTTGATGCTCGCACCAAGGTCACATAGAGCTTTTGGAAACTCATGTGTCCCTATTATGAAAGGAATGGTGAACGCTCCGGGGTCGTATTTCTTTTCCGCAACCTTACTATCCATGATAGAACTACACCCATGAGTGACCTTAATAGTTTCACCTTTGACAAGATTCTTTTTGGACATCAACTTTTTCATTAGCTTAGCGTATCCTAGGATCTCTCGGATCGCCTTGAGCAATGGGATGTTTTTAGGTAGATTACTAAGTTTTGCCATGAATTTCCTCAATTTTTCACCTTACTCTTTTTTGTGCAATCATTGAGGGAATGGGGGAAGAACTTGGATTATGGGCCTTACTCCACTTTGTGGCTCTTTAACCTCAACCACTTCTTTGTCACTTTCATCGGTCTCTTTATCATTATTTTATTCTCAACTTTGAGGTAACACCTCCTTTGCTTTAGCTTTAGGCATTTTCTCACTCAAGTCTCCTTTAGAGGCTCATCAAGTGTCTTTCCACTCCATGTGACAATTTCTAGAACTTGAGCATCATTTTTTGTATTAGCAATCGTGTCACTAGGGAGTCCACTTATAGGCCTAGCATTTAATTGCGTAGAGATTTTCCCAATTTGGGTTTCCAATTGCTTGATAGAGGCAGAGTGAGACACCACAGTTTAAGATAGTTAAGAGAAGTCACCTTTCAACTCATTGACCCTTTTGTCCATACCTTCCACTATATTCAATATTCTTGCTAACACATCCCCGATCTTGATTTTTTCGGGGTCGATGGAACTTGACTTCTTGGTCTTAGCTCGATCATAAGGGGGAACATAATAATCATAATCAGGATTCTTATCCCTACAATCTCTATACCGCTAGAGGTCCATTCAATCTTGATTCCCACCTTTCCTTTGATAGGCGGGGCAGTAACCCCCTGAGTAGTTAGCCAAATACCGGATTTCCTTATCCAATTTCTTTGCTTCTTTATCATTTTCATAATATTTTGATGCTACGGCGTTTACCACTTTCACGGGTGCACCCATATAATGCTTTGTCAAGAGTTCAATTTATGTTATATTTTATCCATGTTCTCATCCTTCTCTTTATTTTGCTTTCTTTGTTCATTATCAACCAAGGAAGTAGTGGAAGGGATCTTAGGAACTTTTGTATATGCCAACCCGATTTTTATTTGACACTTATCCCATTAATAGGAATACCGCATGGTGGTGCATCTTCACTATGGAGACACCCACCGCATTATCCACCACCATTTTATTTAATGGATCAAGGGCACAGTAGAAGATCTCAAGAATCATCTTCTCCTAGCCTTCATGATTTGGGCATTGGGCCGATTTTCCATTAAACCGTTCCTAAGCTTCAAACAACGACTCTCCATTCATTTGCCAAAAATTCAAAATCTCATCCCGCTTTTGAAGCATTTTAGATGGTGGGAAGTATCTATCAAGAAACACCATAGTAAGCTTTTTCCAAGATGTAATTGAGCATGGTGGAAGTGAGCAGAGCCATAAAATTACCTCACCCGTTAGAGAGAATGGGAAAAGGCAAATTCGAATGGATTCTTAAGTAATTTGTGCTATATTGAATGGCACACACACTTCCACAAAATTCTTCAAATGGACATTTGGTCCTCAAAGTCTTGACCCCCGTACAATCCTTTTATTTGCAATATGTGAAGCATGACGCTAGTCATATGGAATACTCCATTCCCATTAGTTGGTGGGATACAGATTGTAATTGTTTGGACCGCTTTATTTAGTTGTCCCTCATCATCTAGGGGACCATCAAAGGGGCCCATGCTGCTTGCGTTATCACTCATTATTCCGTTAACACTTCGATCACCTAAAAAAATTCAAAAATAATAAATAAAGTAAATTATACCACCCTGGGTATTCCCAAGTAAGAATCACACCGCACATATGAAATCTATATTCCACTCCCTGATAACGACGCCATTTTTATAATGCTCAACTCACTCCCATGTTTGAGGGGTGAAGTGATCGTTATCAATAACCTAACTTGAGTTGGGGTCGAATCCACGAGGAGCGATCTATAAATTTCAAGTCCTATGGGTGCTCTAATTACTAAAATGTTACTCAAAATTTTAATAAACACGACATGTAAAATAAAATGGGGGAATTAGTTTGGGATTGGTTTGTAATGATTTTTGATTAACAATACACGAGTATGACACTTTTGATGTAAAACCATGATTTAAAAAGATTTTGGGATTATGTCTACCTAAAAAGAAAAACATGTGGGTTGATGATGGTTTAATAGGAAACTTAGTTGTTAACTAAAGGATAGTCTAGGTCGAAGATCATTGTGGTTAATATTTCGATAAAACCATAATGATTTTACCCATTAACTCTTTCGAGAACCTAATAAGTGTGCAATTCGTAATCACCCAAAACCCCAATCAAGCATCTCTATTTCTAGGATGATGCTCTTAAAATGATTTACACTCCAATTACACTTATTTCTAAGATGGCAAAAGGTAGTACACCACATGATTAATTGTACACTATTGCCTTGTCCCCCTATGACCCTCTTTCAAAGATATTATGGGTTACCTCATATTCACTTTCATCCTTCTTTCAAGGATGAAAAAGGGTTTCTAGAGTTTGGGGTTTTCACCCATAAATTCTAACTCATAAATTCAAGCAATGGTGGAATCCCTACTCAACAACTAACAATCATGAAATCACAACAAAACCCACACACAATTATACTTTAGTTCAGTATAATCCCAAGACTAAATTACTTAGCTACTCATGAAGAAAGAAAAGAGATATACCATAAGGATTATCCAAAACATCCATTCTTCAAAAAATTACTAAGAAATCAAGCCTCCAAAATTAGTTACACACTTTCCCAATTAGGGTTTGTTGCTTTTCATTCAAAATTACCTATGAGGTAAGCAATATCCAAAGAAGAAAGGGTTTTTGCCTATATGGGGTTTGGGATTCTTTTATGCAGTTTTACAAAACTGCCCTGGGTCATATCCCTGCTGAACCACGATCGCGCAGGTTCAACCACGACTATGTCTATGCGACCATAGTTATGCTCCACGATGTCATTATGCTGACTATCTTGACTGACGACGACCACGGCCTGAGGACCGCGGTCACGTTAACTGAGGTTGAACTACTCCAGGTCTCCTGTTGTACTTTTTTTGCTTCCATTTGATCCCCTTTTAGCTACAATCTATATGTTTTCACCTTCTTAACTTTATACCTGCAAAATATGGATATTAGTGTATTTAAATCATGATGATGCCTTATTTTATTTAAAACAAGGTAGTGTGCACACATGTTTGGTGCAAATGAGTGGTAAAAGCACTACTCATCACAGTACAACTGGCACACTTTGTCTGCATAGTTTTGTCCTCTTGTGTAACAAACTTGAAGGTGATATTTTTTAATGATTGGGACAACTAGTTTAATAATATTTCAACTCTAATCATTGCTCATCTATAAAATAAAAGAGACGCTTCTTCATCAAATAAGTTTTTTGCATAAATCTAACGAGTGAAGAGAGGCAGGAAAAACTCCATTTCAAGACTGTTCAAGCATTGCTCATGTTCTTATCGTTGTAGTACGCTTAAATAGTGAGTGAGTGTTCTTGGGTGTTAATTTGTAATTGAACTACTCATGTTATAAGAGTAGTGTTTCAGTTTGTTGAGTGAATTTGTTTGGTAGAGTTGCCTAAGTGTGAAGCTAATGAGAGTTTATCAGTGTAGAAAGTCCTTGGTAGAGTTGCCAAGATGAGCTTGTAGAAGAGTTATTACAATGGAAAGGAGCCTAGAGGTAGGCTAAAATCTGGACTGATATCAGGAGGTTGATTATAATGGATATATTTAGTTCTTGAGAGGGAAAGCCGTGGTTCTTCCCTTTCTGGGTTTCCACGTAATTTTTTTTGTGATTTTATTCTTCCTGCACTGTCTTTAGTTTTAATGAACTCTATTGTTTTATTGATGATCTAAGATGGATTTATAAACCTTACTGTTGTTATCCTAGTGTATTAAGCCTTATTTTGAGGGAAACATACGTGCTTAATGTGTTAATGACGATGTAAATAAGCATCTAAGTGTTTAAGTGTGTGATTACAATGTTAAAGGTGTCTTTCAAACAAGTCTGTACTTAAATTAATTATTTAGAGTTCATATGAGAAACTAGTATTATTCGCTTGAGCTAGGTGTTGGTTTAGTTGAGTTCCTAATGGTATGATTGTTTGATTACATGTGAAAAAACTTTTTTATAGTGTTTAAAGTGCAATTGAATCAAGTCAAGAGTCAATTACTAAGTGAAAAATCAAAAGGGGCAAAACTAGTATTCTCAGCTTTAGTTTCTAGTTCGTCGTCTTGGATGTTCTATTGTTTTGAGCTCTAATTTGTTATGTTTAATGCTATAGTATGATTGGTGAGTTGATTATCATGATATATTAAGGATATAAAATCTTAAAATAAAGTGTAACCAATACAAAAAGGTTTGGAATGGATCAACATAAGAACAAGACAAGACTTGATGCGAATTGGACACCTTGGATGTCCATGGCGCGTCGCGGACCAAAGAGAGGTCCAAATGGATTGTACCATACATAGGGAGCTTCACAATGGACCCAAATAGTGGGTATATATGATAAGGGTGCATATTATATCTATACACAGTAAATTAACCCCGCGATGCGTCCTAGTGTAAAAATCGGTGGTTTTGTCCTCCTATAAATAGGACACTTGTATTTAATGTTAGACACCTTGGAAGAGATTGAAACATTGAGAGGGTCTTAAAAACACTTAAATTAGGGTTTTTATTTCTTTAATTTAGTTTATTTATCGATTTTATCATGAATTCATATATCTTGATTACGATTATGTCCATTAGTGGCTAAAGGCCCTCTTTTCGGGGTTAAGGCCAAGAACATGTTTACTTTCACTTTGAATTGAGTTTGTTTTAATTTATTATTATAATTGGTTGTTTTTTTATCCTTTTAACTATTTTAAGGATTCACAACCCTTAGAATACATATATTGCTGATCTTGTGAACTCGGGAGGGGGAATAAGAAGATAGAACGTGGGGATGAATAGAGTAAGATTCTTATTCTTTTATAAAATAAGGAATTTGAATTAGCAACTAGGATAGGGATATACCTAAAACTTTCTTGGTTCACATGTAGGATTATTTCTAAATGCATCTAAATGGATTATTACATCCCCGCTCAATGATGTAGTTGTAATGTCCAGTTAGGTAGAAGGTTAGAGGTCGGGAGATCATGATCATATGATAAACCCTACGAATAAACAACTAAGATAATTAATCTAACGAATGAAGTTCATTAGCGTAGTATGATAGTTCACAGTTCCTTAACCCTGGGTTTTCATCCACTTTTTTCCAAAGTTTTTACTTTTCTGCATTATTTTAGTTTACAAACTTTCAAAACTCTTTTGGTTACATTGCATAACTTTAAGCTCAATAGTTGAACTTGAATTAGATAGTTGTGGATACAAGTCTTTGAGGGATTGATTTTTGACTTTATTTAAGTCCACTGTATTACTTGGGGAGACCATGTATACTTGCGTGTGCACTTGGGCGCAACAAGTTTTTGGCACCGTTGGGGGACTATTAAATTGGCAATTGTTTTAGTTTTAGTTTTAATTTTTGGATTTCTTGGGTTCTTTACTCTTGGTATTAGGATTTATTTTGCAGGAAATAGCTTTACAGTCTAGTAAACTAGCAAGGGATAGGGAGTTGGTTGAACCAAACCTCGAACCCGAGCAACGCTTCCATCGACGAAGGAGAGAAGTAATCCTTCTCCCCCATATCTCGTAGTTGTAAGAGGAACAAGATAATCCTGCTCTTATGGATGAAGATCAACCAGCCCGTAGGAAAGTTCGGGAAGTGGTAATCCTAATTCTAACAAATTTGACCTCCTCTTTTTAGAAATCGGCTGCTGGAGGTAACATTGAGATGAAACAGAACATGGTGCAACTTTTGATCAGCAGTGGATAATTTATGGGGTTTTTACATAAAGATCCACTGAAACTTTTTAGACATTAGTAATACATTTATCCCTACGGGTGTGTCAACTGAATATGTTAGGCTGACACTATTCCTCTTTTCACAATTAGGGGAAGCGAACACTAAGCCGGCAAGTTCAATCACAACTTGGGATGACTTAGCCCAAAAATTCCTCATCCTATTCTTTCCATTTGGCAAGACTGCTAGACTACACAGTGAGATTATGTACTTTAAACAAAAAATATATGAGAACTTATATCATCAATGGGAGAGATTTAAAGCTTTTTTTCGGGACTGTCCACATCATCAGCAGTCCAACGAGGTATTAGCTCACACTTTTGTTGAGGCACTTGACCATAACACAAAAAATTTGCTAGATTCAGCTGCAGGTGGTCAAGCATTAGAATTGACGTATGATGAGCTATATACCTTGTTGAACCAGATTGTCCAAGGAAATCCTGAGTGGCATTCTGACTCAAGAAGTGCTACAAAGAAGGTTGCAGGTATGTTGGACGTGGACCAGTTTACTGCTATATCCTCTCAGATTGCTGCATTGCAGAATTAGTTAATAACTTAATTCAATAATATGAAGTTGAGGGTTACACATCCTATAACAACAGTGTATGTAATATTTAGCAGACAAATACTTGGTGGTGGTTTATGGCAATAGTGGCCATTCTGCAGATATGTGTGCTGCCAATCCTGAGTCAATGATGTTCATGGTAAATGTTCAAAGGTAGAATTATGGGAACACCTACAATTTGAAGTGACAGACTCAACCACCAAATCAATAATGAAATGCCCAACAACAGTAGATTCGCAACCACATGCATAAGGAAATCAGGCCACGAACAATATGGAAGAGATGCTGAAACAAATTTTAGCTGCTCAAGCACAATTGGCAGAAGATATAAAGAGCCAAGAAGCAGATATGAAGAGCCAAAAAGTGGCTACAAGGAGCTTGGAGTTGTGGATAGGTCAGTAAGTAGTAGTGCAGAATACCAGGCCTCAAGGTGGTTTACCAAGTGATACTGAAAATCCTAAATAAGTAATGGCAATCACTGAGGAGTTGTAAAAATCTCAATGAAAAAACTTCAAAGAAAACTAAGGAGGTAGATGTTGATTTGGTTCCTAAACAAGTAGATGATAGAGTTGTTGAAAGTTTGAGGAAGTCTGAGTACTCGAAAACAAAAGTTGCTAGATAGGTGAAGGAGAGACCACCACTACCTTTCCCACAAAAGCATATAAAGACAAAAGAGGATGCATGCTTTAAAAAGTTCTTTAAAATATTCGGATAGCTTTACATTAACTTACCTCTTTTAGATATTTTGCAGGTAATGCCTAAGTACTCTAAGTACTTGAAGGATATGGTCACTAATAAAGTTAAGCTGCAGGATGTCGGGATAATAGAACTCCCTGAAGTGTGCAACTCTTTGCTAATAATATCTCAAAATCTCAAAGATCCAGGGAGATTCACTCTCCCTATTCAAATTGGCAACAGTGAGGTGGTTCATGCACAGAGTGATTTAGGGGAAAGTATCAACTTGATGCCCCTATCTTTGTTTAACTAGTTGGGACTTATAAATATGAGACCGAGCGATGCGATACTTTAATTGGCAAACCAGACACCAGCCCGTCCCATAAGAATCATGGAGGATGTTCTCATCAAGGTTGGTAAGTTTATTATTCCTGCTGACTTTATTTTTTTAGATTTTCAGGCATATGAAAGAGTGCCAGTCATCTTGGTATGTCAATTCTTAGCGATGGGAGAAGCTTTAATAGATGTGAGAGAGGGCACACTCACAATGAGGCTGATGATGACGAGGCGGTTTTCAAAGTGTACAAACCTCTCAACACACTATCCCATTACAAAGATTTGTGTATGATTACAGTGATTGAAGGGGATAAATGTGGGGTGGTGGATTCTATTCCACAAATGACCTCTTCGTACTTCCTCATTGAGTAGCCCAAGACACAACCACCTAAGACCGACATGATGCAAATTGATGAGCTTGAAAAGTTTATTATTGAGAGAGTTGTTAACCTTGAGAGTTTATGCTCGAGAGGTAAAAAAGAGTTAGAAGATGGCTTTCGAGTGTAAGGAAGAGGAGGAAGGAAAATGGATAAGTCAGAAATTAGGTCATGCCGCGACACTAAATCAGGTGCTGCCTAGGAGGAATCCCAAGTTAAGGTAGGTTTTATTTTCATAATTTATAGTTTTTACTTCACTAGTTTTTATTTTTGTTGAGTCATAGGTTGATGAAAAGTCTGAGTACCAGAAACCTGAGCTAAGGATCATGGAGAAGACTAAGTGTGGTTTCCCTGGGCCCCCTTGATGTATAAAGACACTACTAGTAGACCTAGAGGCCTTAAGGAGTATTTCTATCTCTACTTTTACAGTATGATTTAGGGACAAAGTAGATTTTAAGTTTGGGGGTGGGGAAATTTCTATTTTTAGGGTAATTTTAATTTTTTTTACCAAGAATAAATGTGGGATGTTATTTTTGGTGCTATAAATGGCTACATGAATGATGTTAGGTGTATTTATGTATTCTAGAGTTACTATTCTAGACTTTTTAGCCTTGTTTTGATGATAATTCTTGTGCTATATGTGTTTATAAGATATAAATGAGCATTTATGTGTCCAAGTATGTGTTTACAATTTTTAATGGTGGTTTCACATGAATTTTGATTCAATTTGAGCATTTAGAAGTCAACTGAGAATACTAGTGTAACTAGCTTGAGCTAGGTGTTTTTCTAGTCTCTTGTGTTGGGTTCTAATGTGTTTTAATGAGTTACTAAAGTTTTTATTATGTATTTATATGTAAAAACTTAACTACAGTGTTCAAGGGTCAATTGGATCAAGAAAAGAGTGAAAACAATGAGTTAAAGCTCAATGTGAATTTAGCCTATGCTTAGATCATGTTTCTAGTTCATAGGTGAGGATGTTGTGTTGTTTTGAGCTCTTAATTGATGTGTTTAATGATTTATGATGCTTTATGAATGGATTATGATGATATATGAAGGATATACAAGCTTCAAATCAAGTGGAAACAACTCAAAAAGGCTCGTAAATGACAATGGAAGCACAAGACGCAAGCTAGACGCAATTTGGACCCCTGAAAAGTATGAGGCGCATGTGGACTGTACAGGTGGCCAATGGATAAATTCAAAACATCACAATATTAAAAAGAGTCCCAAGTTTTTGACCATTGGTGTGTGTATCTTATATTGGAGTTTAAGGAGGCTCCGTGATGCGCTGAAATCGCGAACAACTACTGAAATTTGACAAATTTTTTAACAATTGTGAATTTGCATGTCACTGCATTGCGCCGATGCCCAAAATCGGGAGAATTTCACCCAGCTGAAGTAAACAACATGTAAACCTAATCTAACTTAGTTTATAACTTGTCTACTATAAATATAACATCCTAAAAAATGTTTTAAACATCTTGGGACCTCTTGGAACATCCTAGATCACTTGGGAAATCATTGGAGGTTGTCACAACTTCTCTTTAGGTTTTATCATTCTTTAATTTAGTTTTTGATGGTTTGTATCATCATTTCAATGGATTGGATGATGAATATTTCCATTCAAGGCTAAACCCTCTTTCCGGGATTAAAGCCAAGAACACGATTATTATTATTTTAGATTAATTTTGTTTAATTCGTTTATCATTATTGGTTGTTTGTTTATTCTTGTTTTAATTATTTTATGGATTTATCACCCATAAAATATATATATTGTCGACCTTTTGGTCTCAGAAGAGGGAATAGGGAGATAGAACATGGGAATAAACAAAGTTTCGGTTTTTATTCTTTTATAAAATAAAGAATTGAACTTAGCGTCTAGGACAGGGATGTATTTATATGCCTTACTTGATTCAAACGTAGAATGATAGCGTTAATTAACTTAATTAGATTGTTGCATCCCCAATGTCCATATTAGGTAAAAGATTAGAGGTTGGAAAACCATGATCATGTAATTAACCCTACGAATCAACAACCAAGATAAGAAAGTTAATAAAGGAAATTCAATAACATAGTATGATTGTTCGAAGTGTTTTAACCCTGGACTTTTCTCCATTGATTTTCCCAAGACTTTTATTTTATGTATTGTTTATTTTATTTTTAGTTTACAATTATTCAAAACTCTTGGTTTTTATTTTTTCTCAATTAGTTAGACTAGAATTAGATAGGCGGCGAATGCAAGTCCTTAAGGTATCGATACTTGGGCTTCCTTGAAGCCACTATATTACTTGATAAGACCACGTATACTTGCGTGTGCGCTTGGGCACTGTCAAGTTTTTAGTGCCGTTACCGGAGACTTGTAATTAGGTACCTATCTTATTTTTAGTTTAGCTAAATTGAGTTGTAAATAATTTTTTTTTAGTTCTTTTTATTTTCTTTTATTTTTGTTTTTATCACACTTCTTGACATGGAAGCTTGGGATAAATGGTTTTCAAGTGATGACGATTCTTGTTATTTTCTGTGAGGGACCACATCAAGCGACTTATTTTCTAGATTTTGATGGAAGTGCGTGGATGGGACCTTCAAAATATGAAGCAGATAATTCGAGGAAGTATGAGCACTCGAAAACTAAAATTATTGAACAGGTAGAGGAGATACCTCTGCTACCATGTCTACAGTGGCTAAGAAAAGAAAAATATGAGGAGGATATTAGCCAATGTGTGGAGCAAACACAAGAATCGCAACCACTTGATTGCCATCTTTATCTTGAGACTGAAAGTGAGAAGGTGAATATAAGTAAAGGTGTAGTAGATTGTGTAAATTTTGAAGTAGGATTAGTTGGGCCTCACTCGAAGCACTTTTCTACATTATGTTTAGATGATGTCTTGCCTGTGGAATCATTTAAAATAATGGAAGAGTGTGAAGATAAGGAACAAGAATCCTATATTCTTGATTTTGCACCGGTTAAGCAATATAAAAACACACCACACTTCAAGGCCGAGTGGTTTACCATGCATATTCTATTACTCGGTTCCTTAATCTTTGTACCACCTCTTTATGATTGAGGCAAGAAGATGGATATGATGTTGGGGGTGAAGTTTATATCCTCAAGGTGGAGGAAAAAGTTGATTGGGTCGTGCCGCAACACTAAATTAGGCACTTCTTGGGAGGCAACCCAAGTTAATTAGGTATGTTTTATTTTTAGTTTTTAATTTTTTTACTTCACGTAGTTTTTATTTTTGGTTGAGTCACAGGTTAATGGGAAGTCTGAGTATCATAATCTTGAGCTTTAAGCATGACAAAGATTGAGTGTGGGTTCCCATGGATCCCCTCTTTGTGTGAAGATGCATCTATCTAGGCCTAGAGGCCTTAGGCAGTATTTCTATCTTTTTTTTTTTTTTTACTTTAAATTCACTTTGGGGACAAAGTAGATTTTTAAGTGTAGGGTGGGGAAAATTCTAAATTTTGGCTCAATTTAAAATTTTTTAGGATAGGAATAAGTGAGATATTCTTGTTGGTGCTAATTTTGATTACATGATACAAGTGGGTTTGTTTGAAAAAGCATGTTGAATTGTGTGAATTGCTACTTTTGAGACTCCTAGCCTCATGTTTGTGACTCTTGTACTTGTTGGCTCATTTTTAAATTTATGCTATTGTTTGGTTGAGAGTCTATGATGATCCTATTGAGTTGAGCATGTTCCATGTGCGTGTGAGATTTTTTTTGTATATTTCTTATTGCATGTGATGTCTAGAACTTGCCCGGTGTATGTGTGAAGCAAAATAAAGAATGTGGGTTTAGGAGATGATTTAGGCATTTCTTTGATAGCCTTATTTTATACCTTATTTTTACCTACCTTGAGCGTTATCTTAGTTAAACCCCATTGAGACTTTAGATTTTTCTTTAGCAACCTCATAAGTAGCCTAATCCCTTTTTTGATAGACCATAATTTGATCCAAAAAGCTCCTAAGTGCTTTAATTAAAAAAATAAATAAATTTGAATAAGGAGTTTGAGAAATTGAAGAAGAAAAAGGTGAAATTGATGCCCCAAGGTAATTATTACTGGTGTTGATAATTGATGTGTGGTGGACTGATGTGATATAATTGATGAAAGAAATATTGCCATAATTGTGAAAAAATGAAAAAAATTGATTCTTGCGGTAGTAAACTGTAAGACCCCGCGAAATTCTCTCATAGAATGAACCTTAGGGCGTGTCAAGTGAGGCGTGATTCTGGCCCTAAAAGATTGAGAAGTGACTTCCTAAATGAGTATCATGTTAACCATATAGAATTTCCCCAATTTCGACTTTTTATCACATGGGAAATTCGATAAGCTTTCCGTCGATATAAGATTCACCCAAATCCGATACCCAGGTAAGAATTTATGGCTAATTTAAGTCCTAGTCGTAAAACAACATCATTTTGGTGCTTGACGCATCGCGGAGAGGGTCTATTTGACAATTGTCAATTTTCAGTGGAACTCTGCGATAGTGGTACGTCGCGGAGGACCCCAATTTCCCAATAGTCAATTTCCAGTGGCCTAGCGTGATTGTGGCGCGTTGCGTTGAAGTTCCAGGTCTCAATTAGTGGGACAATGCGATGGCTCCACATAGCGGTGACTACCAATTTTCCATTTGTCAATTTCCAGTGAGCCACCACGATAGTGGCGCATCGCGGTGGCCCATGAAATCGGGTTCCCAGTTCAATTTTTCCAGCTTCGTACAGAAGTTAAAAAGAGCATTTTGGACTTTTTCCAAACCTCTTAAACCGTGTAAACACCAAATCAAGGTCAGTTACAAGCATTCTATGAAGTCTCTCTCAAGTTTTCTCTCAACAAAAACCCTAAGTATCCAAAACCTTTTCCAAGAATCTCAAGAATCCACCATAGATTTTCTAAATTGAGTCAAGATTTAAGGTCCCAAGTCAAGGGCTTCAAGAACCCTTATTCAAGAGTACAAATAGAGTTCCAAAAGCGAGAGTTCATCCAAATATTCTAATTCAAGGTATGTGGGGTTTTGAACAAGGGTAATCTTTTCACTCTTGTGCCCAAAGGCTTATTTAAACTACAATTCTCTGCAATTTATGAGATTTTACATGAAATTGAATTGGGGTTTTTCACCCATTGTTATTGGTTGTAAGCTTTTGATGTTTCCCTTGAATTGAGAGTCTAATGGCATGATTTTAACATGTTTTCTTAAAAAATTATAGCTGGGTCTATACCCCATGATTTTAATCCTTGAGAAGTTAATAGTTGAAATGTTTGAAACATTGAAGTATGTGAGTATGTTGAGATTTTGAGATAAATTGCTGAAATTTCCAGATTTCTACATGAGTTATGAATCTATATGCTATCTATTATGCTTTTAATGAGTTTTAACTTGGGATTGAACTATGGGTTATTAATCCCTACTTGAGACTTGAGATTTTATGAACTATTGTGCTATAAGCACCCATGATTTGAGTATTATGAGATTATTGAGAAATATTTTGACCTAATGGTCATTGAGTTTTGAAATCCACTCTACTACATGAGATTACAGATTTGATTATTGGGTTCTTATTGAACCATGAGATTATTCTAAAGTGGAATTTCATGAGATGAGCGAGATAAACTAAAGGGAGTAGTATTTAGCACCGAGCAGGTAAGTTACTACGGTTTCTTACCCCAAAAATCCGTGCCACCGTAGGTTGGGCCTGAGGCCGAGTTTATGATTGTTATTGGGCCTAAGGCTGAGTTGATATTGGGCCCAAGGCCGAGTTTGTTTACTGATCACTGGACCAAGGTTATACTCCCTGGCAAGAGTATGACGCCTCTCCCCAACGTAAGGTCTCTTCCTTAGGAGGAAAAAACGTTGGACTTCATGTATCTCGCATGGTTTATATCAGTTAAGAGAACCTCCCTTGACATTTAAACTTCGAGATCCGTTACCTCCCTAAACTAAAGTATTTTCCATTGACATAAGATATTTTTCTTTAAAACTAAAATACTTTCCCTTGATATGAGTATTTTTCCCTAAAGCTTGAAATGAGATATTTTCCTAACGTGAATGAAATGCTTTTAAGTATGTTCCAAAGTTATATGACTTCGAATTCCAAGTATTTGAGTTCAAAAGAGTTATGAGTTCTTGAGCATTGAAGAAGTTTTACTCTCCATGAGACGTATGCATGAGTTTAAAGTATTGCTTAAAGTTTCCTTTAGCCTTGAGTAATGAGAATAAGAGAAGAGTACAAATTTCAAAGCTGGAAGTATAATGACTCACAAGATTGTGTTGCATGTTCCATTTTACATGATTCATGAGCTTCGCATTTTATACTTATTCAAGTCACGTGAGTCATTACTTATTACATGCATGATTTGATTAAAGAGTATTGATGTTGTTTTATATAAATGCTTGCACCACCACATACTCGGTACATTTCCAAGTGCTGATCCACATATACGTCTATATGTTACATTATCTTATAATGTAGGTTCAGGTGCTCAGTCCCAGCCTCGTCAGTGACTTTCGAGTACCTCTGTCTACATTTCTACAGTGGTGAGTCCTCATGGTTTTGAGGACCTATCTTCAGACATTTCTACGTTTGAGAGACTATGTTCTTACTTTCAGTTCATTTCGAGTCAGTTGGGGACCTGTCCCAATGTCTCTCTAGTTCATGGATTAGTAGAGGCTTTGTCAGACTAGTTATCAGATTATGGTTGTGTTGAGGTTTTCGGTATTGCTTGGTCATTTGGACCGAGCATTTTCTCCGTATTTCCTTTCATATGATATGACTATGCTAGTGTTTGAATTATTTTATCTTGAAATTTGAGTTATTAGTAGAAACAGGCTCAAAGGGTTATCTTGGGGCTACTTGTAGCCTCAAACACCGTGTGACGTCCCGATTGATCCTAAGTTCATCATTCTGATATTAGTGGAGCATTACACTAAGGGAAAGCCTATAGTTCATTATGTGTAACTTGTGAATTATTTCTTAGAGTGAGAGTGATTTGATTCTTGTATCCATTACATTATAAATTACATTATTGTGAGAGATTATGGGTAACTCTCTTGTTGTAAAGGGCACATTTTTGATGAATGTGGGTGTATTTATGCATTCTAGAGTTACTATTCTAGACGTTTTAGCATTTTTTGAGGATGATTCTTATGATATATGTGATAATGATATAAATGAGCATTTATATGTCCAGGTATGTGTTTACAATGTTTAATGGTGGTTTCACATGAATTTTGATTCAATTTGAGCATTTAGAAGTCAACCGAGAAAACTAGTGTATCTAGCTTGAGCTAGGTGTTTTTCTAGTCTTTTGTGTTGGGTTATAATGTGTTTTAATGAGTTACTAAAGTTGTTATTATACATTTATATGTAAAAAAACTTAGTTATAGTGTACAAGGGTCAATTAGATTAAGAAAAGAGTGAAAACAATGAGTTAAAGCTCAATGCGAATTTAGCCTATGCTTAGCTCGTGTTTCTAGTTCATCGGTGAGGATGTTGTGTTGTTTTGAGCTCTTAATTGATGTGTTTAGTTATTTATGATGCTTTATGAATGGATTATGATGATATATGAAGGATATACAAGCTTTAAATTAAGTGGAAACAACTCAAAAAGGCTCTTAAATGACAATGGAAGCACAAGACGCAAGCTGGACTTAATTTGGACCCCTGAAAAGTATGGGGCGCGTGTAGAATGTACAGGTGGCCAATGTATGAGTTCTAAACATCACTAGATTAAGAAGAGTCCTAAGGTTTTAACCATATGAAGCATTTAGCTTATATTGAAGTTTAAGGAGGCCCCGTGACGCGCTGAAATCGCGAACAACTACTGGAATTTGACAATTTTTTTGACAATTGTGAATTCGCATGTCACTGCGTCGTGCCAATGCCCAAAATAGGGAAAATTTCGCCCAGCTGAAGGAAAATAGCATGTAAACCTAATCTAACTTGGTTTATAACTTGTCTACTATAAATATAACGTCCTGATAATCATTTTAAACATCTTGGGACCTCTTGGATCATCCTAGATCACCTGGGACATCATTGGAGACTATCACAACTTCTTTTTAGGTTTTATAATTCTTTAATTTAGTTTTTTCATGGTTTGTATCATCATTCCAACGGATTGGATGATGAATATTTCCATTCAAGGATAAACCCTTTTTCTGGGGTTAAAGCCAAGAACGTGATTATTATTGTTTTGAATTAATTTTGTTTAATTCTTTTATCATTATTGGTTGTTTTTTTATTAATTTATCACCCATAAAATGCATATATTGTTGACCTTTTGATCTCGGGAGAGGGAATAGGGAGATAGAACATGGGAATAAACAAAGTTTCGGTTTTTATTTTTTTATGAAATAAAGAATTGAACTTAGCATCTAGGACAAGGATGTATTTAGATGCCTTACTTGATTCAAACGTAGGATGATAGCTTTAATTAACTTAATTAGATTATTGCATCCCCAATGTCCATATTAGGTAAAATATTAGAGGTTGGGAAACCATGATCATGCAATTAACTCTACGAATCAACAACCAAGATAAACAGGTTAACGAAGGAAATTCAATAACATAGTGTGATTGTTTGAAGTTCTTTAACCCTGGAATTTTCTCCATTAATTGTCCTAAGACTTTTATTTTACACATTGTTTATTTTATTTTTAGTTGACAATTATTCAAAACTCTTGGTGTTTATTTTTTCTCAATTAGTTAGACTAGAATTAGATAGGCGGCAAACATAAGTCCCTAAGATTCGATACTTGGGATTCCTTGAAGCCACTATATTACTTAATAAGACCACGTACACTTATGTGTGCGCTTGGGCGCTGCCAATGATGCAAGTGTTTTGGTTGAAAAAGCATGTGATTGTGTGAAGTACTACTTTTGAAACTCCTAGGCTAATGATTATGACTCTTGTACTTGTTGGCTTAATATTGAATTCATGTGATTGCTTGGTTAAGAGTCTATGATGATCCTTCTTGAGTTGAGCATGTGTCATGTGTGTGTGAGGTTATTTGTATATTCCATACTGCATTTGATGCTTGAACTTACCTGGTATGTGTGCAAAACAAAATAGATAATATTGATTTAGGAGATGATATAGGCATTTCTTTGATAGCCCTGTTCATACCTTTTTTTGACCTACCATTGTGCATAATCCTAGTTAGCCCCGTTGAGCCTTTAGTGTTTCTTTAGCAGCCTCATATGTAGCCTAATCCCCTTCTTTGATTTACCTTAATTTGATCCAAAGATCCTAAGTGATTTAGTTCAAAATTAATTAAGTTAAGGAGTTGGAAATTCAAGAAGCTGAAAGGTAAAGTTGAAGCCCCAAAGAGATAGTTATTGGTGTGTAATAATTGATGTGTTGTGGTTGGGAGTGGAGTAATGTAAAAAAAGGATTGTTCAAATTGAATAAGTTGTGTATAGAATACTCCCACCATATTTTATATAATTAAGTTTAATGGGATGGGGAAAAACAAAAGAATGGGGTATACGAAAGTGGTGTAATTTGATTGTTGAAGGTGAGTTGATTGTATAATGTGATATATTAAAGCGCTTAGGGAAGATAGTCACTATTACTGGCCAGAATAGTTCCTACTTGTCCCTTAGCCTGCATTACAACCCGTAAAGACCTATTTGATCCTAAGCTTAACATTCTGATATTAGTGGAGTACTACACTAAGGGAAAGCATATGGTTCATCATTTGTAACTTGTGAATTCTTTGTGAGAGTGAGTGCAATTTGATTCTTGTACCTATTGTGTTATAAATTTCATTATTGTGAGTGATTATTGGAAACTCTCTTATTGTGAGGGCATATGTTCGATGAATGTTGGGTGATTTATATGATGTCTTATATTGAGCAATATGCATAAATATTCCACTTGGTGAGTCAATTCTTGAGGGTAGGATGTCTTGGAGTAGTGTTCTTGAACTTTCAATTGTGTATAACATGCTTAGTGTAGAAACTTTCATTCTGTGTAGTCATTGTAGTTTTAGATTGAGTGTATTACTTGTAGTAAAGTGTAGAGTCTACTTTGATTATGATTTTTAGAATTAAGAGCTAGTCAAGTACGAACAAGGCTTTAAGTGTGGGGTGATGATCTAAGGTGGATTTATGCACCTTACTGTTGTTATCCTAGTGTATTTAGCCTTATTTTGAGGGAAAATTTTGTGCTTAATGTATTAATGATGATGTAAATAAGTATCTAAGTGTTTAAGTGTGTGATTACAATGTTTAAGTGTGTGATTACAATGTTAAAGGTGTCTTTCAAACAAGTTTGTACTCAAATTGACCATTTAGAGTTCATATGAGCAAACTAGTGTTACTAGCTTGAGCTAGGTGTTGGTCTAGTTGATCTCGATGGATTTTAATGTGTGTAATGAGTTACTAATGGTATTATTGTATAATTATGTGTGTAAAAACTTGTTTGTAGTGTTTAAAGTGAAATTGAATCAAGTCAAAAGTCAAGACTAAGTAAAAGATCAAAAGGGGCAAAACTAGTACTCTTAGCTTAAGTTTTTAGTTCGTCGTCTTGGATGTTGTGTTATTTTGAGTTCTAATTTGTTGTGTTTAATGCTATAGTATGCCTGTTTAGTTGACTATGATGATATATGAAGGATATACAGGCTTCAAATCATGTGTAAATAATATAAAAAGGCTTGGAATGGATCAACAAAAACACAAGACAAGACGACGTGAATTGGACACCTTGGATGTCTATGGCGCGTCGCGGACCAAAGAGAGGGCCAAATGTAATGTTACATTCATAGGTAGATTACTAAGAGACCCAAAACTGTGGGTCTCCATGATAAGGGTGTGTCGTGCAGCTAGATGAGGTAAATTAACCCCGCAATGCGGCCTAGTGCAAAAATCGACAGTTTTGTCCTCCTATAAATAGGACATTTGTACTTGATGTTTACACCTTGGACGACTTTGAAATTTGATAGGGGCTGGAAAACACTTCAATTAGGGTTTTTATTTCTTTAATTTAGTTTATTTATGGATTTTATCATGTATCATATATCTTGATTATGGTTATGTCCATTAGTGGCTAAACGCACCCTTTCTGGGGTTAAGGCCAAGACAAGTTTACTTTCGCTTTAAATTGAGTTTGTTTGAATTGATTATCATAATTGGTTAGGTTTTTATCCTTGTTATCACTATTTTAAGGATTTGCGTCCCTTAGAATACATATATTGTCGACCTTGTGAACTCAGGAGGGGGAATAAAAAGATAGAGCGTGGGGATGAATAGAGTAAGGTTCTTGTTCTTTCATAAAATAAGGAATTTGAATTAGAGACTAGGATAGGGATATACCTAGAATACTTTCTTGGTTCACATATAGTATGATATCTTAATGCATCTAAATGGATTATTAAATCCCCACTCAACGATGTAGTTTTAATGTCCAGTTAGGTAGAAGGTTAGAGGTTGGGAGACCATTATCATATGATAAACCCTACGAATCACAACCAAGATAAGTAATCTAACGAATGAAGTTCATTACATAGTATAATTTTTCACAGTGCCTTAACCCTAGGTTTTAATCCATTTCTTGTCCAAAGTCTTTACTTTTCCACATTATTTTAGTTTCCTTTTAGTTTACAAACATTCAAAACTCTTTTGGTTACATTGCACAACTTTAATCTGAATAGTTGAACTTGAATTAGATAGTTATGGATACAAGTATTTGAAGGATCATTATTTGGATTTATTTAAGGCCATTGTATTACTTAGTGAGACCACATACACTTATATGTGCGGTTGGGCGCAACAATTTTCTATGATTAACTCCGAGGGACTTGGTCCCTCACTGTGTGGTGCAACCCCCAAGGATTCCAACAATCGGTATCAGAGTGAGGTTACTCTAAGAGGTTCACACCTAGAATGTCTTGGTCCACATGGCTGCTTCGTCTAACTTGAAGAAGGGCAATCAACCACTAGACCACCTAGATTCAATGGACAGTACTATGGGTGGTGGAAAACAAGGATGTTTGACTTAACTATAGCAGAAGATAATGAGCTAATGGATATTATTCTTGATGGTCCTCATGTACCTATAATAGAAGTTAAAGAAGGTTATGTTAGAAGAATGGTTATCAAAACCAGGAGAGAGTTAAATGATGAAGACAGAAAATAAATTGATAAAAACTTCAAAGCCAAAAAATTATTTGTCCGTGGCATAGGATCGAATGCATACAACAGGATTTTATCTTGTGAAATAGCTAAGGAAATCTGGGACTACTTGAAGACAACTCATAAAGTAACCACTGATGTGAAGGATACAAAAGTTGATATGTTGACAACTCAGTATGAAACCTTCATAATGAAAGAAAGAGAAACTATTCAAGAGATGCATACCAAGTTTACTTATATCACTAATGAGTTGCACTGCTTAGGTGAAGTAATTACCATATACAAATAGGTGAGAAAAATTCTTGGGGTCCTTTCTAAATCCTAGGAAAGAAAAGTGGATGCGATCATTAAGGCTAGGAACTTAAAAACTCTTACCATGGATGAACTTATTGGGAACCTAAAAACTCATGAACTTAAAAAGAAACAAGGGCATAAGAAGATAAAGGTAAAAAAGGGAAAAATCTTTGGCTTTAAAACCTCTCAGATCAGGGCAAAGTGAAGATGACACTGATGTTTCCTACTTGGCAAAAATAATTGTTAAAGCTATGAGAAAAAGTGGTCAGTTCCAAAGAAGTGGAAGCAGCAGCAGAAAAGGAGCCACTATGGAAGTTTGTCACAAATGTGGAAGTCTCGAGCTTTTCATTAAGTATTATACAATGTACAAAGTGAAATCTTAAGAACATTCCAAGACTAAAGGTGGAAAAGGAAGGAACAGGGACTAGGTCCCTGTAAAATCAAGAAGACAGGATGCAATTGACTTTACAATTAAGCAAGACTTAGCTGGTTGGGGTGACTCTTCCAGTGAATCTGATGAAGTTGAGAAGTCTGCAGATGTCTCCATGTTTGCTGTGGAGGATGAGAAAGTGACATTTGATTCCTTGTTTACTTTTATGGAAAATATTGAAGATGAAGAATAAAATGAGGTAACACTTTCTAACCTTAAATAAAACTTGGACAACTATTCTCCTAGAAAGATAAAAAAACTTACAAATGTGCTGATTGACTCTATGTGTGAAATAACTAAGAAAATTTTTTCTCTAGAAGAAAAGGTGGAAAATTAAGAGCTTGAGTTAATTTCTCTAACCCTCAAGATATCTGAAATTGAGGAACTGGTTGCAAATCTAAAATCTAAAAATTTAAGCTTAGTTAATCAATTAGAGAAAGCTAATAGTGCTTGTGATAAAGAAAAAATAATGCTCTAGAAGGAAATATAGAAAATCAGGAGCTGGAATTGATAGGTTTGACTCTCTAGTTATATGGAACTGAGCAATAGGTTGCTAAGATCAAATTTAAAAATCTGAGCTTGGTGAGTCAACTGGTGAAAGTAGATGCTTCTGAAAGTAAAGGGAAGAAAGAAGCATCAAAGTTTCAAGTTGAGCTTGCCGAGAAATTGGAGGATTCCTAAAAGCATCTTATGCCTGCACTCCATAAAAATGAGGAGTTGGAAGGGACCTGGTCCGTCTAAAGGAAGAACTTAAAAAATCCCTACAATGGATTACATCCTATCCTTTTTAACATAACTGGTCAAGGCGCCATTAATGGGAAGGGTTTTAGTTATCAAGAAGGAACCCAAGTTCGTGGGTCTCAAGGGAAGGTTTCACACAATGCTAAGAACAAGGTCCACAATCCCTATGTAATCATTGTAGAAGAGACAGTCACGCAAAAGAAAATTGTTAGAGCTGGATTAGAGCTAGAATGAATGGTTCCAGATACATTCAGCAAGATAATGCACATTCTATGGGTTTCAAGCCTCAGAAAATTGTGAAAAAGGAACTTTCTTCCTAGATGGACCAAGAAGGATTTGATTACACCATTGTCCTACGACTGGAAACTAAAACTTAAGTGGGTTCCCAAATCAGACAAGTGATCATGGTCTCAAGTATAAGAAAGAAAAATGCAATTAGGAATGATGAGCGATAAAAAAGATCAATGTTTAAAGGTCTGACCGTATTCTTTCTCCCAAGAAACTTCAGATAGAAGTGTCTCAGGTGAAATAATTGATTTCAAAGGACCCGGTCCCTGAAAAAACAGAGTTAAAATTCTTAAGGAAAGTCTCAGAAACTAAAGAATCCATTCATGATGATGATAGTGAAAGGATGAAAGACGCAGATGAGAATGATGTTAATTCACAATGCCAGTCATTGAACCCAGATCAACTAGAGGACCAAAAAGAAATGGTCATGTCAGAATTCTTAAGGACCTGGTGCCAATGGAATTTGTATCAAAAGAAGGAGCTTGAAACAGTGTGAATGAAGCAAAGACTTGCACCTAGTTCTAAGAATTAATGGTTGATCTATTAATAATTCTAAAAGGAGGGTATACTGAGGATAAAAATTGAAGCAAGCAATGATTTAAATTGACTTGACCTAACATATGAATCAGTGCCTCTTCAAAAAATTGGCTATGTTCAGGAGGCAGGTATCCTTGGTAAATTAGGTACGTGTTTGTCTAACTCAGTACTATGCCCTTGAAGGTATACACCCATGATATTAACCTTACAGGTACTTTTATTCCTATCTAGAGGCCATCTTACTATTGACCTCTTGAGTGTGAACTCTTAAGGTCAATATCATTTTCAATACTTTCCTTTTTAGGCTCATCAATCATCATCATTTCGGGCTTAGGCGGTGGTCGCCTGGGCAACTCACTGAGCATGTTCGAAGAGGTCTTTGGTAGTTTGGCTTCTATGATCCCACACTTATCCACTTCTATCAATGTAATCATATGCAAATCCTTGTAGTGGGAAGGTGGATTAAGTCACTTATAAACTCTGAAAACCATCTCTTCATCATCCAATCTTATAATGAGAATGCCCTCTCATATCAATCAATGCTCTTCCCGTGGCTAAGAATGGACGTTCTAGAATGATTGGTACCCTATTATCTACATCATAATACATAACAATAAAATCAGAAGGAATTACAAACTTACAAACCTTTAAAAGTGTTGACACCTAATTTTTGCCCTTCACGACTAAATTTAATCCCGAGTTTCTTCAGTTTATAATAAAATTAAAATATTTATTTCATCAAAATAAAATTTTTTCAAAATATTTTTGTACCTGATTTTGTCATTTTAAGTAGCGATTATATATTATCGTGTTCAGTTATACGAGATTATATAATTTGATTACTTAAATATTTATTCTATGGAATATTGGATTTTAATTAAGGATTATTTTGAAAATAAATATAATGATTAAAATCTTGATTTTAATATAATTTATTATCAAAATAATTTATTTGGTTAAATATGCATTTGATTTTATTAAATCAAGAAGCTCGGGATTAAAAGAAGTATTAATTCCTATCGAATTTCAATTTAATTTAGCCATTCTATTAGATTTGGCCATAATTGAAATCAAATTGGCCATAATTGCAATGCAATCCATCAAATGATTTTTAATTTGGTAAAAATTAAATAAATATGGCTAAATTTTAAATCCCAATTTGGGTTATATTTTAAATACCCCCAAAATTCCCCAATACAACTAATCTACCAAAAAATACCCCCTTTTTACAAAACAATAACACCAAGACCAACCTATTTCTCCTAACTCGTGACCCAACCCACTTCATCAAGCCACCAACCCAATTTTAACAAAACAACTTCACAGTCCAATTGTTCATCCCATTCCACAAGAAAACTTCAATAACCAGCAGCCCAATAACCCGATCCGACCCACCTTTTGGTATCCTTTTTCAATACAGAACATACGTACATCAAAAACTTCAAGATAAAAATACCGATCAACAACACAACCAAAAAAATGCGTACAACAACAAAAATACCGGCAAAAATCCGAACAACTCCGACAACGGCGTTAGACCCGATCCCAACTCCGAATCCGACCCGAAACAACGACCGCTCTGAAACTGACCCATATTCAGCACAGCTTCAACGAAGCTTCTAGAAATGGGACATATCATACGTGCGAATTCATACGATTTGGCCACCCTAATCCTTATCTTATCCCTTTGATTCAAAATTCCCTAAAAAATTCCCAAAACTACCCCTAAAGAGAAAAATCCCACATCGTTGGGTGCTCAAATTGATTCCCCACTTTGTGTCCTATAAATATCTGGTTCTCGAGATAAATTAACCAAGTATCAAAGGGGTGAAAAACTCTTGATCAAAAGAGTTGAGAATTTTCTGTAATTGTTTTTTGATTGATCGGAAGTCTAAAACGACTGCTGTAGTGGTGGCGAATTTCGACGGAGCTTGTGGTTCTATTTTTCTACCTCAAAAGAGGTAAACACGTTTTTTACTTTTAATTTTATCATTAGTTTCTCCTTTATCTCGTTCTTAGTGTTAGTCGCATCTTAGTTTAGTATCTTCGTATTAGTCGCTTCTTAGTTTAGTGATAATGTGCTGGGATTGTTCGCTGTAGAGGGATTCAATGGCCATAGGATCTGTTTGTAATGGTCATTTTGACTGGATAAATATCCATATTATAATATTTGCTCCACTATCGACTTTGCACTTCTTTAATTTTGGTGATTTGAATCCACTGTTTCATGTTGATATAATTGGGTCACTATTTTGATTCAATACTTGTTTTGTCATTCGAATTCAGTTAACGTTTTGGTATTAACTTTGTTTGGGAGGATTCCATGTATGATTTTATTCTGATATGTTGAAGGATTAATGTTCTAATCTCATCATCGGTGTTTAATTTTGTCTCCAAAATTGTTGCAATACTAGCTTGATTAGCTATCAACATATTATTTTATATTTTGCATCATGATTTGATTTGCTAGTATTTAAGCTGACTATTTGTTGCATTAATTTCTATTTGTTGTTTTAGTTAAGCATTGATAGTGGTTCACCAGTTCCTTGCCTTATCTCGTATTCATCATCAAATTTTCATGATCTAGTAGGATATTCCTCAAGTTTCTATTAACTAGAAAATAAATAAATAAAAAAAGGGTCGAGAAAGGATGTAGGTTATGTCATATAAGTGTTTTGTTCTGTTAAATATTACAATACATGCGTTAATGTTTTTTGGATGTCGTAACAATAATTTTGATATTTTGATGCCAACACATTGATATCCTTTTTGCATAAGTGATTAAAATCCATTTTGATATCCTTCGTAGTACCAATTTCCCATTGTCGAATAATGTCTCATGTGAATGGATTGACTTCTTTCCTTGATCTCCTCTCGGATTACCTAATTGCTCCCGTTGTTTTATTACTCCCCTTCTTCTCACTTAATAGATCCTCACGTCAGTCTTTATTTCAATTTCTTGATTCACTTGTTGTGGTTTGGATCCATTATTTTGTTCAAAGTTTTATTGCTATTCAATTTAACCCATGTGTTTTCAATCTTATGATTTATAAAGTTTTTCCTTGAATAGAAACTTATCTTGAGTCGGTTTTTCTTTTGAATTAATGGAAACTACTTTTAATTTCTCCCTTGGCCCCTAATGTTTGATTGGTAGAATGTTTTCTTAACCATCTTGCCTTGTTTTTTCAATTCATGAAAGTCACATCTTGTCGAATCTTAGATATGAGATAGTAACTCTTATAAGACTGGATTTTCTTGGTTATAAGTCTATTTATGCCCTGGTTTTCTTGTGTTCTCATCAATTATTCATCCTTTTCTTTTCCTAGTCATTGATTTTTTCTTAAATTATCCACTTCATATTTTCATTTTATCAAATCTTTTCCTAGTCTTAAAATATGTTTGTTTAACTTTGCTTGTTCGAAATCATGAGAATTTCTTATTTCATCTCACCCCCTCTATTAATTTGGATTTCCTTAATTATATATTTTCTTCAGTTTTGTGAATCATTTTTCTTGCTGCATTTGTGTTGGCATATCCTTTAATATGGTAATCATTAATTTAGAACATATATTAATTCCTTCATCTTTTTCTTTGCATGAACCCACCTTGGAGTCCAAATGAACTTTTTCTCCATGTATTTTATAATGGTCCAACATGTCCCACTTTCTTGAGTCAAGCCTGAAAGAGAATAAAAAACCGATTACATAACACATGGTTATAAAGAGTAGAAAGAAGAAGAATGAGTTAAAGTTCCCTTGAAACGGCTAAGAGACTTGAAAGTCTTGTTTCTACATTTATTCATTTGTAATGCTGTCTTTATTTATTTCATTGTTTATTCATTTGGGCCTTGAAGCCAAAATTGTAAATTTAATACAGGTGGGGAAGATTTTGGGCCAACGGGCTTAAAATAGTTTAGGACAGGTTTGGACAAGAGCCCAATTAGATTAGGAAATGTTTCATTGATTTGGGCCCAATGGCCTAAGTCTTTTACTTCCTCCTCCCTGTCCCCTCTTATGTGCTTATTTGCTTTCCATTTGCTTAGACTTGGTTTGATCCCTACTAAGTCATCCAAATCTATTCTGTACAATTTTTTTTAAATCAATCACTTTTTAACAATCAATCTTTCTTTGAAGTTAGTCAAAAGATATTTTCAAATAGTCCGGATAACCGCTAGTTAGCGAACATTTTAGGTGCTTTAAAAACCTTTCTAAAATATTAATAGGAACCGCTTACTCAGAATCTTCAAGTTAAAAAGATTTGTCTATTTTGGATCGTTTAAAGTAACTTTATAAAGGTTTCTTAATTCCTTTTCCAAATTAAGTGGAGACTCTCAAAAGTCAAAATTTCTGCAAAATAGAAATGGCGACTCCACTGGGGATTTTAACTAGGTTCTAACCAAATGTTTGATTTCATCTTTTGATTAACTGTTTAATCGTTTACGTGTTTATATGTTTTGATTTTGCAAAATTTAATTATTGTATCTCATATCACAATCCCGCATTGATTATTAAATTGTTTTGGGATTTAGTGGATATCCCGGCCCCTGTTGTTCAACTCCAAATAAAGTATTGGAATTACGGTAGTTTATTAGCACGTGAGTCGTCTGATGGCTGTTCGTATTTTAAACTCAAGTCATCCACTTGGGAACCTGGTTCAAACCCACTCTAGACAGCTAGGTTAGAGTGAAACCAAAACCCTATTTTAGGCATGAGCCTAGGACGACCCAATACCCAAAGGGGTATTGGGCCCATTAGAAAACTTGCCCTGCGTCTATTGACTTCGAGTCAATTACAGAAGAATCATATTTATGTGTTAAATAAATATATATTTATTTAATTCAATCCATTATCCTTTGGGGGTCAGGATAAGGCTTTCTTAGCTTACTTTCGTGTAAGGATGCCTTAATCACACATCAATTGAAGAAGGAATTGAAGCAAGCAAAGAAAGAAATTGATCGATTTGGAAGGTTGCATCTAGAGTACAGTTATGCAGAAATTGCTTGATCATTAATGGATATCAGCAATGAAAAGAAGTGGACAAATCTAAGAGGGAGAAGGCCGATAGAAGAGCATTCTGGAACTAGTATTTCCTACCCCCCGCGTGAGACATTGTTCTTTTTCTCATGTTATTTTTCCCCTTCCCTAAAAATTGTACCCCTTTTGTGAAACTTTTGTAGGAATTTATGCCATTTATGTACACCTATGAAGGTTTTTGGGAGGATAATGGATTTGTTTTAAAAAACATATACGTCCTTCAAATACGTTAGGCCAACTCTTGGCTCAAAAGGGTCACCAAATTAGGATGCACGCTTGTTACAGTATACTTGTGTGATATAACTGTTTATGTGCTTATACGTTCTATGTTGATTTGAATCAAAGGAGAATTTATCCAAACCCATTTTCCATAGAGAATCTTTAGGCAGAAATATACCTCAATATACAAAAATCCGACCAAACATACTCCAAGTATCCCAGAAAGTCTGCAATCATTCTTAAAACTTCCAAAATGATCTCTACTATTTCAAGAAGACTGACTATGGACTCAGAAGAATCCATTATATTTTTGAACTACGTAGGGCCTGATTTCTCCTTCGTGAGATACGTAGGCAGCCTTCCGGACCGGCCCATGTCTTCAAAAGCTCTGTCGTCCTCCACTTTTTTTGAAAGAAGTAATAAGGTCGGAAAGTAGAAAAGTTGAGCCTTCCTGATAAATTCCACCTATCCGTATCATTGAGCAGAATATTGTTCATTGAAATTCTTGAGTCATCATTACTTGATGGATCAATTCGCATGAGATGAGAAACAACTCCATGTGTTTACTTCCTAGCTTATTATCTTGCTTTGCTTATTACTAATGGAATCTAACACGTCAATCTTTGAGTTGTTTTTACTTTGCAGGTAATAGAAACTACTCTGTGTTGGCACAAAATGGCCCTACTTCAATAGATCTAAACAAATAAGAGATCCCCTTCTTGACTATAGCTTTGTTATAGGAAAAGAAAAATGACTAGTAGTAAAACTGGACTCTACAAATTATTTTTCAAACCTATAAACGATGGTCTCGAGTATGGGATAAGGAAAATACGAGGGAAGAATTTTCCAAGACAACCAGGATCATGGAGGATTAATTGGAGGAAACATTGTTGAATTAGACCTCTACTCCACCCATGACTCGTCGCCCGTCGTACAATAGTAACTTAAAACTTGCCATTGTCATATCATGTCAAAAAGAAAGATAATGAAGAATGAGAGACAATAGCCTTAGAACAATTAACAGAAGAGTCAAAGAGTTCGAGAATCAAAGAAGCCTAATCTAGAGGAAACCGAGGTGGTTAACTAGGAAGGCAATGCCTAAGGGAATTGGACATTTGATCCTTTGTGCTATAAAGACAAACACAATGCAAACATCATGTCATCTATAGAAGTTCTTATTTCTATCCTAGTAAGATGGATAATAGTATTCAGGGCCATTTAACCCTGAAAATTCTCTTTATGTACGAACTACGTTTGACCTGAATTCCCAAGAAAGGGATACTTAGGCAGCCTATGTCGGCTTCGGTCAACCCCTTAGAAGAATTTATCCCTTTTTTTTATGCACAAACTATGTTTGACCTAAATTCCCCAAGAAAGGGATACGTAGGCGGCCTATGTTGGCTTCGGTCAACCCCTTAGGAGAATTTATCCTTTTTCTTTTATGTACAAACTACGTTTGAACCGAATTCCCAAGAAAGGTATACATAGGAGGCCTATGTCAGCTTCGGTCAACCCCGTAGGAGATTTATCTCTTCCTTTTATGTATGAACTATGTGATGGCCTGAATTACCAAGAAAATGATACGTAGGCGGCCAATGTTGGCTTCGGTTAACCCAATAGACTTTACTATATATCCTTAGCATAGTCTTGAACTATGTTTGACCTGATTCCTGTGTCAATGGGATACGTAGGTGCCCCAATGGCTCGGTCATATAACTCCAAGAAATGGAAACTGGGGAAGAATTTTCAAGAAGGAATCTCAAAAATTCACAAGAGGAAGATCATCATCCTAACAAAGAGAACGAAGACTAACAAAGGCTTCGGATCCTCTCGAGTTGAGATCGTCTCAAACAACTTTTAACTGGGGCAGAAATTTTGAGGAGGTCCTCAAAATTTTCACTGATATATTGGAATATATTTCAAATTCCCCAGAACCAGAGGTCAAAGTCAAGCTTTAGAAGTCACCATCTGCGACAAAGTCTAGTTAGACTAAATCTTTGGCTATGAATAAACTTTTGATAGAAAGCCTCAACGATGATGAATCCCTGGAATTTCTCCATCAAACATCGGAATACAGTCAAAACTAAGAGAAAGATGTTCGTCGAGCTTGTATATAACATGATTGGTAGAGATTTTCCAAAGCATTTACAAGAATTTTTTGAAACTAGTACTACTTTAAAAATCTATACAAATATTTTTACTTAGTAATTGCCAAGGCATCTATTGGAACGAAGAGTCAGGGTAGAAGTCCCAATATAACAGAGTACCCAAAATATGGTGGGGATCAAACCAAGGATCGAAGAAGGTCAACACGGAGTAGTTTCAGTCAAAAACTATTCATTTTTCTGTGGATGCAGGGATCAGTACACAAAAAATGGAAATCTATTTTCAAAAAATCCCCAAGCGGGTTGCGAGCCACACCAAAGCATATAATGCTCAAGAACGGTATTTTCAGGTGGCCTCGAATATGGGTTTAATACATATTTATTGAGGACCTTTTAATTTGTCTATCTCATTTCTTGAGACCATGAAGGACAAATAAAGGCGCCGTATCTTTTTATGAATAGTGTATTTAGAATTTTTCTAAAAAATAGTCGCTAGCAAGAGCGACTTTGTGTCTACTGAATATTTACCTTGAGCGTAGGTACATTCAAGGGAGTTGTCACAATAAATAAAACAATCAAAGGATCACTCAATAGGAGGAAGATTAGAAAGTCATCCTCAAAATTTGCCTTGAAGCGAAGGAAACGGTATTTGAGTAATCCTCAAACAAGGGCTTTGCCTCATTTACTTGCATCCGGTGGATATGCTATTTAATCATTTCTTCAAAAAGAGAAGATTAATTGCAGAATAAATTATTCAAATTATGATGCTCAGTATTCATCATTAAACTATCATAAAGCTTAACTGGGGTCGCTAGTGAGAGCGACATTGTGTCTCCTAACTGTCTACCTTAAGTACAGGTACATGTTGAAAGAAAAACGTAGACAAACGAACTTAGGTGAAACTATTTTCAAATCACCGAAATAACCATATCATCTTATCGCCGAGAGGGCCATTTCATATTATTTCCAAGAGGGACATTTCATTACCGAGAGGGCCATTTCATACCATTGCCAGGAGGGCCATTTCATGCCATTGCCGAGAGGGCCATTTCATATCATTGCCAAGGGGGCCATTTCAATGCCGAGAGGGCCATTTAATTTTATGCCATTGCTGAGAGGGTAATTTCATATCATTTTCAAGAGGGCTATTTCATTGCCGAGAGATCCATTTCATACCATTACCAAGAGGGCTATTTTATGCCATTGTCGAGAGGGCCATTTTATATCATTGCCAAGAGGGTCATTTCATGCCATTGATGAGTGGGCCATTTCATATCATTGCTAAGGGGGCCATTTCATTACCGAGAGGGACATTTCATTTCATTGCCAAGAGGTCCATTTTATCTTATTTCATTACCGAGAGAGCCATTTTATTTCATGTCAGTACCGAGAGGGCCATTTCATATCATTTCATTGCCGATAGGCCCATTGTATTTAATATATATTGACGTACGAGACACAAACACTGACGCCAAGGATATCATCAGCATCTAATATCTATTGACATGCAGACACAAACACTGGCATCGAGGATATCATCAGTTTTTAATAGCTGTTGACACGCGAGATAACTTATGCTGGCATTGAGGATATCATCAGCATCTAATATCTATTAACACGTGAGATAGCATACGCTGACGTCGAGAATATCTCATCATTTTATGAATCAACCTCTGAATGCATCAAAAACACGTGATTCAAAAGGACGTCTTTAAGTTGCTATTTGAAAGCGAACAACATATGAGACTTCCTAGAAATTGACAATATGGGGGTCATCTATAAGTCATATTATTTGAAATAGGATAGTGTGAAAGATTACCTATGAGTCGATAGCACATAGGTCATCCGTAAGACACAACGACATCCTAACCGGATAGTGTGCAAGGTTACCCAAAAATTGGTAGTCCAAAGGTTATTCATAAGTCGCAACTAAATCCTTATCGGAGAATATGCGAAATTATCAAATTGATTAGTCCAAGGGTTCTCTATAAGCCGCATCATATCCAAGATCGATTATGTGCAGGATTGCCCAAAGACTAGTAATTTGAGATATATCTATAAGTCATATTGTATCCAAGGTCCGATGATGTGCAGGAACACCTGAGAGCTAGAGATTGGAGGGATACCTGTAAGCCATCTCTTATCAAAGGAAAGATAATGTACAGGATCACCTAGAAGCTAGAAATTCAAAGGATATCTGTAAGCCACCTCATAGCCAACATCAAATAATGTATGAGATTATACAAAGATTGACAATTCAAGGAAAATCTATAAGTCGTATTGATACAAAAGATGCGTAAGACTTACCCGAGATCATCTGCAAAGAATTATTGGCAATAACTGGAAAGGTTATTATAGGCAACCAAAATTGTTCACCTCAGCATAATATTACACTGTTTCAGGGACTGTTCTGCATAAAGTGTCATCTGTGTCCAAAAGGATCACCCCACTTTGAAGACATATTCAATCGACAAATGAGATAATTATGCAACAACCAATAGAGTTGTTGTGTCTATTTTTGCAAGTTATTTCCTTCCAAACAGGTACATGAAAGGGATGACTTCGTTTTTCAGGCAATAACTCACGTGGAGATATGGTAAAGACTATATACGTCTTTCATGAATTATGTTTAACACTAATACTTTTGTTTAAGACATTATCGAGAGAATCCGAGAGGATGAATATATCAAATCAAAACCACAGGCGCGGACGACTCCAGATGGGATGCAGCACAACATGGAACTCTTTCTTAGCAGTAAAACGGGATATAGTCTAGAGAGAGACATCAAACTCTCTGGACCGAGCTAAAGGATGATCACCACCACCATCCAACCACACCCCTATTAGAAGACATGTGGGAATTTTTGGGATATTTAGATTTCAGCTTTACTTTTGGAATATTTCTAAACTCATACTGAGGGTAAACTTCTCTTTCTTTCAAATTCGAGTGATAGTGCTCCTTGAGTTTTGGAAATTATTCCCAGGTAAGTTCTTGCCTATGGATGTGAAGGATCCTATACTCATGATTAAGACTTAAAAGGTTAAAAGCCTTTTTTCTGCCACTTGATCAACTTGTCACTCATCCCGAGCTAATGTTCGTCTAAAATAAGAAACTATCTTCTCTATCGATTGAGTCGGACTACAAACAGCCTGATTCCCTGAGTCTCGGGGATATGCAGGCCGGGATCTATGTAGAAAACTCAATTTCATTCCAACCTTCCCCCTAAATCCCTCTATTCCCCAGCTTTTCGGTTTCATCAAAACTCCAATTTCGAGATTGCTTATGAGTTTTTGGAAGTTGTACTTCACATCAAGATTTATGAACTACAAGTGGCCTAAATTATCAAATAACTAAGATATTTAGGAAAACTAATACCAAGGTCCGGCCATTACTCTATGAAACTTGTGCGAAAGCCAACCTTTTTCAAATTCGAATTTGTGGTTAGAAAAAAATTAGGAACGTCAACCTTCCTTTGCCCAGGTTTATTTGCATCCACCCTACCCAAAGGGAGGGGGCAGTTATTGACACCTAATTTTTTCCCTCCACGACTTAATTTAATCCTGAGTTTCTTCAGTTTTAATAAAATTAAAATATTTATTTCATCCGAATAAAATTTTTTCAAAATATTTTTGTATGTGATTTTTTCATTTTAAGTAGAGATTATATATTATCGTGTTCAGTTATATGATAGTATATAATTTGATTACTTAAATATTTATTCTATGGAATATTGGATTTTAATTAAGGATTATTTTAAAAATAAATATAATGATTAAAATCAAGATTTTAATATAATTTATTATCAAAATAATTTATTTGGATAAATATGCATTTGATTTTATTAAATAAAAAAGCCCAGGATTAAAAGAAGTATTAATTCGTATCGAATTTCAATTTAATTTAACCAATCTTTTAGATTTGGCCATAATTGAAATCAAATTGACCATAATTGCAATGCAATCCGTCAATTGATTTTTAATTTGGTGCAAATTAAATAAATATGACTAAATTTTAAATCCCAATTGGGGTTATATATTAAATAACCCCAAAATTCCCAAATACACCTAATCTACAAAAAAATTACCCCCTTTTCACAAAACAATAACACCAAGACCAACCTATTTCTTCTAACTCGTGACCCATCCCACTTCATCAAGCCACCAACCCAATTTCAAATAAACAACTTCACAGCCCAATTGTTCAGCCCATTCCACCAGAAAATTGCAACAACCAGCAACCCAATAACCCGATCCAGCCTACCTTTAGTTTTCTTCTTCAATACAACACATGCGTATATTAGCAACTTCAATATAACAACAACGATCAACAACAAATCCAAAAAAATGCGTACACAAGCAAAAATACAGGCAAAAGTTTGAACAACTCCGACAACAGCGTCAAACACGATCCCAACTCCGAATTCAACCCGAAATTACAACTGCTCCAAAACTGAACCATATCCAGCATAGCTTCAATAAAGCTTCTAGAAATGGGATAGCTCATATGTATGAATTCGTATGATTTGTCCACCCTAAACCTTATCTTATCCCTTGATTTGAAATTTCCTGAAAAATTCCTAAAACTACCCCTAAAGAGAAAAATCCCACATCGGTGGGAGCTCAAACTGATTTCCCACTTTGTTTATAAATAGCTAGTTCTCGAGCTAAATTCACCAAGTCTCAAAGGGGTGAAAAACTCTTGAGCAAAAGAGTTGAGAATTTTTAGTAATTTTTTTTTCGATTGACTAAAAGTTTAAAATGGCTGCTGCAGTGGTGGCGGATTCCAACGAAGCTTGTGGTTCCATTTTGCTGACCCAAAAGAGGTAAAGACATTTTCCCTTTTAATTTTATCATCAGTTTCTCCTTCATCTCGTTCTTAGTGTTAGTCGCATCTTAGATTAGTATCTTTGTATTAGTCGCTTCTTAGTTTAGTGATAATGTGCTGGGATTATTCACTATAGAGAGATTCAATAGCCATAGGATCTATTTGAAATGGTCGTTTTGACTGGATTAATATCCATATTTTAATATTTTCTCCACTATCGACTTTACACTTCTTTAATTTTGGTGATTTGAATCCACTATTTTGTGTTGATATGATTGGGTCATTATTTTGATTCAATACTTGTTTTGTCATTCAAATTCGGTTAACATTTTGGTATTAACTTTGTTTAGGGAGGATTCCATGTATGATTTTCTTCTGATTTGTTGTTAGCTTAATGTTCTAATCTCATCATCAGTGTTTAATTTTGCCTCCAAAATAGTTGCAATACTAGCTTGATTAGCTATCAGCATATTATTTTATATTTAGCATCATGATTTGATTTGCTAGTATTTACGCTGACTATTTGTTGCTTTAATTTCTATTTGTTGTTTTAGTTAAGCGTTTATAGCGGTTCACCAGTTCCTTTCCTTATCTCGTATTCATCATCGAATTTTCATGATCTAGTAGGATATTCCTGAAGTTTCTATTAACTAGAAAATAAATAAATAAAAAAAGAGCCGAGAAAGGATGTAGGATATGTCATATAAGTTCTTTGTTCTGTTAAAGATTACAATACGTGAGTTAATGTTTTCTGGATGTCATAACACCAATTTTGATATTCTGATACGAACATGATGATATCCTTTTTGTATAAGTCATGTAAAATCCATTTGGATATCCTTCATAGTACCAATTTCCTATCGTCGAATAATGTCTCATGTGAATGGATTGACTTCTTTCCTTGCTCTCCTCCCGAATTACCTAATTGCTCCCGTTCTTTTATTACTCCCCTTGTTCTCACTTAATAGATCCTCACTTCATTCTTTATTTCAATTTCTTGACTCACTTGTTGTGGTTCGGATCCATTATTTTGTTCAAAGTTTTATTACTATTCAATTTAACCCCATGTGTTTTCAGTTTTATGATTTATGAAGTTTTTCCTTGAATCTAAACTTATCTTGAGTCGGTTTGTCTTTTGAATTAATAGAAACAACTTTTAATTTCTCCCTTGGCTCCGAATGTTTGATTGGTAGACTTGGAAGTCCCGTTTATTCATTTATCATTCGTATTTCTGTCTTTATTTATTTATTCATTTATTTAATTCATTATTTATTCATTTGGGCCTTGATGCCAAAGTTGTAAATTTAATATAGGTGGAGTTGATTTTGAGCCAACGGACCTAAAAATAGTTTAGGACAGGTTATGGACAATAGACCAATTAGATTAGGATAAGTTTTGTTGATTTGGGCCCAATGGCCTAAGTCTTCTACTTCCTCCTCCCTCTCCCCTCTTATGTGCTTATTTGCTTTCCATTTGCTTAGACTTGGTTAAATCCCTACTACGCCGTCCAAATCTATTTTGTACAAATCTTTTTTAAATCAATCACTTTTTAACAATCAATCTTTCTTTGAAGTTAGTCAAAAGATATTTTCAAACAGTTCTGATAACCATAAGTTAGTGGATGTTTTAGGTGCTTTAAAAACCTTCCTAAAACGTTAATAGGAACCGCTTACTTAGAATCTTCAAGTTTAAATGATTTGTTTGTTTTTGGTCACTTAAAGTAACTTTATAAAGGTTTCTTAATTACTTTTCAAAATTAAGTGGCGACTCTCAAAAGTCAAAATTTCCGCAAAATAATAAGGACGTCCTC